>CM066034.1:399687716-400184857 GCA_033557465.1 Ichthyophis bannanicus | reverse complement strand
ATCCCATGGATCTCAGGTAACCAAACTTAAATCTGGCCGGTCCTCAAAGAGTTCATCTCCCTCTAAGTATCGAGATGCCCCCGGGCTTACTCTTGAGGAATCCACACCGGCAAAATTACCCCGGCGGGAGGCTCCGGCTTCCAAAGCTCTACCTATGGGGTCACAGGTTGACATCGATGGCTCGGCCTCGACCGATCACCTGTTACAATGTTCTGGGGTACCGGCGGTTAACACCGGTACTGACATCCAGACATTGGTGGCGTCGATGGATCAGAATATTCTGACCATGCAGCGTGCCATCACGGCATTCATACAAGCTGCGACACCTGCGGTACCGCAACAAACCCCGTTGTCGGTACCGGTACCGATTCTGGTACCGGATCCGAAATCGGTTCCGATACCTGTACCGCTTGCATCGACATCAGCATCGACGGCAGCGGTACGCTATCCAGTGATGCCTATCAGTACCGACTCGGTACCGATTACTCCCGATGTCGATACCTCCCGGTACGCGTATCGGGCTCTGCGAGAGCATCCAGACAGTCGATACTTCGATTCCTCTGAAGACTCTGATACATCAGAGGCCTCAATTGAAGCATCGGGGATCCTTCCTCAGGAACCCTCTTCTCCAAAAAGGAGAATGTCTCCTCCTGAAGACTTGTCTTTTCAGGACTTCATTAGGGAGGTGGCCAAAGGCCTGTCCATTTCAGTAGCCTCTGAAACTGAACCTAGAGCCAAAAAATTAGATATCCTACAATATCCTAAGGCTCCTAAAGAGGCTGCCACCTTACCAGTACATGAGATTCTTTATGATCACATGTTGGGCATATGGGAGACTCCTCTTTCCACCTCCCCTCATTCCCGAAGGTTGGACACCATGTATCGTGTTCCTCCTTGTCCTGGGTTTCATAAGACTCAGCTTCCTCACCACTCCATTGTGGTAGAGTCTGCTATGAAAAAGATCAAGAGCACAAAAAGGCACTCCTCTGCTCCTCCAGGAAGAGAATGCAGAACCCTAGATGCCTTTGGCAGGAAAATCTTCCAGGCCAGTATGCTTGTAGCCAGAATCAACTCCTATAGTCTCTATATGGGGATGTTTCTAAAAGAAGTTACAGATCATCTGCAAACCTTATCTCCTTTTATGTCAGAAGATAAGAGGGAAGAATATATCACCTGGCTTAAACAGGCACAGGATGTATCCAAGTTTTCCAACCGTGCAGCCTTTGATGCTTTTGAGGGTCCCAGTAGAGCCTCGGCTATTGCCATAGGTGCACGCAGAGTTGCTTGGTTACAAGCCTCTGATTTGGAATCCTGGGTACAGGATGGTCTAGGTAACCTTCCCTGTACAGGAGAAAACCTCTTTGGCAAGGATTGGCAAGCAAAGGCCAACCAGATGGATGCTGAAAATTCTGCTTTAGATAGACTTTCAAAGTCTACTACTGCTCCTTTTAAAAAGAGGTTATTCAAAAAAGGATCTTTCCCAAAAAAAGGGAAATTTTCTTCGGGTTATGGTCAGGCCTCTTCCCAAGGTCGTTTTGCTACAAAGAGACAACAACAACCAAAACAGGCCAAGTCTCAGGCTGCGAGGACTGCTACGGCCCAACAGCCTCAGCCTCCTCAGGGCCTTTGACTTTCCACTAGAGAACTTAGCCTTTCTGGCTCTAGAACATCCAGAGCCTCTCACCATCCCAGGAAGGTTAGCTCACTTTGCTCCCAGATGGGAACAAATCACAGCAGAGCAATGGACCCTCTCCATCATACGAGATGGGTACAAGCTTCATTTCTTAAACCTTCCTCCTCACACCATGGTGAAACAGTTCAATTCTCCAACATCTCTCCTCAACCTTCTAGGTCAAGAGATTGCTACCCTTCTTGCCCAAGGGGCAATAGAAGAAGTACCCCTTCTTCAACAGGGCTCAGGGTTCTACTCCCCCTATTTTCTCATTCCAAGGACATCGGGGGGCTACAGACCCATACTAGATCTCAGAGAATTGAACAAGTTTCTATGCAAGGAGAAATTCAAGATGATCTCTCTCGGAACTCTCCTTCCATACCTCCAGAGTCAGGACTGGCTTTGTTCTCTAGATCTCAAGGATGCGTACACCCATGTTCTCATCCATCCAACACACAGAAGGTTCCTTCGGTTCCTTTACCAAGGAAAGCACTACCAATACAAAGTGCTTCCTTTCGGTCTGGCCTCTGCTCCAAGAGTGTTCACAAAATGCATGGCAGTAGTAGCTGCATTTCTGCGCACTCTAGGAATATTCGTATTCCCATATCTGGACGACTGGCTCATCCGAGCTCCATCCCAGTCAGAGGCCCAGACTTCCCTGCCTGCACAAGGCGTGTTCTTCAGTATCTGGGACTGGTAATCAACATTCCAAAATCCCATCTCACCCCTACTCAAGTCTCTAGAGTTCATAGGGGCCTTACTGGATACCACAACTGCAAGGGCCTATCTTCCCCAGTCCTGTTGCTTATGCTTGGTGCAGTTAGCCTCCCAGATTCAGTTAAAATCCCATTTAACTGCTCGAGAGATGTTACAACTCTTAGGCCACATGGCATCCACGGTGCATGTGGTTCCTTACGCTCACCTTCACATGAGGGCAGCTCAGTGGACCCTATCCACCCAATGGACTCAGGCATCAGGTTGCCTATCAGACAAAATAGCAACCACGAGTCGCCTCTTTTGGTCCCTCCACTGGTGGAAGTCCACTCAAAATCTGTTGCTGGGGTCCCCCTTTCAACAGGTGTTACCCCAAGCAACCCTTACAACAGATGCCTCTCCAAAGGGTTGGGGAGCTCATCTACAAGATCTCTCGACCCAAGGCATCTGGTCTCCACAGGAGACATCTCTACATATCAACCTTTTAGAGCTCAGAGCAATCTTTCTGGCTCTCAGAGTCTTCCACACCCTGCTCAGCTACAAGACAGGCCTCATCCACACGGACACCCAGGTAGCCATGTTCTACGTGAACAAGCAGGGAGGGACTGGCTCTCTGTCGCTTTGCAACGAAGCTCTCAGATTGTGGGCCTTCGCCAGAGAGCATCAAATCCATCTCATGGCAGTGTATCTTCCAGGGGTTCAAAACTCTTGGGCAGACAGACTCAGTCGAGTTCTGCTTCCACACGAATGGTCCCTCCATGGGGACCAGATAGCCAGGATTTTTCGGATTTGGGGTACCCCAGACATAGACCTGTTTGCAAGTCCGTGGAATGCCAAACTTCCCCGGTTTTGTTCCAGGATTCCATGTCAGGGAGTTCAGGCCAGGGATGCCTTCCTCCTTCATTGGGGGCAAGACTTCCTCTATGCCTTTCCACCTATTCCCCTCATTCCCAAAACTCTGTTCAAGCTTCAGAGAGACAAGGGGTCTATGATCCTCATAGCACCACATTGGCCACGCCAAGTGTGGTACCCTCTACTTCTGCATCTCTCTCAAGCTCCCTCCCTGGACCTGGGGTCTGCTCCAGATCTCCTCTCCCAGGAGGAGGGAACCTTGTGGCACCCAAATCCTCAGTCTCTTCATCTCAGAGCCTGGTTGCTGAAGGCCTAGACCTTCAGGATTTACACCTTTCTCAGCAAGTGAAGGATATCCTTCATGCTTCCAGAAAGCCTTCCACCAGACGTTCCTATGCTTTTAAATGGAAAAGGTTTTCCATTTGGTGTGCAGAGAAGGGTCTCAACCCTCTTGCAATACCTTTGAATTCTTTACTAGACTATTTGCTGCATTTATCCCATGCAGGCCTTAAAACAAATTCAATCAGAGTCCATTTGAGTGCTATTGCAGCATCCCTTAAGCCTCTCAATGGACAACCTATTTCCTCTCATCCTCTTATAGCAAGATTCATGAGAGGCCTTCTTTTGACTAAACCTCCCATTAGACCACCTCCAGTGGCATGGGACTTGAATCTGGTTCTTGGCCAGCTTATGAAGCCACCCTTTGAACCCTTAGCCACTACCTCCTTGAAATTCCTTTCCTTGAAGACTATTTTTCTCATTGCAGTCACCTCAGCTCGCCATATCAGTGAGTTGCAAGCTTTAGTGGCTAATCCTCCTTATACAAGGTTCCATCATGACAAGGTAGTCCTCAGAACTAATCCACACTTTATGCCTAAAGTGGTCTCACCTTTTCATCTGAACCAGGAGGTGTATTTACCTGTCTTTTTTCCAGGACCTCATGCATCAAGTGCAGAGAGGAATCTTCATACCCTGGATTGTAAAAGAGCACTGCTTTCTACTTACAAAGGACACAGCAACATAGAAAGTCCTCTCAACTTTTTGTTGCTTTTGATCCTTCTCATTTAGGACTTCCAGTCTCCAAGAGAACTCTGTCTAATTGGATTGCTCAGTGTATTTCCTTCGCCTACCAGAGCAAGAATCTTTCTCTGGAGGGCCATGTCACAGCTCACAATGTGAGGGCCATGGCAGCCTCTATGGCTCATCTTAACTCTGTGTCCATCGACCAAATCTGTCGAGCAGCCACCTGGGCATTGGTTCATACCTTCACAGCCCATTACTGCTTGGACAAGGACTCCCGCCGGGATGCCTTGTTTGGTCAGGCTGTTCTCAAACACCTGTTCCATACCTAATCAACTCCTACCCTCCATCCCTGACTGGATGCCTGAGATTCATGGGTGCAGGTGGAGCCCTTCCCAGGGACTCACAATCTGGGTGATCTCCCAGGCATCTCTAGCTGGGGAGTCCCCATATGTGAAGACTCATTCCTGCTTGTTCCTGGAGATAGCACAGTTACTTACCTGTAACAGGTGATCTCTGGGAACAGCCGGAATAAGTCTTCACAACCCACCCACCTCCCCTAGGAGTTGTATCTCTCTATCTATCTTTCCTTTCCTCTCTCTCTCTCTTTGTCTCAGCTTTAAAACTCGAACTGGAGAGAGGCAGTTAGGAAAGGCGAGAAGGCAGCGCGCAGGCGCTGTGGGATGCTCCCAAAAGCTTTCCTTTTGGACGCTGGGGAGTGTTCCCGCGCAGGCTCCGTCGGTACCGACGATACCCATATGTGAAGATTTATTCCTGCTGTTCCCAGAGATCACCTGTTACAGGTTAAGTAACTGTGCTTTCTCCTGTATCAGCATGTCTCATACTATTCTTTTCAGAGATTTACTCTTTCACCTCTGTCCCTCTTACTAAGACATTTTGGTCTGTAAGAGTGATACCACTTAACTGAAGGCTTATTCCTAAGCCCCCGAGTTTCTTTTCAGAGTTGTCTCCCCCTTGCATTCTTGTTTTTGTGGCAGCTTCTCAGACAATGACGGAGTTTTACCAATCTCCAGGAACAAGCAGGAATGAGTCTTCACATATGGGTTTCGTCGGTACCGACGGAGCCTGTGCGGGAACGCTCCCCAGCGTCCAGAAAGAAAGCTTTTGGGAGCATCCCACTGCGCCTGCGCGCTGCCTTCCCGCCTTTCCCAACCGCCTCTCTCCAGTTCTTCTTTTCTGCGGAGCCAGCAGGTCGTCTCCCTGTCACCGCTGAAGAATTTCTTAATTTTTTTCTAATTCATTGGTCTCGCGTCTGCCTTCTTCGACGTCGGACCGGTACCGCCGGTCTTTTCTTTCTTTCTTCTTAAAAAAACAAAAAAACCCCAAAAAAACCCTACCGTTTCCCACTTCTGTGCAATTTTTTCTTCGGCCTTAGGCCTAGGAAATATTTTTCCTCATGGAAAAGCCCGTCTCCGGGTTTAAAAAGTGCACCAAGTGCAGCGGTACTATTTCTGTCACCGACACCCATGACTGGTGTCTAAAATGTTTGGGTCCTGACCATTCCATCACGGATTGTGCGTCCTGTTCCATGATGTCTAAAAGAGGTCGACAGAACTGAGTGGCTAAGCTCAGTACCCTGTTTCCCTCTGATGCAGCGTTGGTGGCATCGACGTCTTCCAGGGCTTCTTCTTCCTCTCATGGATCTCAGGTAACCAAACATAAGTCCAGCCGGTCCTCGAAGGGTAGATCTCCCTCTAAGCATCGAGATGCCTCCAGGCTTGCCCTCGAGGATTCTACACAGGCAAAATTACCCCGGCGGGAAGCCCCGGCTTCCAAAGCTTCATCTATGGGGTCACAGGTTGACCTCGGCGCGGCCTCGACCGATCACCTGTTGCCATGTTCTGGGGTACCGGTGGTTTCCACTGGTATCGGCATCCAGACATTGATGGCGTCGATGGATCAGAATATTCTGACCATGCAGCATGCCATTACGGCATTCATACAGGCTGCGACGCCTCCGGTACCGCAACAAACTCCATTGTCGGTACTGGTTCCGGCACCGGCACCGATATTGGTTCCGCTACCGGGACCGATTGCATCGACATCGGCTTCGTGTCGACTGCAGCGGTACCCTGTTCTATTATGCCCATCGTTACTGAACCGGTACCGATCACTCAACTTCCTCACCACTCTATTGTGGGGAGTCTGCCATGAAGAAGATAAAGAGTGCAAAAAGGCACTCATCTAATCCTCCAGGAAGAGAATGCAGAACCTTAGATGCTTTTTGCCGGAAATTTTCCAGGCCAACATGCTTACTGCCAGAATCAACTCCTATAGTCTCAATATGGGGATGTTTCTAAAAGAAGTTACAGATCTACAGACTTTAACCCCTTTTATTTCAGAAGATAAAAGGGAGGAGTTTCTCACCTGGCTTAAACATGCCCAGATGTTTCCAAATTTTCCAACCGTGCAGCCTTTGACTCTTTTGAGTGTGCCAGCAGAGCCTCGGCTATTGCCATAGGTGCATGCAGAGTTGCTTGGTTACAAGCTTCTGATTTGGAACCTGGGTCCAAGATGGATTAGGAAATCTTCCTTGTACAGGTGAAAACCTTTTTGGAAAGGACTGGCAAGCAAAGGCCACTCAGATGGATGCTGAAAATTCTGCTTTAGATAGACTTTCAAAGTCTACTTCTGCTCCTGTTAAAAAAGGTTGTTCAAAAAGGCCTTTTATCCCAAAAAGGGGAGATATTATCCTGTTTATGGTCAGCAGGCATCTTCTGCAGGTCGTTTTGCTACAAAGAAACAGCAACATCCTAAACAGACCAAGCCTAAGGCTGCTAGGACTGCTACAGCCCAACAGCCTCAGCCTCCTCAGGGCCTTTGACTTTCGACTAGAGAACAGACTTTCTGGCTCTAGAACAGGGGTCCCAACCTCCAGAGGGCCGCGGGCCGCACAGCCGACTACCGGCAGACTCTCGGCCGCACCCCCCCCCCTCCCCCCCCGCGCGAAAAAAAACTGCTCATACCTGACCTTGAATAATCCATGTCACTCCCTCCCTTCTTCTGCAGCCGCGGCTCCCTGCCTCTTAGGGAACCACGGCTGTGCTTGTAAAATCATCGCGGAGCCCTTCCTGTCTTGACGGGCTCCGTGCAGCATTGTCCCGCCTCTAAAGGAAGTTGTTTTACCACTTCCTTTAGAGCGGGACAATGCTGCACGGAGCCCGTCAAGACAGGAAGGGCTCCGCGATGATTTTATAAGCACAGCCGCGGTTCCCTAAGAGGCAGGGAGCCGCGGCTGCAGAAGAGGAGTCGGTGAGTTTTGCCTTGGCGGGCCGCACCGGGTAGAGTCTCGCGGCCGCACGGAGGGACCTCGCGGGGCCGCAGGTTGGTGACCACTGCTCTAGAAGAACCAGAGCCCTCTCACTATTCCAGGAAGGTTAGCTCACTTTGCTCCCAGATGGGAACAAATCACAGCAGAGCAATGGACCCTCTCCATCATAAGGGAGGGGTACAAGCTTCATTTCTTAAACCTTCCTCCTCGCACCATGGTGAGACAGTTCAATTCTCCAACATCTCTCCTCGACCTTCTGGGTCAGGAGATTGCTACCCTTCTTGCCCAAAAAGCAATAGAAGAAGTACCCCTTCTTCAACAGGGCTCAGGGTTCTACTCCCCCTATTTTCTTATCCCAAAGAAAACAGGGGGCTACAGACCCATTTTAGATCTCAGAGAATTGAGCAAGTTTCTATGCAAGGAGAAATTCAAGATGATTTCTCTCGGTGCTCTCCTTCCATACCTTCAGAGTCAGGATTGGCTTTGCTCTCTAGATCTCAAGGATGCGTACACCCATGTCCTCATCCATCCATCACACAGAAGGTTCCTTCGCTTCCTTTATCAAGGAAAGCACTATCAATACAGAGTGCTTCCTTTCGGTCTGGCCTCTGCACCAAGAGTGTTCACAAAATGCATGGCAGTAGTAGCTGCATTTCTACGCACTCTAGGAATATTCGTATTCCTATATCTGGACGACTGGCTCATCCGAGCTCCATCCCAGTCAGAGGCCCAGACCTCCATAGCCTGCACAAGGCGTGTTCTTCAGTATCTGGGACTTGTAATAAACATCCCAAAATCCCATCTCACCCCTACTCAGTCACTAGAGTTCATAGGGGCCTTGCTGGATACCACAACTGCAAGAGCCTATCTTCCACAGGCCCGTTGCCTACGCTTGGTGCAGTTAGCCTCCCAGATTCAGTTAAAGTCCCATTTAACTGCTCGAGAGATGTTACAACTCTTAGGCCACATGGCATCCACCGTGCATGTGGTTCCTTATGCTCGCCTTCACATGAGGGCAGCTCAATGGACTTTATCCACCCAATGGACCCAGGCATCAGGGTGCCTATCAGACAAAATAGCAACCCTCCAGTCGCCTTTTTTGGTCTCTCCATGGTGGAAGTCCACTCAAAACCTGTTGCTGGGGTCCCCCTTTCAACAGTTGTTACCCCAAGCAACCCTTACAACAGATGCCTCTCCAAGGGTTGGGGAGCTCATCTACAAGATCTCTCCACCCAGGGCATCTGGTCTCCACAGGAGACTTCTCTACATATCAACTTCTTGGAGCTCAGAGCAATTTTTCTAGCTCTGAGTCTTCCACACCCTGCTCAGCTGCAAGACAGTCCTCATCCACACGGACAACCAAGTAGCCATGTTCTACGTGAACAAGCAGGGCGACTGGCACTCTGTCGCTTTGCAACGAAGCTTTGAGATTGTGGGCCTTCGCCAGAGAGCATCAACTTCATCTTCTGGCAGTATATCTTCCAGGTTCAAAACTCTTGGGCAGACAAACTCAGTCGAGTTCTGCTTCCACACGAGTGGTCCCTCCATATGGACCAGATAGCCAGAATCTTTCGGATTTGGGGAACCCCGGACATAGACCTCTTTGCAAGTCCGTGGAATGCCAAACTTCCCCGGTTTGTTCCAGAATTCCGTGTCAGGGAGTTCAGGCCAAGGATGCCTTCCTCCGTCACTGGGTCAAGGCTTGCTTTACACCTTTCCACCCATTCCCCTCATTCCCAAAACTCTCTTCAAGCTTCAGAGAGACGAGGGTCTATGATCCTCATAGCACCACGTTGGCCACGCCAAGTGTGGTACCCTCTACTTCTGCATCTCTCTCAAGCTCCTTCTCTGGACTTGGGATCTGCTCCAGACCTCCTGTCCCAGGAGGAGGGAACGTTATGGCACCAAATCCCCAGTCTCTCCATCTCAGGGCCTGGTTGCTGAAGGCCTAGACCTTCAAGATTTGCATCTTTCTCAGCAGTGAAGGATATCCTTCATGCTTCCAGAAAGCCTTCCACTAGACGTTCCTATGCTTTTCAAATGGAAAAGGTTTACCATTTGGTGTGCAGAGAAGGGTCTTAACACCCTTGCAATACCTCTGAATTTTTTACTAGAGTATTTGTTGCATTTATCCCATGCAGGCCTTAAAACGAATTCAGTAAGAGTCCATTTGAGTGCTATTCAGCATCCCTCAAGCCTCTCAATGGACAGCCTATTTCCTCTCATCCTCTTATTGCAAGATTCATGAGAGGCCTTCTTTTAACTAAACCTCCCGATTAGACTACCTCCAGTGGCATGGGACTTGAATCTGGTTCTTGGCCAGCTTATGAAACCACCCTTTGAACCCTTAGCCACTACCTCCTTGAAATTCCTTTCCTGGAAGGTTATTTTTCTCATTGCAGTCACCTCAGCTCGCCGCATCAGTGAGCTGCAAGCCTTGGTGGCTAATCCCCTTATACAAGGTTCCATCATGACAAGGTAGTCCTCAGACCAATCCACACTTTATGCCTAAAGTGGTCTCACCTTTTCATCTGAACTAGGAGGTGTATTTACCTGTCTTTTTTCCAGGACCTCATGCATCAAGTGCAGAGAGGAATCTTCCATACCCTGGATTGTAAAGAGCGCTCGCTTTTACTTACAAAGGACACAGCAACATAGAAAGTCCTCTCAAATTTTTCTTGCTTTTGATCCCTCTCATTTAGGACTTCCAGTCTCAAAGAGAACACTGTCCAATTGGATTGCTCAGTGTAATTCTTTAGCCTACCAGAGTAAGAACCTTTCTCTGGAGGGCCATGTCACAGCTCACAATTGAGAGCCATGGCAGCCTCTATGGCTCATCTAAACTCTGTGTCCATCGACCAAATCTGTCGAGCGGCCACCTGGGCCTCGGTTCATACCTTACAGCCCATTACTGCTTGGACAAGGACTCCCGCCGGGATGCCTTGTTTGGTCAGGCTGTTCTCAAACACCTGTTCCATACCTAATCAACTCCTACCCCCCCATCCCTGGTTGGATGCCCGAGATCCATGGGGGAGGTAGAGCCCTTCTCAGGGACTCACAATCTGGGGATCTCCCTGGCATCTCTAGCTGGGGAGTCCCCATATGTGAAGACTCATTCCTGCTTGTTCCTGGAGATAGCACAGTTACTTACCTGTAACAGGTGATCTCTCGGAACAGCAGGAATAGTCTTCACAACCCACCCACCTCCCCTAGGAGTTGTATCTCTCTATCTATCTTTCCTTTCCTCTCTCTCTCTTTGTCTCAGCTTTAAAACTCGAACTGGAGAGAGGCGGTTGGGAAAGGTGGGAAGGCAGCTAGCAAGCGCGGTGGGATGCTCCCAAAAGCTTTCTTTTGGACGCTGGGGAGCGTTCCCGCACAGGCTCCATTGGTACCGATGAACCCATATGTGAAGACTTATTCCTGCTGTTCCCAGAGATCACCTGTTACAGGTAAGTAACTGTGCTCTCCTATTTATGTCTGTAGGTCTGTCCAATCTTGGACCTAAGATTTGTTCTGCTGCCCTAACAATAGTTAGAATGCAGGGGCTCTTAGTGTTACCACTAACTTGCTGACCAAGCAACCACGGCTTGATCTCCATATCAATCTTTCTGGCCTTAGTACTAAGTCCCAGACAGACTAAGAACCTCTGGTTTTCGTGTTGCAGACACATCAGCATACTTTCTATCCTTAGCCTTCCCCATCCTTGGGCTTTGGCAGAGTAGTTCAGTACATACGGCTCTTAAACAGCCAGTTTTTTTCTTCTAACCAACCTGCAACATGCTCTCTGCATCTCTACATGCAGCTCTGCACTATGGGCCCTGCTAGAGAGCAAATAATTCCAGATGGTTAGGAAGGGCTTTACTGGGTTCTTCCCTACCCTACCATTTCCATTAAAGTCTCCTTCTTCATAAAGGACACAAGCCTTTAATTAAGTGAAGACCTAAAGAATTATCCAATCCCCTGGGTTGTTCACATCCCCAGTGGACCCCTTCACCAGGGATGTTTTCTTTTAGTAACAGCCAATCCTTGTCTTGTATTTCCTTCCACCCTCAATTCTTCATGGGGTAATTCATATTGAGCGCAAATGCATCATACTCCTTTTTCCCTCTAGAAGGTAAATAGTATCTCCTTCATTGCTCTTCTTCTCCACTGCCATGCTGGAGTTATGGAAGGATCCAGACTTACTGTCAGCGATTAAAAACATCCTCCATTCTTGGTTATTCAAAGGCTAGAGTTCTAGAACAGTCTAGACTTCTCCTTGTCCTGAGAGCACTCCCTTAGCTCTCCTACCCACAACCAAGGAGAATGGATTCTCTAAACATCTCCTCAAGCAGGTATTTCCCTTCTTGTTATTAGATGAATCTTTCTCTCTCCACATATCCCTATGTGGGGAATGGGTATATATGTAAGTATATGTATTATATATATATATATATTGCACTAACATTTGTCCCCAGGATTCTGGGAAATGTAGTTACTGGCCTCCTGAAGGATTGAGGTTGTAGTTGTAGCTCGAGCAGACAAAGGCAGTCAAAGAAAATTTCTTTTAAGAGGGTTTATTTCCAACGCATTGAAGCTCAGTGCTTTCAGACGCAAAAGAAGAATAATGCACATTCCACAGATGGAAAAAACCAAATATACAGAAGTTGCAGTGCTGAGGCAGCTTTCATTCAGTTTATTCACAGTTTCTTCTCAGAGTCATTTAGGCAATCATGTGACTCTTCAATGAACAGAAAGCAATGTCCTTTCAACGGCACGGCTTCTCAGCTCCAGCATGTGATTACACTTATTACCTTCATAAGCTTATCACAGAGAAACAGGTAAAGTAATCTTTCTACTATATCCTTTTCATGTAGTTTCAAAACTCTTTATCGTGGCTATCTTCAATAATACATGTAGAGCAATCCATGGCTAGGTCCTGTTCTGTTGAAGGCAAATAATTATCTAACTGCATTTCTTCCTCACAGCTATTGGCATGCTGTATAGGGTTAATAGCGGAGCTGCCTTTTGCTCTAAGAACTCCTTAAACTGTGCCAGAAGTAATTCAGCCTGCTTATGCTCTTCCCCAAGCTGATATCTTTCTTCCTCTTCAGGCAAACGTTGTTTAAGGCTCCCAGCTCCTGGTAATTAGCTATGCTGTTCCTATCAAAGCAACAGTTCTCCGTGTGGGAAACCCCTCCCCCACTTATCTTTAAGAGCAAGTGTTGGGTTTATCTAGAAGTTTAACACGTTCTGGAGACTTTCTGAACAAGCAATCATAATAAGAAATGTCAGCTTTACCTTGGCCAAGTCCTCTGATAAGCATTAGCACTTTTCCTTCTACTGGCTTTCAGGATTTGTGCTCCAGCTGGCTTATCATTAGTCCTTGTGCTTTGCAAGTGAATATGAGTATGAACAATTCCTACGTACTTCTGTCTGTTTTTGCTTTGGGTTTTAGTACTGTGTTTCCAGCTCTCTTTGGTCCAGGTATCAAACCTGCTAGCTCCTTTAACCCCAGGATGTACCTTATACTGAGAGTGTCTCCAGGGTGGATCCTTAGACCACTGATTACTGCTCAAAGGTCCTGCTTGGTTCTCAGGTAGCTCTTCCTGTAGTTCCAGGTCTCTCTGTGCTTCTGAGTCTCTCCATCCTTTGGAGTCTCTCTGTGCTTCTGAGTCTCCCAGAACTCTCCTGTAATTCAGTGATTCTCCTACCACTCTAAATCTAACTGTTTCTAACTGCTTGCGTATTTAACAAGCTCTCACTACGTTGCACTGCCCGCCTCCTGCTTGGGCTTGCCCATCAGTGACCAGACCTGTCTCCTCCCCTATGAGGTGGTTTATCAGGTGTTTTTTTCTTTTTAAGTGAAAAAATCCTGCCTCTCAGTGCAGTACTCGGAGTGTCCTCACAGTGCAGACTCCTTGCTTCGAGTCTCTTTCCCCATTTTGTGTTGGAGGTGCACATAAGTCCTCATTTTTTTTTGTGAAGAAGGGTATAGAGGGCAAAGTTTTCTTTTTCCCTGACCCAACAGCTGGAGGCACAGCATTTCACAACAAAATCCCCCTAGAATCTGTCCAGGACCACCCAGCCCCTGAAACCGAGGTATCTGGATGGTTTTAGTAAACTAGGACAGCCATTTAATCGGAAGTTTCAGTCAAGCAGCCGATAGAGGGTCCCTAAAGACCTAGTCTCTAAATATTATCTCTGTCTACAGAAAAAACATTCTGAAGGACGTACATTCTGATGGAGAGATATTGAAATGACTGGCCATACAAAAATGGTTCCCTGCAAAATAGAAGCTCAACCACCAGGGTACAGGATCCCAAATATTAGACCCTTAAATCTGTTACAAAAGAAGTCCTGGTGCCATTCAATACTGTGATTGAGGCACACCCCTACATTTTCCACAGGGGAGCTCTGTCCTCCCTCTCACAGCCCAAAGGCCATTCCAAACTGTTATCCCAGTTCTGCACACAGAAAAGGGCCATCCATTCCTGAAGTTACTGCCATCTGTGGTAAACAAAAGCGACAATTAGTGAAGCCTGTCCTCAATGAGACACAGATAAAGGTTTCATCAACGGGTATTTGATATCATCCTCAAATAAAAATCACTAAGATAACAGTTATAGGAAGTGGATTCAGTCTGTAAGAAAAAAGTTCTTTCTTCCTCAAAAAACCAGAGTTTGGATAAAACCCAGGTTTTGGACTTCTCCACAGTAGAACCTACTGTTCATTAATAACTTGTGAAGCTTTAATAGTGCATCTTTTGGTTGTGATACAACTTATGTCAATTCCTGTTTCTAGGTCTGCATGGCGAAGCTCTTCTGTGTTCGACCAAGAAGTTTACTAGATCACACAGTTAAAAGTTAGACAATCCCATCACTCGGGAGATCCCCAGTGTTTGTGCAATCCATAATTGAAGAATCTAGGTAGCTGAAACCAACCACACCGACCGCATGCATCAGTGGATAGAGCTCTCCGGCTGTTTCCTGTGCGACATGCTAATGAAAGGGAAGATTAAGTGGAGGTACTGGCAAGACCCCTATAGGTCTTTGCAATGGGAGGATGCTTTCATCTGAAGAAGTATGGGCATTCCTGTCTTGGTCGTAGAGAGTCCGAAAGCATGCACACCACAAGCCTCAGTACCAGGCAGCCCCCGGACTCGGTGAACTTGCAGCAGATACAGCTCGCCACGAGCATCATCTCTTTTGAAATGTCCCGCAAGAATTGTTATCCCACCAAACAAGCAGCCACAGGGGGAGAGGTACCACCAAATAATATCGCTCTCTACCTGACTGAGCCCATTGCCAGCTCCCTCATCCCGGAGGGCACTGCTGGTGCCACATGACAGCAGACTCACCAAGGCTCCCCTATCTCCACACCTCCTAGGGCCTTTCCCGGAGCACAGGGCGGGAAGTCCCAGAACAAATGGAATAAGACCTCTTTACGTGCCAGCCCCTGACGAAAGCTTTGGGGCCCCACTGCACATGCGCGGCCTTCCTACCAGCTCTCCGGAGCCAGCAGGTGCTGAAGAAATTAGTTTTAGAAGCGCGTACTGCCTTCCCCATACCGAAACCGCCGCCGGTCTCTCTTTTCTTTCTTTTAAAAAAAAAAAAAATTTGCACAACTTGGTGACTCTTTAGGCCTCAGGCCTACACAAATTCTCCTCATGGAGAAACCAGCCCCTGGTTTTAAGAAGTGTACCAAGTGTAGTGCTGTTATTTCTGTCACAGACACCCATGAATGGTGTCTTAAATGTTTGGGACCTGACCACTACTGACTGCCCATCCTGATGTCTAACGTGGGGCAGAACCGGCCAACAAATTCCATGGCTGTTTGCCAGATTCAGCATCAGCATCAGTCACCCGGTCCCTCTCCGGATGGATCTCAGGTAACCAAACTCTTCGGGCAGGTCCTCAAAGAGCAAATCTCCTTCAAAGCATCGAGAGGCTCTCACTTTTGAATCTGAGGATCCTGCCCCAGCCAAACAACCCCGGCGGGAAGCTCTTCCAAAGCACCATCTATGGGGTTACAGGTTGACATCGATGGCACGGCCTCCTCGACCACCTGTTAGACTGCTCTGGACCATCCATACCGGGGACCGACAGCAGGCGGCAGTGGCGTCATCAATACTGTTCAGACCATGCAGCAGGCCATGCTGGCTTTTATTAAGCTGCGACGCCCTCGGTACCGCGTTCAGCGGTACCGGGTTCCGGTTCCGGTATCGTCTCCCATACCGGAACCGAGACCATCGACTTCCAAACGCAGATCGGTTCCGCATGCCGGATCCGGGTTTTCACCCGATACCGATCCCATACCCGGTACGCCCGATGTCGATACCGATCGGTATGCGTATCGTGCGTTGGAAGCAAATAGAGAATACTCTGATTCTTCTGAGGATTTTGACTCCTCTGAGGACTCTGATGAGCTGTCTCTAGTTCTTCATGAAGACCCTCTTCCCCAAAGAGGAGAATGTCTCCACCAGAGGATTTGTCCTTTCACGACTTCATTATAGAGCTAGCTAAGAGGACTTTCTATTACCACATCCTCTTAGCAAAGAACCTAGGTCAAAGAATTTGGATAGTTTTATGATACCCTAAGGTTCCTAAGAAGGCAGTCACCCTGCCTATCCATGAAATCCTTCAAAGAACCCTTGATGGAACTTATTGGATGCTCCTCTAACATTGTCTCCTTAAACTCTCTCTAGGTTGCATACCATGTACCGGGTCCCCTCCTTCTCCTGGGTTTTCAAAAGACTCAGCTGCCTCAAACCAATTTCCATTGTGGTGAAGTCGCTTCGCTGAAAAAGGATTAGCCGCACCACCAGGCACTCTTCTAACCCTCCAGGGGCAGAATGTAAGACCCTAGACTCTTTCGTCAGGAAAATTTTCCAGGCTAGTATGCTTAGAGCCAGGATTAATTCTTACAGTCTGTATATGTCATGTTTCTAACAGGGAACTTGCCCTAAATTAAAAGCATGTTTTTGACTGCCCATTTAATCCCTGAAGATGAGTAGGAAAAAGAGTGAGTTCATTGCTCTATAGATGAAACAGCTTCTAGATGTTTCTAAGTGTCCCCACCAGCGCAAGCGCTTTGATTCCTTTTAGGTGCGCGGTATGAGCGGTCGGGGGGCATTGCCATTGCAGCCCGACGACTTGCTTGTCGCCAGGCCTACTGACCTAGAACCCTGGGTCCTGGATGGCTGTACACGAATCTGCCCTGTACAGGTGAGAACTTAGGTGGTAAAGACTGGCAAATTAGGCCACTCAAATGGCCGGTCAGAAAATGCTACATTGGATAGACTTTCTAAGGCTACCTCTACTCCTCTCAAGAAAAAGTCTTTAAAAGGGCCATCCTACTACAAGAAGGCCATAATTTTTCCACAAATACTGGCCAACAATCTTCTCAGCCTTCTTTGCTGCTAAACGTCAGCACCCTAAACATGCCAGGTCAAAGCCTGCAGCGTCTACCACTCCTCAGCAGGCTCAACCCCCTCCGGGTTTTTGACTTTCCCCTAGAGCACTTAACATTTCTGGCTCTAGAAAAACCAGAGCCCCTCACCATTCCCGGAAGGGTTAGCTCACTTTGCTCCCAGATGGGGGCAAATTAAATCAGAGCACTGGACCCACCTCTCTATCAACAGAGCAGGGCTACAAACTTCATTTTTCCAACCTTCCTCCATCATACCATGGTTAGGCACTTCAATTCTCCCCCCATCTCTCCTCTCCTGGACCTGTTGGGTCAGGAAATCTCCTGCTCTTCTCTCCTTTGCCAAGGGGCAATAAGAGAGTTCCTCTGCTTCAACAAGGGACAGGAGTCGACTCCCCTTATTTTCTCATACCAAAGAAGACAGGGGGATTCAGACCGACCCTAGATCTGAGAGAATTGCACAAATTTCTGTACAAGGAGAACTATCGAAAAAATGCTTTCTCTAGGCATGGTCTCCTTCCATACCTTCTAGTCAAGGATTGGCTGTTGTTCTCGAGATCTGCAGGCTACGTACACACATATCCTCATCGACCATCCCACAGAAAATATCTAAGATGTTCTGTTGTTTCAAGGAAAACATTTCCCAGTACAGAGTACTTCCCTTCGGTCTGGCCTCTGCTCCAAGAGTGTTCACCAAATGCATGGCAGGGGGTGCTGCATTTCTAAGAGGTCTGTGAAAGTTTTGTATTCTTCCCATATCTGGAATGGACACTGGCTCATCCGAGCTCCATCTCAGTCACAGGCCCAGAATTCCCTGGACCGCACCAACACATTCTTCATTATCTGGGACTGGTGGGTAACCTTTCCCAAGTCTCAACTTCAACAAGGGCTCTGGACTCAGTGCGTCCTGGAATTCATAGTGGCCCAATTGGACACCGCCCTACTTGCAATGGCCTACCTCCCTCAAGTCCGGGGCCCACTTCTGATGTGCTTGGCCTCACCGAAGCTCAGTCCACCAGTCACTTGACAGCCAGAGAAATGCGTAAACGAACGTCGTGGGCCACATGGCCTCCACGTATACACGTGGTGCCCTACGCTCGTCTTCATATGAGAGCAGCTGCAATGGACCTTGGCCACTCAGTGGACTCAAGCATCAGGAGCGCTCTCCCTACCAACTACTCACCTCAAAGCGCCTGTTTTGGTCCCTCCAATGGTGGATTGTCATCCAAGAATCTGTTGTTGGGGACCCCCCTCCACGCTTTTGTTGCCCCAAGCAACCCTCACAACAGAAGATCACGGCCCCTCCACACAGCCACCCGGGAAAAACGAAAGTGATGCGCATGCGTCACCACAGCCTCTATCACCCCATCTAACACAAAACCTCTCCACGCAGGGTACTTGCTCTCCCAAAGAGACCACCCTTCACATCACATCCCTCCTGGAACTGCGAGCAATCTTCTTTGCCCTCAAAGTCTTCCATACCCTCCTAGTCAACCTTACCGTCCTAGTCGAGACAGACAAGTAGGTAGCCATGTTCTACATAAACATAACAAGGAGGGACAGGCTCTCTGTCGCTTTGGCCACGAAGCTCTCAGATTATGGGCCGTCGCCAGAAGAGCATCAAATTCCATCTTCTGGCATCCTATCTTCCAGGGGTTTCAAACTCTCGGGCAGACCCAAACTCAGTCGAGTTCTGCTTCCACATGAATGGTCCCTACATATGGACCAGATACGCAGAAGCTTCTTTCAGGTAATGGGGAACCCCGGACATAGACCATCTTTGCAAGTCCGTGGAAATGCCAAACTTCCCCGATTCTGTTCCCAGGAATCCCTTGTTCCGGTGCTCCGGCCAACGACGCCTTTCTTCTGCATTGGGGTTCAGGAATTCCTATATGCCTTTCCACCCATTCCTTTGATTCCCAAGACTTCTGTTCAAAACTCCAGAGAGAGTCGCGGCATCGACGAATGATCCTCATAGACTCCATCAACGCTGACGCCACGCCAATTGTGGTTCCCTCTACTTCTGCATCTCTCCCAGGGACCGCTCTCTGGACCTGGGAGCGACGCCAGAACCTTTCTGGTCTCAGGAGGAGGGGACTTTTGCTGGCACACCAAACCCCAAGTCCCTACACCTCAGAGCTTGGTTACCGGAAGGCCTAAGCCGTTCATGACTTCAGCAATCTTTCTCAAACCAGTGAAAGATATCCTTCATGCCTCTAGGAAAACCCTCCACGAGGCGTTCCTATGCTTTCAAATGGAAACGCTTTTCCATTTGGTGTGCTCAACAGGGTCCCTTGACCACCCTCTAGCACTTCCTCTTGAATTCTCTACTCAGACTATCTCCTGCATGCTTTCTAGATAGCAGGCCTTAAGACAAATTGCAGTAAGAGTCCATTTGAGTGCTATTGCAGCATCCTGTTATAAAACCTATAAATGCGACAACCTGTTTACTCCTCATCCCGATTGTTGCAAATGGTTCCATGATAAGGGGCCTGACTTCTAACTAAGCCTCCCATACCGACCCTCCTCGCGGTGGCATGGGACTATTGAACCTAGTTCTGGGTCAGCTTATGAAGCCACCTTTTGAACCGTTGGTTTTCTACCCCAGGTCCTTGAAATTTCTTTACTTGGAAGGTCCTTTTCCTTATTGCTAGGTCACTTCGGCTCGCCGCATCCAGTGAACTACAGCCTTGGTGGCTCATCCACCTATTATACCAGGTTTCATCATGATAAGGTAGAGTCCTTAGGACGAATCCCCCCTTTAGTGCCCAAAGTGGTCTCGCCTTTTTCATCTTAATCAAGAGGTATATCTACTGCTGTCTTTTTTCCAGCTCCTCATGCATCCCAGTGCCAAAAAACAAAAGAGGAGGAAACCTTCATACTTTAGATTGTACAAAAGAGCTCTTGCCATTTTACACTCAACAGGACTCAGCCACATCGAAAGTCTTCCCAGCTTTTCGTTCACGGCTTTTGATCCTTCTCATTTGGGACTTCCAGTCTCCAAACGTACACTTTCCACAATTTTTTGGGGATTGCTCAGTGTATTTCCTTTGGTCATATACCAGAGTAAAAATATTCCTCTGGAAGGCCATGTCACACGCTCACAATGTGAGAGCCATGGCCACTTTCTATGGCGCCTCTTCACAATCTGTATCCATAGATCAGATCTGTCGAGCTGCCACATGGGCCTCGGTTCATACCTTCACAGCCCATTACTGCTTGAACAAGGACTTCCCCGCCGGGATGCGCTTGTTTGGTCAGGCTGTCCTCTGAAAAAACAACCTGTTTCCATACTTGATCAACTCCTGCCCACCTTCCCAGGATGGATGCCTGAGATCCATACGAAGATGGCGAACCCTTGGAAGGGGATTCTCTCCCAGGCATCTTAGGGGGGATTTTTAGGGAGTCCCCATAAGTTGCAAGGACTTATTCACTGCTGTGTTCTGGAGATAGCACAGTTACTTACCTGTAACAGGTGATCTCTGGGAACAGTACAAAAACAGGAATTAGTTCTCACAACCCACCCACCTCCCCTAGGAGTTTATCTTTCTATCTATCTTCCTTTCCTCTCTCTATTGTCTCAGCTATAAACTCGAACTGAAGGAGAGCTGGTCAGGAAGGCGGGAAGGCCAAGCGTGCCTGTGCACCGTGGGAGACCCCAAAAGCTTCCTTCCTGCGGACAGCTGGGGAGCTTTTCCCGCGCAGGCTCCTCTGTCGGTTTTCCTGACGTACCCATAAGTGAGGACTAATTCCTGACTGTTCCCAGAAGATCACCTGTTATCAACAGGTAAGTAACTGTGCTATACATGCCATATAGACATATGGCATATCCTGTACCCATATCTATATCTATATAGTTCATATAAATAGCATATAATCTGTATTTACCTATCTATATTATATAATATTGCAATAAATGATATGTAGGTGGATATGCTACTCTATATAACTTATTATCCGATCTGTCTGCCTAGGTTTCATATATATCTATAATATATCTATATATATATTATATATATATATTATATATGATTATATTTCCTATACTTCAGACCCCGGACAGATAGTCGCCCTATCCTTTCAATGCTGCTACAGCATGTTTATGGGTTCTACATAAACTAACCACTTCCACTGTGGTAGTTAAAGGTGTTTTCCACCATAACCTTCAGTTTAGGATAGCAAACTGAAGTCCTCCACGTACCATCTTTTTTGCCTAAGTGACTTCAATTATTAGGAAGGAACCAATTCCAAATCTTCAGAAAATAGGAGGCTACAATGCCTCATACTTCTGTCCTTCTTTGCTTTATAAAAAAAAGAAAAAAAGAAGACGGATATAGCGGATCTTCAAAGCTCCCTCTTGCTCCTATACGAAACTATGTCTCCTTTAAGGGTCAACAAGAGCATTCATGGCTTTACCGTAATAGGGACTTCCGCGTTTTCCCGCAAATGTCCGTGCCTCATTGAACTACCCCCAGTTCCCCCTGGAGTTTTTTTCCTCCGCCCTAAGGGTTCAGACCTCAGCCTGTCTTTTGCACAGTTTATTTTATTTACCTCTGGCTGTACTTTGAGGTACTCCTTTGATAAATATTCCTGCTGGTTTCATATTAGCAGATTTCCATATGAACCCCTCCATAAACATTTTTCAATAACCACCAGGTGAGGTCCATATGGGTATATTGCAGTTCAATATTTACTGACTGGAATATTATTCTCACAGGGACTTCCTATCTAGGCATCCTGTTTGGGTTCAGCTGTCATAGGCACGAATCTTTTTTTCTTCCAACTCCTACCTCTCCATCCCCAGGATGCCTGAGGTTCTACTCGAAATAGCAATGGCCTTTTTTCAGATTCCACCCACCCGGCAGCATGCTGGGACCCTCCAGGCATCCTTAGCTTGGAGTCCCCATATGTGAAGACTCATTCCTGCTTGTTCCTGGAGATTAGCACAGTTACTTACCTGTACAGACAGGTGATCTCTGGGAACAGCAGCAATAAGTCTTCAAAACAAACTAACCCACCCACCTCCCCTGAGGAGTGTTGTATTTCTCTATCTCTATCTTTCCCCTCTCTCTCTCTTGTGTCTCAGCCTTTAAAAACTTAACTGAGGAGAGGCAGTTGGGAAAAGGCGGCGAAGGCAGCACACAGGCTGGGTGGGATGCTCCCAAAAGCTTGTTCTAAGGTTGAGAGCGGCGGTCGTGGGGGGGGAGCGTTCCCGGCCGCAGGACTCTGTCCCGGTACCCTGACGTACCCATATGGGGTCGGGGGGGGGGGGTTGAAGACTTATTCCTGCCGGGGTTGGGTTTCCCAGAGAATCATCTGTTACAGGTAAGTAACTAGTGCTATGACTGGTCCAGGCACAAGCAGGAAATGCAGGTGTTCTGGTCACATATGGGTGACGTTGGCACTGACGGAGTCTGCACGACAACCTCTTTCAAGCATCTATTAGGAAAGCCTTTGGGAGCCATCCACTGCGTGGGTGGCGTGCCTGCCTTCCCACCTTTCCCAACTCCTCTCCTCAGTTCTTTGTTTCCGTCAGAGCCGCAGGATACACCATTTTCCATGTCACCGCAGAAAACTTTGTTTATTTTTTGGTATAGCACTGTGCTTCTGCCTTCCAGTCCGCAACGCCAGTTAAGTCCGCTGACCGCAATAGCCGTCCTGATATCATTTTCTTTCTTTTTCTATTTCTTCTTTTTTATTTTTCTTTCTTCAAGGTTTTTTCCCAACAGAGTAGGCCTTAGGGGCCTGCCATAGCTTTCTTTTTTGAAGGCATAGGACAAGCCAGTCACTGGTTTAAAGAAATGTAACCAAGTACTCTGGAACTATTTCAGTCACTGATAAACATTACTAGTGTTTTTAAAATATTCAGGGCCCTGACCATCAGCCCCAACTCCCGTATTCTTTATGTCAACAAATGACAAAGAGAGCGGTCCGCAAGAACAGAGCCAACAAGTCGGAATCATTGTTCGCCTCTGACCCTATTTCAAGTGGCCCCCAACTTCGAGGGCCATTCAGCTTCCTCTCACGGATCTTGGAGTCCATTCTTCTAAATGAAGTATCTGAGGGATGAACCAAGAATTGCGGATACTTGGATTTTTTTACACCCGATTACATATTCCAGTTTTTTGAATCTTGAAAGGGCGCGCTCAGTTCCTGAGAACTTCAAGACATCCCTTCGGACCCTTGACGGCCGAGAGCAGCGTCGGTCCCTTCCGGAGGATTTGTCCTTTGAGGACTTCATACCAGGATATCGGCAGCAGTGCCTTCCATTACGGTAGCTCCGCGTGAGAAACGAACAGAGAGCCAAGTAATTGCAGTATACCTGCAATAAAACCCTCCAGCGCCCACAGAGGCTGCTACATTACCAGTGCATCACATCCTGCAGGATCTAATGCTCTGCATGTGGGAAGCACTGCTGCGGTTCTGCCTGTCAGTAAGCACCTCGATACCATGTACCGAGTACCGCAATGCCCATGTTTTCAAAAACCTCAGCTCCCACATCACTCAATGGTGGTGGAATCGGCAATGCGCCAAATTAAGAGCTCTAAGAATCATTCTTCCATGCCACCGGGCAGAGATTGCAGAACACGTGATGCCTTTGGGCGTAAATGCTTCCAGGCATGCATGTTAGCCTCCAGGATAAATTCTTACATGCTCTACATGGGCATGTTTCTGAAGGATGTTACCAGGGACCTGGAAATGTTCACTCCTCTCCTTCCTGACAATTAGAGGAGTGCTTTTCAGATACTCATCAAACAAAGCCAGAACACTTCCACATTTCTCACCAGGCCTCCTTTGATGCCTTTGAATCAACAAGCAGAGCTTCATCAGTCTGCATTGGAGCTTGCAGGATGGCCTGGCAGCAGGCATCTAACCTTGAACAGACAGATTGGCAAATATCCCATGTATTGGCGAAAACCTTTTTGGCAAAGAATGAGGGAAAAGTCAGTGAAGATTGAGACAGACGATCTCACCCTAAAATGCCTTTCCAGGAAAGCGGCTAATCCCTCCAAAACAAAGGCTCCTCCTAAGAAATATTTCCATGCCAAAAAGAAAAGATACTATCCTTACCCGCCATCTGCTGCGAACCAGCAACAACTTCTTCCACAGCAGAAGCAGCAAGGTCCTTGCCAATCTAGGAAGCCAAAGACTTCTAAGCCTCAACTAGCTGCAACCGTCACAGCCTGCACCTAGGTTTTGATTCTTTCCTCGAGCATTGCCAATCTGCCTCTGGAAGGGCCACAGCCCCTCCACATAGCAGGCAGACTTTGCCATTATGCCTACAGGTGGCACCTCATAAGTTCAAGCAGTAAAAGTCCACATTGTCCAACTTCACGTCCAGACCTTACCCCCCTACAGGATCGCAGGACCATCCCACACAACCCCTTCAAACCACCCTCTTAAGAGAAGAGGTGACCACCCTGGATGTCTCAGGGTGCCATAAAAAGAGTTTCCCCCTACTCAAGAAAGGATGGGCTTCTGCTCATCCATATTTTCTCATTCCAAAGAAAACAGGAGGCTTCAGGTTCATCGTAGATCTCAGAGACCTAAACAAGTTTCTGGTTTGAGAAAAATTCAAAATGATTCCCCTAGGAACTCTTCTTCCATATCTCCAGAGACACGTCTGGCTATGTTCTCTAGACCTCATACATGCATATACTGATACATCCTTCCTACAGACAGTATCTGTGCTTCATATTTCAGGGAAACCCATTATTACTACAGTGTTCTCCTCTTTGTTCTAGCCTCTGCCCCAAGGGTCTTCCTAAAATACATGGCAGTAGTCGCTGCCTATCTATGCACCTTGGACATCTTCATCTTCCCTTACTTAGATGACTGACTGATCAGGGGAGACTCCCCTCAAGAGGTAAGACTCTCCCTTTATCTCACCATCACAATGCTTCAACACCTAGGCTTTGTCCTAAACTTCCCAAAGTCTCATCTTGCTCCATCCCAACAACTGGAGTTCATCGGAGCCATCTTACATACCAAGCAGATCAGAGCTTTCCTTCCACCAGATCGCTCTGCCCAACTTATTGAGCTGGTGGAGCACCTGCAGAAGCAGGACTCACGTCACAGCTCAAGAGATGCTATGTCTCTTGGGACACGTGGCCTCCATGGTCCATGTTTTCCCCTATGCTCGATTGTCTATGCGTCAAGCCCAATGTACTCTATCTTCCCAATGGATACCAGCACAGGAACCTCTCAGAGACAAGATCCACTTCACCAAATGATCAAGTCCCCTTCCATGGTGGTGTTCCCCTCAAAACCTACTCATCAGGTCACTTATTCACATGTCTCCATTTCGATGTATCCTGATGACAGATGCTTTCAGGCTGGGTTGGGGAGCGCATCTCAACAACTTAACCACACAGGGACTGTGGACACAACAAGAATCTGCCAAGCAGATCAATTTCTTAGAACTGCGAGCATTAACAAATGCTTTCAGGTTTTTCAACCCCAACTTTCAGGGCAACTTGTTCTAATCAGAACAGACAATCAAGTAGCCATGTTCTACATAAACAAGCAGGGGAAGGATGAGGTCCCATCTACTCTGTGAGGAAACGCTTCACCTGTGTTTTTTTGCCATCTTACACCACATTCACCTCAGAGCGGTGTACCTCCCCAGCGAACTCAATGTCCTTGCGAACAGGCTCATCTGTATCCTTCATCCACACAAATGGACCCTGCACTGGGATATGGCTGCTCAGATCTTTCAGATGTGTGGAACCCCACTCATAGATCTTGTTTTTGCCACTCCGCAGAACACACAGTTTCCACTCTTCTGTTCCAGGGTTCAGTTCCTACTCTGTGAGGCCCCGAATGACTTCCTTCTACACTGGGGATGGGGTCTGCTTTATGCTTTTCCTCCCATCCCCTTGGTTCCCAAAATGCTCTTTAAATTCCAGGCCAAGGGCTTCATAATTCTCATAACCTCCTTTTGACCCTGTCAACCGTGGTTCCTTCTGCTTTTTCGCCTAGTGCAAGTTAGCCACTCAAGCTGGGATGTGCTCCCGACATCCTTTTTCAGGACAACAAGATACTTCTCCATCCCAACATCCACTCCTTCCACCTGACGGCATGGCTGCTGAAGAGCTAGTGCTCGCTAATCTCGACCTACCACAAGAGGTCAAAGATATACTTCTTACCAGTGGAGTGTTGCAGGGATCTGTCCTTGTTTCAGATTCTTTTTAACATCTTTGTTAGTGATATTGCAGAAGGGCTGTCGGGAAAGATTTGTCTCTTTATGGATGATACCAAAATCTGCAATAGAGTAGACACCCAGGAAGGAGTAGATAACAGGAGAAAGGAATCTAGCTAAGCTTGAAGAATGGTCTAGAATTTGGCAGCTGAGATTTAATGCTAAAAAATGAAGGGTCGTGCATTTGGTCTGCAAACAATCCAAGGGAGTGGTACAGTATAGGGGGCAAAGTACTTCTGTCCACAGAAGAAGAGCAAGACCTGGGCGTGATTTGTCTAACAATCTTAAAGTAGTTAAACAGGTAGAAAAGGCGATGTTGAAAGCTAGAAGGATATTTGGGTGCATAGGAGAGGAATAGCCAGCAGAAGAAAAGAAGTGATAGTGCCTCTGTATTAGTCTCTGGTGCTACCTCATTTGGAGTAGTATTGTCTGTAATTCTGGAGACCGCACCTTCAAAAGGATATAACAGGTTGGAGTCGGTGCAGAGGGTGGTGTTCCCCTCAAAACCTACTCATCAGGTCACTTATTCACATATCAGTGGGGCTCATTCTTGGGTGCCTCCTGTCAGCGACCGGCTTCGTCGTTTCTTCCAGGAATGGGCCCTTCTGACCTTGGAGTGCTGAACGTTCGACATCATTCAGTTTGGCTGTGTGTTGGGATGCAAGAATCTCATATGATGCTTTCCTGATATCTCCATGGGTGTCTGTGGTCAAGTGGGCCAACGTTTAGTCAACCCTGCTGAGGCTCCTTATCCTCCAGACTGTTGTGGCAGTACTGCCCGCCAAGAGGGGCATGGTCTGATATTCCATTTACTTTGTTGTTCAGATGGTTCCTTCCACGAGATTCTGGATCTCAAAAGCATCAGTGCTCACCTGAGGACCTTTCTTTTCCACACAGAGACATTGCAGTCAGTCATAAGTGCAATCCATTGTGGAGAATTTCTGGTGTCACTGGACTTGGCCACAGTGTACTTTCACATCTCTGTCCACAAAGATCAATAGTGTTTCCTTTGCTTCTGCATTCTCAGCTCCCACTTCCAGTTTGCCGCTCTACCCTTCAGTCTCTCAACTGCTCCAAAGACATTCATCAAGGTGATGGTGGTTGCTACAGCTTCTCTGCTGGGTGGAGGCATTTATGTGCATCCTTATCTGGACATTTGGCTCATTTGGGCTAGGTAGAATGTCAAAGCTCTGTGGGTGTCTGCCCAGGGGGTGCTATTTCTGTATAGCCTGGGCTGGTTGATCAACTGTGGCAAGAGCTTCCTGGAGACTAACCAGTCCTTGGATTACCTTGGGGCGAGGTTCAGGCAGTGTCTTCCTGCCTGAGAAGAGGGCAAAGACGCTGCATTCTCAGCTACAGTCGTTTCAGCAACTACAGTCTCCCATGGCTTGGGACAACCTACTGCTTCTGGGGGGTGATGGCAGAGACCATCAAATTAGTCCCCTGAGCACAGACACACATGTCCTACAGAGGTCTCCGTTGTCCTGTTGGTCTCCTTCCTTACAGGACTTCAGCATCAGGCTCCCACTTCCCTTGTAGGTAGTGGCCATTCTGCACCGATGGGCACAGCCTGGTCATCTGTTGAAAGGTTTTCCCCTGGATGATCTTTGGAGTTGACCTTGAGCATACAGTGTTCACAAGTCACTGAGAGACTTGGAGACATCATTTCTGTCACAGTTCTGCTCCAGGACTCTCTGACCTGGAACAGAATCTTCCAAATTTCTCCCATTCAGAAGTTACTCTTTTGACAGATGTATCGAAATTGGGCTGGGGAGCTCATGTAAATGGGTTCCACATACAGGATCTATGGGCTTCCCAGATCATTTTCCTGGAACTGAGAGCCATTACAAATACCCTAAAGCAGTGGTTCCCAAACATGGGGTCGGGACTCCAAATGGGGTCACATCATCAGTGGATGGGGTCACAGAAACATGGTAATTTCCCTTTCTCTCTGGAATTTCACTATGACCCATGCCAAGTAGTCAGCATGTGGCCTGTGAGCCAGTGAACGTTTATAGGCCCTTGCTCCCTCCTGGGTAAGCTTCCAGTTAAGCTGGAAACCCATGCTCAGTACTGGGGTCTGTAAGCACACACTGAACTTTGATACAAGGGACCCTGTGCTGACTGCTGCTGCTTTCTGCTTTAGATGAGTGGACGAAGGGGAAGGAGGCTGAAGTGCTACTATTTTGATTGCATCATCATCTTGGGCCACGTGGATTTTCAATTGCTAAAATGGAGTTATATGGAATAAAGGTTTGGAAAGTACTGCCCTAAAGGCTTTCAGAGATTGGTTGACTAATCAAATTGTGATGATCCAAATGGACAACCAGGTATCCATGTACTACATCAGAAAGAAGGTAGAAACAAGATCATACTTTGGGAAACAGTTTGTGGAACTGGACCGTCTCTCTGGGGATGAATATCAGAGCCGTTTATCTGGCTGGGAAAGACAATGCCTAGCAGACAGCAGTCATGTGTTCCAACCTCATGAGTGGAATCTGGACAGGAAGGTGGCCTCCAGAATGTTTGGAGAGTGGGGAGCCCCCCCCCCCATCACTTTGCAAAACAGGCGGACACCTCAGTTCTGCTCCAGGGTAGTGAGAAATGACAAACTAGCATTGGATGCCTTCCTTCTCAACTGGGGGGGGGGGGGGGGGGAGGGGGGGATAGGGGGAGGGCCTGTTGTACAATTATCCTCCCATACCTCTCATTGCGAAAACTCTCCTAAAACATGGAGACGACATATGCACTATGATCCTCATAGCACTATATTAGCCCTGCAGCCATAATTTTCTTTGTTCCTGAAACTGTCAAGGAGCCCATTCAGTTAAGCACTTTGCCAATCCTAATTTTGCAGGACTGGGGCACTCTGTTGCACTTCAACATGAGATCCTTAGCCGTCACAGCTTGGATGTTGAGGAGCTAACTCTGTCCTTTTTGAACCTGCTAGTTAGCATAACCAATGTGCTTCTGGCTTCCAGGGGAGATTCCACTAGGTGGTCACACATTTTTAAGTGGAAGAGTTTTGCCAGCTGATGTGATGGACAGGCCTTAGATCCTTTCTCTTTTTCCACACACAAACTACTCAATTACCTTCTACATTTATTGGAGTTTGGTTTGAAAACCAACTTAGTTATGGTACACCTCAGTGTGACTGACGCATGCTACCATCACGTAGAAGGGAAAATCCATCTTTTTACAGCCTTTAGTTGTTTACTTCATGCAGGGCTTGCTTCTTTCAAAGCCTCTCATCAAGCCTCCCACTGTGTCTTGGAATCTCAGGGTGGTTTTAACTCAGCTGATGAAAGCTCCTTTAGAGCCACTCAATACCTGTGGGCCATAGTACCTGACCCAAAGTCTTGCTTTGGTGGTGATATCTTAAGTATGCAGTATTAGTGAGCTCCAGGCTCTAGTCAGTGATCCACTCTACACCAATTTTTACAGTAATAGCAAGCATTCGCAAAACCATCCTGTTTCTTCCTAAGGTGGTGACAGAATTCCACTTTAATCGGTCAATTGTTCTTCCAACATTTTTCCCAAGACCACATACTTACAAAGGGGAATGTGCACTGCACACACATTGGACTGCAAGAGAACTTTGACCTTTATCTGAAGGAGACTACAGCCCATAGAAAGTCCACCCAACTTGTTCTTTTGACTCAAGCAAGTTGGGGGCTGCCATTGGCAAATGTGCTCTATCCATTTGGCTAGTTTCTTTGCTTATGCCCAGGTTGACTTGACTCTTTAAGGTCATGTCATGGCTCACAATATCATATCATGGCTGGGTCAGTAACTCACTTGAGGTCAGCCTCCATGGAGGCGATATGCAGGGCTGCAAGGTGGACTTCCATCCACATATTCACATATCACCAATGTTGGGAGAGGGACTTCTGATTTGATAGTAGATTCAGTCAATCTGTTCGGAGAATATAATTCAAACTCTATCCCCCCTAGATCCATTTCTTTTTGTTTAGGCTGCCTTTGTATAAAAAAAAAAGATGAAATTCATAAAAAGCCTGTTGCCAGCAAACAAGTGCTTATTGAGTGTTTGCTGTTGTGATACTATGTTTAGCCTCTGTTCTTTTGAGGCAGCCTGTAGCAAGGGATTCCCATATGCAAAGACATTATCCTGCTTGTTCATAGAGAAAACAAAATTGTCCATGAGCAAGCAAGATAAGTTCTCATATTTGGATTGTCAATGACAGAGCCCACATGAGAACTCTCTCAGCTACTATTCTAAAAGATTTTAGAAAATTCTTGGCACATGCGCACCTGTTCCCTCCTGATGCTGCCCCGCCTGAGGTGGTAAGTCTTGTTTTTTCCGAAGAGTCTGAAGGATGACTGTTTGTGTTATGTCTTTTTCCTCAGTCACTTCTATGATTATTTTTCCTTCACATTTCTACATTTCATTTTTCTTCATTTTAGTCTTGCTGCCACTGCTAGACTTCCTTTAGTGTACCCTTAGACCTCTTCGTTCATTTTCAAGTTTCCTTTATTTTCCTTCATTGTCGCTTAGGATCCCTTAGTCCTCAGATGTGTCTGACCGCATGATTGTTTTCTTTTCTTTATTCACAATTGAGCTTTTTTTTTTTGCCAAGGCTATTTTATCGTCCATTATGTCACAGAAACAGGATTGTGGTTTCAGAAGTGCCCCTGGTGCTTTAGGCATATGGACACCCACAAAATATGTCTAGAATGTCTTGAGCCCAATCATAACACCTCTGTTCATTCTGCTAACAGATGACAAAGAGGGGTCTTAAGGGTCATGAGGAAAAGTGCACACATTTTTGGTGCCAAGATCAGTCTATCTACATTGGTTGCATCGGTCACAATGGACATCAGACACTGGTGGTACATTGGCATGCATAGGGGAATACTTAAGCTAACTCAGAGCCGAACATCTGTAGGTTGGCCAGGGATCATTCACCTACCATTTTCGCCTTGAAGAAGGGGAAGTATTCATCTTCAACTTTGTTGGCATCGAGCAGAACTGCATCATCATCATCATCAACATCGGAGTTTGTTGGAGAACATAAGAAATGACAAATGGAGTCAGACCAAGGTCCATCAAGCCCAGTATCCTGTTTCCAACAGTGGCCAATCCAGGTCACAAGTACCTGTCAGGTTCACAAAAAGGTACACAAATTCCATGATGCTTATTCTGGGGTAAGCAGTGGTTCTCCAGGACCAAGCAGGAAGTCAGTCCTCACATATGGGTGACGTCGGCGCCGACGGAGCCCTCGCGGAGCAATTTTCCCCAGCTTTCAAAGAAAGCCTTTGGGAATTGCAGCGCGCATGCGCGGTCTCCTTCCCGCCCAAGGGTGCCATCTTAGCCAGTCTTCTTTTTTCCGCGGAGCCCTACAGACGTACCCGTCGTGTCCCCGCTGAAAAAGTTGATTTTAGTAATTTATTTCTATTTCTTTCTTCGGTTCGACGCCGGTCTTTTTCCTGCCCGGACTCGCGACGCCGTTGCGAGTCCTTCTGTTATTTTTCGGTTTTTCTGATTTTTGGTCAGTTTCGTTTTTCGGTTTTTCGCTGGCAGCCCAGTCCTTTGACCTTGCAGGGGCCCTTTTTCCCCCGATGGCTGCCAGTGGTTTCAAGCGGTGTGTTCAGTGTGACAGAAATATGTCACTCACTGACACACATGATAATTGCCTCCGCTGCCTCGGCCCGGATCACGAAGAACTGATCTGTGGGGCCTGCAGCAAAATGTCCTCCAAAGCGTTAAGGAGTCGGCGGCACCAGCGGGAACGAATCTTCGCTGACTCCGGCCGTACCCGGACCTCGTCGGAGGCCTCGGCGTCCAGAGGTTCCAGCTCTGACCATCGCCGAAGTTCCTCCGACAGGGGTTCTCCTTCCGGGGACCATCGACGGAAGGTAAAACCCGCGAGGGCGGTGTCGGTGGACGCTCCTGGCTCCGCGAGGGCCAGGTCGCATAGCCCCGATAGCCGTCCCGGGTCTTTGGAGAAGGAGCACCTCCCGAAGCGACCTCGCCTGGAGTCGGAGTTGCCTGCTCGGGTAAGTCCTGTAGTCCTCCTGGACTCGCCTCCGAGGGGTCCGACGTCGGGCCCGACGCCGTCGGGGCCCGAGTCGGGGGCTGCTGGGTCACCTGAGGTCGGACTCAGGTTGACGGCCTTGGAGAGCAGACTATCTGCCTTCATGGACCAGCAGCGGGCACTGATCGCTAGCCTCGCTGGCGCCGCTGCCCCGACCGCCGGGACGTCGACGTCTAAGTCGACCCCGGAGACCGAGCCGATCCTCGAGTCCATGCGAACTCGAGTCGATCCTCGGTCGAGGTCACCCTCGGCCTCCCTTTCGGGACCGAGGTCGTCGACGCCGACTCCCTCGGTGTCGGGGCAGCCGACGCCTCCGCCTGCCCGAGCCGACCCCACCGATTCCTCCTCGGAGTCGGCCTGGGAGTCTGAAGAGGAAGAGTCACCTGATTCGTTTCGGACTCGGTGTGTCCCCTCGGACTCACCTGAGTCCGAACCTCGGAAGCAGTCCCCTCCGGAGGATGCCCGGTTCTCGGACTTCGTCAGGGATATGGCCAAGGCTTTGGCCTTCCCTGCGGATCCCGAGGAGGAGCCTCGAGCCGAAGAGCTCGACGCCCTTCAGTATGACTCTCCCGCCAGGGAACACTTTACTGTACCGGTTCCTCCCATGCTGGAACGACTACTCTTCCGCATGTGGGAGAGTCCGGCATCGTCGCCGGTATTAAGCAAGCGGGTCGATTCCATCTATCGAGTCCGCAAGAGCCCCGGCTTCCAAAAATCACAGTTACCGCACCATTCCATGGTAGTGGAATCGGCCATGCATAGGCTTAAGAGCCAGAAGATGCACTCCTCGGTGCCTCCTGGCAGGGAGGCCCGTAACCTGGATGGCCTCGGTAAGAAGTGTTTCCAGGGCTCTATGCTTGCTTGTCGGGTCCAGACCTACCAGCTCTACATGGGCATGTATCTCAGAGACCTGGCTAAAGAGGTAGCCGGATTCTCCGCTGGGCTGTCCGAGGAACCTTTGCGGAGGTTCCTGGCCTTCACTACTGGTATTCGGGAATGCTCCATATTCATGTCCCGAGCAGCCTATGATGGCTTTGAAGCATCGGCTCGAGTGGCCGCAGCCGGCATCGGTGCCCGCCGACAGGCTTGGCTTCAGTCGTCTGACCTTGAACCCTGGGTGCAGGACAAGTTGGTCGATGTCCCCTGCCGAGGTGAGAACCTCTTTGGCAAGCCCATGGCTGAAAAGGCTGCACAAATCGAGACGGAGACTCTCACCAGAACTAGGCTTTCTAGGAAGACCTCCGCCCCTTCCCAGAAAAAGAAGGGCTCGGGAAAGAAGTCCTTTTACCCGAGAAAGGCGGCTGCCTATAAACACTACCCTCAATATCAGGCCTCCGCAGCTCCCCAACAGGGTCAGCAGGCCAAGGGACGGGGTAACGGATCCCGTAGGCAGCAAGCCCCCAAGCCTGCACCACCGGCCCCTGCTCAGCAGGGTGGGGTTTTTTGACTTCATCAGCATAGCCTCTCCCCCTCAGCTGGTTCCTCCCAGCACCGGAGGCCGGCTGGTTCACTTCGCCCACAGGTGGTCCAACATCACTTCAGATGCCTGGGTGCTTCAAGTCGTAAGAGAAGGCTATCTTCTCCACTTCCACCAGGTCCCTCCCTCCTATTTCCCGGGAGAACCTCCACGACTCCCTCTGCACAGAGACTTACTCCTTCAGGAGTTAGCAAGTCGTCTTCAGGAACAGGCGGTGGAACCGGTGCCCCACCACCTGAGAGGTCAAGGTTTTTATTCCAGGTATTTCCTGATACCAAAAAGAACAGGAGGCCTCAGACCCATCCTGGACTTGCGCAACCTCAACAAGTTCCTCGTGAGGGAGAAGTTCAAGATGCTTACCCTTGGAATCCTTCTGCCCTACCTCCAGCAGGGAGATTGGCTATGCTCCTTGGATCTAAAAGATGCCTACACGCACATCCTCATCCACCCAAGCCACCGCCAATACCTAAGGTTTGTGGTGGCAGGAAATCATTACCAGTACAGAGTACTACCCTTTGACCTATCCTCCGCACCGCGAGTCTTCACAAAATGTCTCGCAGTGGTGGCGGCTTATCTACGGCTTCACAGCCTCTATGTCTTTCTGTACCTAGACGACTGGCTCATCAGAGCATCGTCCTCTCCGGAAGTCACAAAAGCCACACACCGCACTGTGACTCTTCTGCAGTACTTGGGCTTTGTCATAAACTTCGCAAAGTCCACTTTGCTCCCCTCACAGGATCTCGAGTTCATCGGCGCAAGACTGCACACTCCTCAGGCACGAGCTTTCCTGCCTCTCGACAGGGCTCAATGGCTCATGGACCTAGCCGGCCGCTTTCGCAGCCAGTCCCTGGTCTCAGCCAGGCGCTTCCTGAGACTACTCGGCCATATGGCTTCCACCGTCCACGTGACCCCCAATGCCCGCCTGAATATGCGGCCTGCTCAATGGTGCCTTCGCAAGCAGTGGCAACAAGCCACGGGCGGCCTAGCCGACTTAGTGCGCGTCTCCGGGCCGCTAGCCTCTTCTCTACAGTGGTGGCTTCATCGGCCGAGCCTGGTGCTCGGAATGCCTTTTCAGTCCCCTCAACCGGCTCAAGTGCTTCTCTCCTGGGATGGGGAGCGCATTGCCAAGGGGCATGTACTCAAGGTCTCTGGACCACGTGGGAGTCTGCTCAGCAGATCAACTTCCTGGAGCTCAGAGCAATCCGTCTGGCTCTCAAAGCTTTCTCCCACCTGACTTCTCACCAGTCCGTCCTTGTCCAGACAGACAATCAGGTTGCCATGTTCTACGTGAACAAACAAGGAGGCACAGGCTCCTTCCTTCTCTGTCGGGAAGCACAGAAGCTCTGCTCTTGGGCCGTCAGCCACGGCATTCTTCTCAGGGCAGTTTATCTCCCAGGCCAAGAAATTTGCCTGGCCGACAAACTCAGCAGGATCCTCCAGCCGCACGAGTGGCGCCTGGATCCCTTGGTAGTTCAGAAACTTTTCCTGAAGTGGGGCCTCCCCACGATGGATCTCTTTGCCAGTCCTCTCAACAGGCAACTTCCTCGCTTCTGCTCTCGGCAGCCGCATCCCCTTCGAGTAGCGGCGGATGCTTTTCTGCTCTCATGGTCGAAGAGCCTTCTGTATGCTTTTCCTCCCATCCCGCTAGTCTCTCGAACTCTTTTCAAGGTTCTCCGAGACAAAGCTTCCATGATCCTGATAGCTCCTCGCTGGCCCAGACAGCCGTGGTTTCCACTCCTGCTGCAATTTTTGGTGGAGGATCCGTTCCCTCTGGGGTTTCAACCGGATCTCCTAACACAGGATCAGGGGTCCCTGCTACACCCCAACCTCAGATCTCTACATCTGATGGCCTGGCTGCTGAAAGGGTAGTCCTTGCTCCCCTTCTACTGCCGGCAGAGGTGGAAGAGGTCGTCCTAGCTTTTCGGCGACCTTCTACCCGCAAATGCTACGCCCTTAAATGGCGTCGCTTTTCCGCTTGGTGTGCCCAGCAGTCTCAGGATCCCTTCTCCTGCTCGGTGTCGGTGATCTTGCAGTACTTGCTCTACCTCTCTAATCTGGGACTTAAGTCCAACTCCGTCAAAGTTCACCTCAGTGCTCTTTCAGCACATCATGTACCGGTGGACGGCAGACCTCTTTCCAGCGACCCTCTCGTAGCGAGGTTTCTCCGAGGTCTCCTTCTACTTAAACCACCTCTGCGCCCGCCAGCACCTGACTGGGATCTGAATGTGGTTTTACAGCGGATCACCTGTCCGCCTTTTGAACCTATGGCTACCTGTTCTCTCCGTTTTCTTTCTTGGAAAACTTTATTCCTGATAGCCCTCACTTCCGCTAGACGCGTAAGTGAATTGCAGGCCCTCGTGTCTGATCCCCCTTACACTCGGTTCTACAAAAATAGGGTAGTCCTACGGACTCACCCAAAATTTCTTCCAAAAGTGGTCTCCCCTTTTCACATCAATCAGGAGGTGGTACTTCCGACCTTCTTTCCCAGGCCACACTCCAGCCGAGCTGAAATGGTCCTGCATACCCTGGACTGTAGAAGGGCATTGAACTTCTACCTTGACCGTACGCGGGAGCACCGTAAAGCTGCTCAGCTTTTTGTGTCTTTTGACCCCAATAAATTGGGGCTCCCGGTCTCCAAGCGTACTCTGTCCATCTGGGTTGCTGACTGCATCGCTTGGGCTTATGGAGCAGCCGGACTCTCGTTAGAAAGTCGAGTCACGGCTCATTGTGTTCGGGCGAAGGCTACGTCAGTGGCTTACCTCCGCTCTGTTCCGTTGGCAGACATCTGCCGGGCCGCTACTTGGTCTTCGAGCCAGACTTTTGCGGTCCATTACTGCCTCGAGAGGGAGTCCCGCAGGGACAGTGCTTTCGGACAGGCAGTCCTCCGAAATCTCTTCGAGGTTTGAGCAACTCCTACCCTCCATCCCGGATGGGGGCTACCGGTGGGTAATAATTCAGTGAAGATTCCTTCCTTCTGTGCCGCTGAGCTAGAGGGAGCTCATTTTTGTGCTTGGGGTCTCCGGTAGCCTTAAGCTTGGGAATCCCATATGTGAGGACTGACTTCCTGCTTGGTCCTGGAGAAAGCGTAGTTACTCACCTGTAACAGGTGTTCTCCAGGAGCAGCAGCAATCAGTCCTCACAACCCTCCCTCCTCCCCTTGGAGTTGCAATCATCTGCTTAAGTTTTTTTGCAAATTTTTATGCTGTCTTTTAGCTATGTCATCAGACTGGCTAAGATGGCACCCTTGGGCGGGAAGGAGACCGCGCATGCGCGCTGCAATTCCCAAAGGCTTTCTTTGAAAGCTGGGGAAAATTGCTCCGCGAGGGCTCCGTCGGCGCCGACGTCACCCATATGTGAGGACTGATTCCTGCTGCTCCTGGAGAACACCTGTTACAGGTGAGTAACTACGCTATTTCCCTAGTCCTCCTTAATAATTTATGGACTTTTCCTCCAGGAGCTTGTCCAAATGTTTTTTAAACCCAGCAACACTAACCACTTTTACCATATCCTCTGGTAACGAATTCCAGAGTTTGATTATGTGTTGAGTGAAAAACTATTTCTCCAGGAACAAGCAGGAAGTCATTCCTCACTTATGGGTGATGTCAGCACTGACGGAGCCCGCGCGGAGCAATTCCCCAGCTTTCAAAGAAAGCCTTTGGGATTGCTACCATGCATGCGTGGTCCTCTTCTCCCCCAACAGTCTCCCTTTTTACGTGGAGCCCTTTGGATGCACGTCCTCGTCCCTCGGAAAAGTTTTGATTTTCCTCGCCTTAACAGGCTCTTATTTCTTTTTTCCGGTTGCTCCGGTCCTCTTGCTCTCTTTTGGAGCTTGCGGCGATACCTTTTCTGCATATATTTTTCCCAGACTTTGCGCCCTTTCTTCTTCCCAACCGCTGGCCATGTGGGTCTTCGACCTCGCAGGGGCCGTTTTTGCCACCATGGCCACTGGGTTTAAAAAATGCGATAAATGCTCTAGGAACATGTCGCTTACGGACACTCATGACTGCTGTCTAAGGTGTCTGGGAGTTGACCATGACCCAGAGCTCTGTTCGCTCTGCAAGAAAATGTCCTCTAAAGCCCTGCTCAGCCGTAAGCCAAAATCCGAAAACATTTTTCAAAAGGCCGCCTTGGAGTCTCCGGTGGCGCCCTCGGTCGTCTTTCCTCTGGTGGGTTCTCCCCCTGCGGCACAGCGTTCCAGACGACACTCGGACCAGGGGTCCCCCGAGGTGGAACAATGCAAAAAGAAGAAGGCCTCAAAGTCACTGTCTGGGGCCCCTGACAAGCGCGAGTGCTCCCACACCCGGTTGCTTAGCCCCCTTCAGTGTTTCCAAGAGTCGGACAAGGAGTGGCCCTGCAAGGTACCTCGCAGAGAAACATAGGCCTCTGGCGAAGGCGCCCAGTCTCCTGAGGGTCGTCCCGGTGAGGACCCCCTCTCCTCTTCGACGCCTGACCCAGTGACCCTGGTGTTGGCGTCCCAGGGCCCCACGCACATGTGGGAATCCCGTGTGCTGGCGCTGGAATGCAGCGTTTCTGCGTTCATTTCTTCCCAGAAGGCGCTCACCGCCAGTTTCGCTGATCTGCTCCCGGAGACCGCAGGTCTCTCTCATGGGACAACCAAATGCATCCAGGAAACCCCCGAGAGCCACGGGCCTCATGAGGGTCCTCGATGTCGGTCTCACTCGCTCTTCCATTCTTCAGGGGTGAGATCATCCAGGGTCTCCGGCTCCAGGCCGCCGGCCATCAGACAGGGCGACCCGCCCGGCGTGGATCCTTCGACCGATTTCTCAGATTGGGAATCCGATGGGGACACATCCCCGGAGACCCACACCCACCGGGATCATCCGTCAGACCCCTCGCCGCCTGGTCTCCAGTGGCATTCGCCGCCTGAGGACACCTCCTTTTTGGTGTTTGTTTGGACTATGGCTCGGGCCCTCAACCTGGTCACCCAGGCCGAGGAGGACCCTCGTGCTGAAGAACTCGATATTCTTCAGTACGAGGCCCTGCCCAGGGAATCCCTCACAGTCCTGGTGCCAACGATCCTCTCCCGGCTATTGCTCCGCATGTGAGAGGCCCCGGCCTCGGTTCCCATTGTGAGGAAGCGCCTTGACACTATGTAAAAGGTGTAGCGAGGGCCAGACTTCCGAAAGACCCAACTTCCACACACTTGGATGGTGGTGGAATCGGCCATGAGGAAACAGAAGAGCACGAAGTCCCATTCATCGGTCCCGCTGGGCCGAGAATCGAGAACCCTTGATGCCCTGGGCCGCAAGGCCTACCAATGTTCCATGCTCTCTTGTCGCATCCAGGCATACCAACTATATATCGGTCTGGTCATCCGTGACTTGGGAAAAGAACTGGGAGGTTTCTCCGCGGGTCTCGGGAGCAAGCCCCTCAACAGGTTCCGCACCCTCTTGAAATCAGTGGCCGAATGCTCTAAGTATATCTCTCCAGCCTCGTATGATGGCTTCGAGACATTGGCTCGGGTGGCGGCCGTGGGTATCGGAGTCCGCCGCCAGGCTTGGCTCCAATCTTCAAATTTGGAGCAGTGGGTGCAGGAGAAGCTCCTGGACATGCCCTGCCTCTGCGAACAACGTTTTGGTAAGCCGATGGAGGAGAAGGCAGTGGAAATCAAGACGGAGTATGTCACGAGGGCTCGTCTCTCCTGCAAGACCTCTACCCTGCCTCAGAAGAAGCAGCCCGCCAAGAAGCCCTTCTTCCCCAGGAAAGGTCGCAAGTATCGTGGCTACCCGCCGTACCCGGCTACTCCCACGCTGACCACTCCTGCGCAGGGAAAGCCCGGTCAAAGTCATTGTAAACTGAAGGGCCCAAAGGCCCAGACGCTGGCCCCCCCCCCCCGCAACCCCGTTAGAGGTTTTGACACCAGCGGCATAGCTCCTCGCCCTCCGGCGATATGGCAGCCCATGGGGGGGACGCCTGTCCGGTTTTGCCCCGTCATGGGCGCTGATCACCTCAGACACCTGGGTCCTCCAGGTCATCTGGGAGGGCTATCGCCTCCACTTTGACAGGATTCCACCCCCTTTCTCCCCGGCAGAGCCTCCTTGACTCCCCGCGCACCAGATTTTACTGCAACGGGAATTGCACTCCCTTCTTGCCCAACGGGCAGTCGAAAAGGTCCCTCCCCATCTTCGAGGTTGGGGTTTTATTCCTGGTACTTCCTCATCCCCAAAAAGACGGGGGGTCTGTGGCCCATCCTCGACCTCAGCAGACTAAACAAGTTCCTGGTGCGGGAGAAATTCAAGATGTTATCTCTTGGTGTGCTACTGCCCTTCCTCCGGCAGGGCGACTGGCTATGCTCCTTGGATTTAAAAGACGCTTACGCCCATATCTTGATCCACCCCCAACACAGGCAGTACCTGCGTTTCAGGGTACAGGGAGAGCACCAAGTACAGGGTGCTCCCCTTCGGTCTCGCATCCACCCCTCGGGTCTTCACGAAGTGCCTCGTTGTGGCCGCCACTCACCTTCGGTGTCAGGGTGTGCCGGTGTTCCCTTACCTCGACGACTGGCTCATTACAGGCTCTTCCGTCGGAGGCCTGGCAGGCGATGTCGTGCACTGTCCTCCTCTTGGAGAGCTTGGGGGTTTTGGTCAACTACCCAAAGTCTCACCTCGAGCCGGCACAGACTCTCGAGTTCATCGGGGCCCGCCTCGATACTCGGCAGTCCATGGCATTCTTGCCGGTGGATCGCTCCACCTGCCTCCGGGCTCTGGCTGCTCAAGTCCAAAGTGCCCAGCAGGTCACCACTCAGTCCATGCTACGTCTCTTGGGCCACATGGCCTCGACCATGCATGTGGTTCCTCACTCCTGCATGCACATGTGGACGGCCCAGTGGTGTCTCAGCTCTCAATGGAGCCAATCCCTTGGACACCTCAGGGACTCAGTCAGGGTTCTTCCCAACCTCCATTTGTCCCTGAACTGATGGCAGAACCCCTGCAACCTGCTTTGGGGATCGCTCTTCCAGGCCTCACAGCACGATGTGGTTCTGACCACAGATGTCTCCCTGCTAGGGTGGGGAGCTCATTGCGGCTCTCTCACGCAGGGGCAGTGGTCACCTGTGGAGGCTCAACAGAAGATAAACCTACTCAAGCTCCGGGCTATCCGATGGGCCTTGAGGGCCTTCGAGGATGTCCTCAGCGGGAAGTCGGTCCTGGTGCAGACTGACAACCGAGTAGCGATGTTTTACATCAACAAGGAGGGGGGCATGGGGTCGCGCTCCCTCTGCAGGGAAGCAGTCCTCATCTGCTCTTTTGCCACCCGGCGGAGGATGTCCCTCAAGGCGACGTACCTCCTGGGTCAGGAGAACGGCCTGGCGGACAGGCTCAGCAGAATTCTTCGCACTCACGAGTGGCGCCTGGATCCCAGAGTGGCAGGCTGGCTGTTCCTGCACTGGGGAACTCCGACGATGGACTTCTTTGCCAGCCCCCAGAACACTCAGCTCCCTCCCCCAGTAACGCACCTAGGCAGGGAGGGCCCCGATGCATTTCTCCTGGACTGGTCATCCAGCCTCCTATATACATTCCCTCCTTTCCCCCTCATTGCGAGGACTCTGCTCAAAGCTCAACAGGATAGGGCATCGCTGATTCTCGTGGCCTCCTCGGGGCCTCGGAAGCCTTGGTTCCTACTCCTGCTCCGACTGTTGGAGGAGCCTCTGATTCCCCTGGGCTCTGCCAGTGACTTGCTGACACAGGAGGAGGGTCGGGTGTTGCACCCGAACCTACCCGCTCTATCCCTCATGGCCTGGCGGCTGAATGGGTCTCTCTAGCCTCTCTGGCCCTTCTGGAGGAGGTTGAGGAAATCCTCCTTGCCTCGAGGAAGGACTCCACTAGGCGGGTTTACGCCTTTAAGTGGAAGCGCTTCTCCGTCTGGTGCTCGGAGCACCAGATCGACCCCTTCTCATGCCCGGTTCGGTGGGTTCTACAGTACCTTTTCCACCTCTTGAGGGAAGGGCTGAAGTTGAACTCTGTTAGAGTTCATTTGAGCGCCATATCGGCTAATCATCTCCCCATCAAGGGAAAACCTCTCTCGGGGCAGCCACTAGTCTCCCGCTTCTTGCGGGGCCTTCTGTTATCCAAGCCGCCCATCCGTCCCCCTCCAGCGGAATGGGACTTGAACGTGGTGTTCACGCAGCTCACTCGTTCACCCTTCGAGCCGATGGCGACGTGTTCGCTCCGGCACTTGTCCTGGAAGGTGGCCTTCCTAGTGGTGCTGACCTCGGCTCGCCGAGTCAGTGAGCTTCAGGTGCTCATGGCTGGCGCCCCTTACACCAGGTTTTATCGGAACAGGGTGGTCCTCCGGACACACCCTAAGTTCTTACCCAAGGTCATGTCAGCTTTTCATGTCAACGAAGAGATGGTACTCCCGACCTTCTTCCCAAGGCCCCATTCTGATCAGGTGTCAGTGGCTCTCCACACCCTTGACTGCAAACGGGCCCTCGCCTTCTACTTGCAGCGTACCCAGACTCATCGAAAGTCTGACAGACTTTTCGTGACCTACGATCCTAATATGCAAGGGTAAGCAGTCATCAAGCGCACCCCCTCTCTATTTGGGTGGCAGACTGCATTGCATTCGCTCATGCGAAGGCGGGCGTCCCTCTGGATCGTCGAGTCACTGCACATGTGGTCCAAGCCAAAGCAGCCTCGGTGACCTCGCTGCGGTCCGTGCTCATGATGGACATCTGCCAGGCGGCAACCTGGTCTTCTACGAATACCTTTGCCACCCATTACTGCCTGGAGAGGGAGTCCCGCTGGGACAGTGCCTTCGGCCAGGCTGTACTCTGTAATCTGTTCGGGGTATAAGCAACTCCTGCCCTCCGACCCTTCTTCACGGCTACCGAGGACTTCGCCCCGAGAACTCGAGCTCCTTTGGGCTTCGGCTTCTGCTTACAGCATCGCGGAGGCGTTTTATCTTTTGGTTACAGGTTCGGTAGCCTGTAGCTAAGGAGTCCCATAAATGAGGACTGACTTCCTGCTTGTTCCTGGAGAAAGCGTAGTTACTCACCTGTAACAGATGTTCTCCAGGGACAGCAGGGATCCGTCTTCACTACCCTCCTGCCTCCCCTGATGAGTTGCTGAATTTTTGTCCTTCCCTTGCCGTCTGCTTGGTAGAGCTTGAGCTAAGGGACCTGATTGAGCAAGATGGCACCCTTGGGCGGGAATAGGACCACGCATGCGTGGTAGCAATTCCAAAGGCTTTCTTTGAAAGCTGGGAAATTGCTCTGCGTGGGCTCCGTCGGTGCTGACATCACCCATAAGTGAGGACTGATTCCTACTGTCCCTGGAGAACACCTGTTACAGGTGAGTAACTATGCTTTTCTCTTATTAGTCTTAAATGGCTTACATTGTAACTTCATTACATGTTCCCAAGTCTTTCTACTTTTTAATGAAGTAAACAGCTGATCTGCGTTTACCTGTTCCACTTCATTCATTGATTTATAGACCTCCATCATATTCCCCCTCAGCTGTCTTTTTGCCAAGTTGAAGAGCTCTAAATTTATCTCCAGGAACAAGCAGGAATTCAATCTTCACATATGGGTGACTATGATACTGTTGGAGCCTGCGTGGGAACGCTCCCCAGCGTCCAATTGGAAAGCTTTTGGGAGCAATCCACTGTGTCTGCGCATCTGCCTTCCTTTCTTCCCAACTCCTCTCCTCAGTTCTTCATTTTCCGCAGAGCCAGCAAGTTGTTTCTTTACTGTCACCGCCAAAAAATGTTATCTTTTGGTAGAACCGGCCCCAATATTTTATTTTAAATTACTTCTTTTTATTATTTTTCTTCAGTTTTGGTGGTTTCGACCACCACCTAGGCCTTTGCCTACTTTTTCCTCACCACGATGGAAAAATACATCAGTGGTTTCAAAAAATGTACCAAATGTTCTGGTACTTTATCAGTCATGGATGACTGGTGTTTAAAATGTTTGGGCCCCGACCATGTACCTAATGATTGTCCTTTGTGCTAACAAATGACCAAACGAGGCCTAAAGAACAGAGCCAGACAGTGTGGTTCTCTGTTCACCCTGGACTCTATTTCAGTGACTTCCACATCGTTGAAAACATCAGCCTCCTCTCATGATTCTCAGATCTCCTCAAAGTCCAAACACAAAACCAAGTCTTAGGCATTGGCATTGAAGACTGATATAGATTCCAAAGTTAAGTCCCTTCATTGCCATCAAGACTCACTGAAATGTGCGTCTGATGTTGACTGGCCTGCCAATAGCCCCAGTGGGAGGCCCTGTTCTTCAGAACAAAGAGGGGCTCCAGGACGCACCCGAGGCATTGACCTCCAGAGGGCCACAGGTTCCATGCTCTGGGATGGTGCCTCAAAGTCCTGTACATGACTCTACCCAGGCATTGATCAGCTCCCAGGCCAGCGCATACTGGCTGTTGAAAGGAGCTTGGCCGCACTCCTGGCAGCCTTGGTACTGACAGTATCATCAGCTCCAGCAGTGCAAGCAACGGCACCCTGCCTACAGCCGCCGGTTCCAGGATCGATATTGGCACTTGAACCTGCATCAGAGGATCCTATCCCTCCAATGCCCCCATTGGAATCAACGGACATCATCAGTACCCAGCAGGCTCCCGATACCACACTGACCAATTATTGGTACCCACATCGATCCTCGACATCTGGGAAGTATCGAGATCAAGCATGTGATCAACGATACTTTGACTTCTTGTCAGACTCTGACTCTTCTTCCTCCAATTCCGATGATGCATCGGAGGACTTCCAAGAAAGCCGAGATATTCCATCAGACCCATCCCTTCCTCATGAGCGGTGTCGATCCCCGCCAGTGGATATATCTTTTCAAGACTTCATTAGGGACATGGCAGCAGGCTTACAGATTACTGTGGCATTGGAGATGGAACCGAGAGTGGAGGAATTGGAAATCCTCCAGTATCCCTCAATATCATGCAGTGAGTTACGGCATGCCCAGGCTTTCAGAAACCTCAACTCCCACACCACTCTATGGTGGTGGAATTGGCGATGCGCCGCATCAAAAGTTTTAAGAATCTCTCTTCCATGCCTCCAGGCAAAGACTCCAGAACTCTTGATGCCTTTGCTGTCGATGTTTTCAGCCATGCATGCTCACATCTAGAATTACCTCCTACAATGCTCTACATGGGTATGTTCCTCAAGGATTTGTCCAGGGATCTGGAGACATTTACACCTCTCCTTCCTGATGACAAATGAAATGCATTCCAAGCCCTAATCAGGCAGAATAAAAATACATCCAAATTTCTTACCAGAGCATCCTTCAATGTCTTTGAGTCATCCAGCAGAGCTTCAGCAGTCTGCATCGGTACTCTCAGGATGGCCTGGCTACAGGCATGGGATCTTGAACAGTGAGTCCAAGACAAATTGGCTAATATTCCCTGTTCTAGAGAAAACATCTTCGGAAAGGGTTGGAGGGAAAAGGCCGGAAAGATTGAGACAGATCTCACCCTCAGGCACCTTTCAAGGAAGACAGCAGACCCCTCTCTCTCTCTGTTTCTTTCTATCTCTTTTCTATCCACGTATTGGCGTTCTTTTCTTTTTCCTTAAGCAGTATTATTTTGTTTTTATTGTACACCGCCTTAACACCCCGGTATTAGGCGGTATATCAAATCTGTTGAATAAAGATAAAGATAAAGATAGGAGGAATAATCCAAAGAAATCTTTCTATCCCCAAAAAAAGAGATATTATCCTTCTTATTCACTTGCAATTGCTTACCAGCCTTAACAGCAACAGCAACAGCAGTGCCAGCATGGCCGTCGCCAACCCAAGAAGCCTAAGGTTTCTAAACCTCAATCAGCTGCTCAGCCACAACCAGCACCTGGTTTTTGACTCCTTCCTGGAGAGCATAGCCACTCTGTCTCTGCAGGGTCCCCAACCCCTACACATAGCAGCCAGGCTCTGTTCCTATGCTCACAGGTGGCACCTCATAACATCAGAGCAGTGGACTCTCAACATTGTCCAAAGGGGGTATCTGCTTAAATTTGAAAGCTTACCCCCACCACTTTCATGGGGGATTATCCCAGAAACCTCCTGCAAACCACTCTCCTATCAGAAGAGGTGTCCACTCTGTTAGCTCAGGGGGCCAAAGAAAGTGTTCCACCACCCCAAGAGGGCATGGGCTTCTACTCTCCTTACTTTCTTATTCCCAAGAAAGCAGGAGAGTTTAGGCCCATATTAGATCTAAGGAACCTAAACAAATTCCTTGTTTGGGAAAAATTCAAAATGATTTCCCTTGGCACACTCCGACTATATCTTCGTAGCAATGACTGACTATGTTCTCTAGACCTCAAAGAGGCATACACATGTTTACTGATACACCCTCAGCACAGACAGTATCTGCGCTTTCGGTTCTAGCAGAACCACTATCAATATCAGGTGCTCCCCTTTCGCTTAGCCTCTCTACCCTGAGTATTCACAAAGTGCATGGCAGTGGCTGCAGCCTACCTTTGCACTTTGGTGATCTTGGTCTTCCCTTACTTAGACGAGTGGCTAATCAGGGGAGAATCCCCACAAGAGGTATAAATCTCTCTTCATCACACCATCAACATCTGAGATTCATCTTAAACTTTCCTAAGTCGCACCTGGTGCCAAACCAGCAGCTCGAGTTCATTGGAACACTTCTGGACACTCAACAGGTTAGAGCTTTCCTTCCCCTGGATCACTCTACCTGGTTCCTTTACTCACAAGATAAGAAATCACAGTTGCGTAACAGCTCGAGAGATGCTACGTCTTCTGGGGCACATGGCCTCCACAGTCCATGTAGTCCCCTATGCCTGCCTGCACATGTGACAAGCCTGATGGACTCTCGTCTCAATGGACCCAGGCAACCGGGCGACTTTCAGACAATATATGCATCACCCCTCCACTTCTTAACTCCCTTCAGTGGTGGTGCTCCACGCATAATCTTTGCTGACCTAGACTTTACACAACAGGTCAAGGATATCCTGCTTGCATCATGCAAACCATCCAGCAGACACTCATATGCCTTCAAATGGCAAAGCTTCACATTCTGGTGTTCTCCAAAGCAAATTATCTCCTCTACCTGCCCAGTGGAATTTCTTATACAATATCTCCTCTACTTGTCCTTAGCAGGTCTCAAGACTAACTCAGAGTTCATCTTAGTGCCATTGCGGCTTATCACAAGCCTCTGGACACAGAACCTGTCTCGTCGCACCCTTTGATGCAATATTTTATGCAGAGTCTCCTGTTGTCCAAGCCACCTATTAAACCACAACCAGTGGCCTGGGACCTCAATGTCATTCTAATGCAGCTTCTAAAGCCTCCCTTTGAGCCTTTAGCCACCTCTCTATCCAAGTTTCTAACATGGAAGGTAATCTTCCTCAGCGCTTTGACCTCAGTTTGCCGCATCAGCAAACTACAAGCTTTAGTGGTGGATATTCCATACACCCGGTTCCACCATGACAAGGTGGTCCTCCGTACCCATCCACATTTCCTTCCGAAAGCGGTATCAGCCTTCCACCTGAACCAGTCAATAATCCTACCATTCTTCTTCCTGAGACCTCATGCCTCTCAGATCGAAGCAGCGCTACACACTGCAAACGAGCACTGACTTACTACTTGAACAGAACCAAGATGCACAGGAAATCCTTACAACTATTCATTTCCTTTGATACAAGTCACCTTGGACTCCTAGTGGCAAAGCACACCCTATCCAAATGGATAGCGGACTGCATTTCCTTTGCCTGTGCACAGGCGGGACTCTCCCTCGAGGGTCACGTCACCGCTCACAACGTGCGAGCCATGGCAACTTCAGTTGCCAACCTCCATTGACGAGATCTGTCAAGCAGCTACCTTGTCCTCCATTCATACCTTTGGTACACACTACTGCCTAGATAGAGACTCCCATTGGGATGTTGTCTTTGGCCAGGCTGTCATCCAGCAGCTTTTTGGGACTTATATGCAACTTTTACCCTCTGTCCCAGACTCCTTTCTGGCACCAGACTCCCATTACAGTGGGTCTAGCCGATTGCAGTCGAGTCCAACGGGGCCACATTGTATCCACACTCTTGGCTCTATCCTTTAGCCTAAGGAATACCAGGGATACCCACTTTCAGTCTGCTACCTGGGAGCTAGTGAGTCCCATATGTGAAGACTGCATTACTGTTTGTTCCTGGAGATAGCGTTGTTACTCATCTGTAACTGGTGATCTCTGGAACAGCAGGAATCAGTCTTCACAACCCGCCCTACCCCCTCTTTTTCCTTTATCTCTCAGCTGCAAACTCAACTGAGGAGAGGAGTTGGGAAGGCATATGTGTAGTTGCAGTGGATTGCTCCCAAAGGCTTACCAGTTGGATGATGGGGAGCATTCCTGCGCGGGTTCCATTGGTACCGACATCACCCATATGTGAAGACTGATTCCTGCTTTTCCCAAGATCACCTGTTAAAGGTGAGTAACAATGCTTTAACCTTCGCGCACTCTTTCTTCCTTTTCTGAAATCACTGAGAAGGACGGCAAATCTTCTCTCCTTCTCCAATATGATTACCTGCTCCTTCCCATGTTCAATTTCCTGTTCTCTGTAAAACTCAATGTTGTTTGTATACATTGTAGTATGCTTGTTTGATGTACACCGCGCTGATTTTAATAGCGCGGTATAGAAGCAAATGTTAAATAAATAAATAAATAAATAAATAAATAAATAAATCACCTCCTATCTACTAAGCTCTAACTCTTCTGCCGTCATCCCTTCCATCTCTCATATCCTTAACCTTTTGCTTAATATTGCAACTGTTCCTGTGGCCTTCAAACATGATGTGGTTACACCTTTCCTCAAAAAGCCTTCACTAGATCCTACCTGTCCTTCCAATATCGACCTATCTCTCTCCTCCCCTTTGCTTCAAAACTACTTGAACAAGCGGTTCTCCAGGAACAAGCAGGAAGTTAGTCCTCACATATGGGTGACTGAGCCCGCACAAAGCATTTCCCCAGCTTTCAAAGAAAGCCTTTGAGAATGCTACCACGCATGTGTGGTCCCCTTCTCCACCTCAAAAGTGCCATCTTGTTCAGTCTCCTTTTTTCCACAGAGCCCAACAGACGTAGTCCTCATCTCTCCCAGAAAAAGTGATTCTTCCTTATCGTTCCTCCAGTTTAGTCCTCAACCTCTGGGTAGTGAACCACCTCCTGCAACTTGGAGACTAGGCATGTCAAACTCATGACATCACTGGATATAGCCTGCTGGTCTCTTCCATCAGCCCCCAGTGAACTATTGACAAAGCAGACTCAAAGGAGCAAAAAATCAGTAACCTTTTTTTTTTTTTAAACTTAACATTATATTCAAGGGCACGCAGAACATATAACCTATCTGCCTACTTCCCCCCTTCCAGAAGGAAAGGGACTGCTTCCTGCATGCTCTTCTTTCCATCAAATGCCTAGCCCTAAACAATCCAGAGCAACATAGCAATATATATAACAATATCATAATATAATAATATAACAATATAGTGCAAAACAATGGAAGCATCAAAATGACTGAACACCAGTGAAGGCCTATATCCACTTTTAACCTTGCACGTTCTCCAACAGAAAGACCACTGCTAAGACCCCATCCTCAGGCGGGAATGAGGACTAAACTGGAGTCACTCAAGGAACCACAATTACCAGGTAAGTGTAATTCCTGTTTACTTATTATTCCTCCAGTTTAGTCCTCAACCTCAGAGTAATAATCATTGAGAGGGACCTTTCCAGCCAGATCTCAACACCGCCTCCCTGAAAACGGCATCCTTAGCCGCCAGAACATCTAGGCGGTAGTGCTTACTGAAAGTATGGAGAAACAACCAAGAGGCCTCCCTACAGATGTCCAGTGGTGGAACCAAACTGTGCTCCGTCCAAGAAGACGCTTGCACTCTGGTAGAGTGAGCTCTTAAGCTCCCTGGGACTGTACGGTCCCATAGAAGATAAGCCGACGCACTCGCCACTCCATTCCATCCAGAAATGGACTCCTTCACCGCCGCTTCCCTTTGCGGGGCCCTCCGAACACCCTGAAGAGAGACGATCTGGCTTGTGAAAGTTTCTGAAACCTTTAAACACTACTGCAGCGCTCTCTTGATGTCCAAACTGCGCAAGCTATGGTTCAATACGCTCCCCTCCGCCGCACCTAGCGCTGGAAGAGAGACCATTTTAGTTAGGTGAACGTAAAAACCACCTTTGGCAACAATGACGGAACCAGCCGCCAGGCCACCTTCTGTCTGGAGACAGACAAAAAAACGATTCCTGACAGGTCAACGCCTGCAACTCCGAAAATCGCCTCGCCGAACTGATGGTAGTGGAATCAGCCATGCGTAGGATGAAAAGTGTAAGGAGGCATGCATCCAATCCTCCAGGTCGTGAACGCAGGACTCTGGATGCTTTTGGAGGCAGAACTTTTCAAGCTTCCATGCTTTCAGCTGGGATCAGTTCATATATCCTATATATGGGAATGTTCCTTAAGGAAGTCACAGGAGACTTGGAACTTATGAGCCCATTTCTTCCAGATGATAAGAGACAAGATTTTCTTGATCTAGTTAAGCATGCTCAAGATGTCTCCAAGTTTGTCAATCATGCAGCCTTTGACTGCTTCAAATGCATCAGCAGAACTTCTGCTATTGCCATAAGGCGCACGACGGATTGCCTGGCTACATGCATCAGATTTGGAGACTTGGGTACAGGACAAGTTAGACAACATTCCTTGCACGGGGGAGAATCTCTTCGGCAAGAACTGTCAGGAAAAGGCTAATGAGTTAGATGCTGACAATTCTACCTTAGATAGATTGTCAAAGTCTACAGGAGTGGAGGAGTGGCCTAGTGGTTGGGGCAAGGTACTTCAGGCCGGAAGGTCGGGGGTTCAAATCCCACTAGAGGACAGCAACCTTGGGCCGGAAGAACTGGGGTTTCTAGTCCCACAGGTGCTCCTTGTGGTCTTGGGCAAGCCACTTAACCCTCCATAGCCCATGTTCCCTGTAAAATAGTTATCTCCAAGTTATAATGCCCTGTTCAATGTAATTTCAGTTTGTTCAATGTAAACCGCACTGATGCAGAATAGCGCGGTATATAAGAGAATGTAAATAAATAAATAAAATAAAATACAGCCACTCCAGCCAAAAGGAAGCCTTATAAAAAAACCCTCTTTTAGCAAAAAGAGGAAGTTTTATCCTTCCTATATCCAGCAGAGTCAGACTCCAGGTCAGTTTGCCCAAAAGGGAACAAACTAGACAGCAGAAGAAACCAAAAGGCCCGAGAGCCCAACCAGCTCGCCAGGTTCAGCCCCCTCAAGGGCTTTGACTCCTTCCTAGAGAGCTTTGCCTTCCTGCCTCTGAGGGGTCCCCAACCTCCCAATATTCCCAGCAGCTTATGCCACTTTGTCAACAGATGGCATCAGATAACAACAGAAGATTGGATTTTGTCCATTGTAGGAGAGGGGTACAAACTTCATTTTCACAGCATACCCCCTCCTACAATTCTAAAGCAATTCAATTCACAAACCTCTGCAGACAATCTGCTAGATCACGAGGTTCCCACACTTCTTGCCCAAGGGGCAATAGAGGAAGTACCCATTTTTCAACAAGGGACAGGGTTCTACTCTTATTCCAAAGAAAACAGGCGGACACAGACCCATTCTAGACCTCAGAGAATTGAACAAATATCTGTTTAGAGAGAAATTCAAAATGATTTCTCTAGGAACTCTTCTGCCATACCTTCAAAGCCAGGCCTGGCTTTGCTCTCTAGACTTAAAGGATGCATACACTCACACTCTCATCCATCCAGATCACAGGAAATTTTTACGTTTCCTTTTCAGGGGAAGACATTTCCAGTACAGGGTTCTTCCTTTTGGTCTGGCTTCAGCACCAAGGGTGTTCACGAAATGCATGGCAGTAGTAGCCGCATTTCTACGAACCCTGGGGATTTTTGTCTTCCCTTACTTAGACGACTAGCTCATTCGAGCCTCCACAGTTGCAGAGGTCAGCACTGCACTGTCCCGTACATTGCGAATCCTCCAATACTTGGGATTGGAAATAAACTTCCCGAAGTCTCAACTAGTCCCTTTCCAATGCCTAGAATTCATAGGAGCCTGTCTGGATACCAGACAGGCAAGGGCTTTCTTTCCACAAGCCCGGTGTCTTCGCATTATGCAGCTAGCTTCCCAAGCAGCAGGCAAATCCTTCCTCACAGCTCGGGAACTACTGCAGTTACTGGGACACATGGCATCCACAGTTCATGTAGTCCCATATGCTTGCCTCCACATGCGAGCAGCTCAGTGGACCCTCTCCCCACAGTGGACACAGGCCACGGGTCATTTGTCAGACAAAATAACAATCTCTCAACGACTAATTTTGTCCCTCCAATGGTGGCAATCACTAGAAAGTCTGACAGTGGGGTCTCCTTTCCATCAACCCCTCTTTCAGGCCACCCTAACAACAGATGCATCACAGGTGGGTTGGGGAGCACACCTGAATCATCTCTCTACCCAGGGCACCTGGACTCCACAGGAGGTAGGTTTACACATAAACCTCCTCGAATTAAGAGCAATTTATTTAGCTCTTCGAGTGTTCCACGCCCAGCTCAGCTACAAGACAGTCCTAGTCCAGATGGACAATCAGGTAGCCATGTACTATGTGAACAAGCAGGACGGAACAGGCTCTCTGTCGTTATGCAACGAAGCTTTATGACTATGGGCCCTCGCCAGAGAGCATCAAATTCACCTTCTAGTGGTCTATCTACCAGGCATTCAAAACCTTTGGGCAGACAAACTCAGTCGAGTATTGCTACTTCACGAGTGGTCACTCCACCTAGACCAGGTGGCAAAGATATTTCATCTCTGGGGCACTCCAGACATAGACCTCTTTGCAAGTCCACTGAATGCCAAACTTCCCCAGTTCTCTTCCAGGATTCCGGCACAGAACTGTCAGGCAAGGGATGCCTTCCTCCTTCACTGGGGTCAGGACTCCCTTTATGCCTTCCCACCCATTCCCCTCATCCCCAAAACACTCTTCAAGCTTCAGAGAGACAGGGGTCGTTTGATCCTCGTAGCATCACGATGTCCACGCCAAACGTAGTATTCCCTGCTTCTGTATCTCTCTCAAGTGGCACCTCTGGAGTTAGGGCATGCTCCAGATCTCCTTTCCCAGGAGAACGGGACGCTATGGCACCCGAATCCCCAGTCCCTGCACCTAACGGCCTGGCTGCTGAAGGCTTAGACCTCCAGGATTTCAGGTAAAAGATATCCTTCAGGCTTCTAGGAAACTTTCCACAAGAAGATCTTATGCCTTCAAGTGGAAACATTTTACTATATGGTGCTCCAAGAGGGGATTAAACCCCCTGGTCATACCCTTAGAATCGATACTAGAGTATCTCCTTCACTTATCGAATTCTGGGTTAAAGACCAATTCGGTAAGAGTCCATCTTAGTGCAATTGCAGCTTCTTATAAGCCTCTAAATGGACAACCAATTTCCTCTCATCCACTCCTATCAAGATTTATGAGAGGCCTTTTATTATCTAAACCTCCCATCAAGCCACCACCGGTGGCATGGGATCTAAATCTAGTTCTCGGGCAGCTCATGAAGCTGCCTTTTGAGCCTTTAGCCACTGCAGCCCTTAAGTTTTTGACCTGAAAGATCATCTTCCTAATTGCAATCACCTCTGCCCGTCGCATCAGTGAATTGCAAGCTTTAGTGGCTGATCCTCCTTATACTAGATTTCATCATGATAAGGTTGTTCTTCGAACTCACCCACATTTTATGCCAAAGGTGATTTCACCTTTTCATTTAAATCAATCAATTTACTTTCCTGTATTTTTTTCAGAGGCCTCACGCCTCTAATGCAGAAAGAAACCCTCATACTTTGGATTGTAAAAGGGCCTTGGCCTTTTACATACAAAGAACACAGCAACATAGAAAGTCCTCACAACTTTTTATAGCTTTTGACCCTAGTCATTTGGGACTTCCAGTCTCCAAAAGAACTTTATCTAAATGGATTGCCTAATGCATATCCTTTACTTATGAGAGTAAGGGTCTTCCTCTTCAGGACCATGTCACAGCTCATAATGTGAGAGCCATGGCAGCTTCTATGGCTAATCTCCACTCTGTGTCTATCGATGACATTTGTCGAGCAGCCACCTGGGCTTCGGTACAAACCTTCACAGCCCACTACTGCCTAGATAAAGCCTCCCGTCGGGATGCCTTCTTTGGCCAAGCTGTTCTTCAAAATCTCTTTCAAACCTAAACCAACTCCTACCCACCAACCCTGGTGGGATGCCAGAGATCCATGGAAGGAAGGATTCTCACCTTCGACGGTGGCACCTTCCTGGGGCTATCTCCCTGGCATCTTCAGCTAGGGAGTCCCCATATGTGAGGACTACATTCCTGCTTGTTCCTGGAGATAGCGTAGTTACTCACCTGTAACAGTTGATCTTCGGGAACAGCAGGAATTTAGTCCTCACAACCCACCCACCTCCCCTAGGAGTAGTCTCTCTCTCTCTTTGTCTCTTTCCTCTCTCCCTCTATCCTTTCACTCAGCTACAAACCTAACTGAAGAGGGACAGTTGGAAAGGCCGGAAGACAGCGCGCATGTGCTGAGGGATGCTCCCAAAAGCGTTCCTTTTGGACGCTGGGGAGCGTTCCCGCGCAGGCTCCGTCGGTACCGACGATACCCATATGTGAGGACTAAATTCCTGCTGTTCCCAGAGATCACCTGTTACAGGTGAGTAACTACGCTTTATTGCAATGGGAATATGGTTTTTCTGTTCAAACTGATTTGAATTATGTATATGGATGCCAGTGATCATATCCTATATTATATACTCTCATAAACTCCCTCAAATATCTTTAAAAAAGGCTTACAATCTGTATAGAACTTCAATCTGTATAGTACTTCAATGCTCTGATAGTTTCTCTGTTCATGGCTTATTTCATTGCTGCATGACTAAACTATCAGAGCATTGCTAAGGATTCAACAAACAGGTCATACATGCATATTTTTAAATCCAAGCTATATCATTCATTGGGCTCATCTGAATGTGTAACATAACCACAAAATTTCACCACAAAACAACATCTGACATGATATCACGTTTCAGACGAACACATCTTGCTTTAGGGAATTAACTTTAAACAAACAAAAACACAACTGCATCCAAAGCTAGCTCCTAAACTAGTGCTTTACATAGAAACCAGTGCCAGAATATAAAGCTCCCAGCCAAATCCAATCCAGATGTAAATAATTATCTAATTCAATTAACCACATCTATCATAGATCATGAATTAGAGAAGTCCACTCTGATTGTTTAAACCGATAGGTTCTAATGATTTCAACCGGAAGATCCATTTTTGTTCTATAAAATTTAAATGTCCCAATTGATCACTGCCCTGCCAGTCTAATACTGCTTGATTGATCACACGCCAGTGAAACTGATCTGCCTGATTATGATGCTCTACAAAGTGAGCAACCATAGGCACCGTCAGTACTTTATTAGCCAGCCTACTATGGTGCTCACTAAGACGTTTGTGAATAGGGCAAATAGTACATCCAACACAGAATCTCAGGCAAGGGCATACAACTTGAAAGACAAGATGTTATATGTCTTGCTGTAAATTGCTCATGAGTTATGGGATGAATCCAGGTAGGACCTATAATGATATTTTGACACCAACGGCAACGACCACAGCTGGTATGGTTCCCTTCATTGGAATCCCTTTTCCTTTGCAGCCAATTACTGATATTTCTACCACGTTTATGGGCCATATAGGGAGGACTATCAGGGATACTTGGTAAAGCCTGCCAGCTATCCACAGCGCCATATTTGAATATGGAAGTACACATACCAACCGATCCTCCTGTTCTTGTGATTCATGTATAGGCAACAACCATTCTCGATGAACATATTTAGCACACTTAAAAGCTTTTGATATCAAAGCCAAAGGATACCCCCGCTCTAATAAGCGCACCGTAAGATCATCCACCCTAGCCTGAAAATCCGTGAAGGACATACAAATGCCCTGTAACCACAGAAATTGGCCAATTGGCAAGCTTTGCTTAAGATATTTGGGATGATCACTAGTAAATTGCAATAAAGGGGTATGTTTACTAAACCGAGCTAACGGTTAACCCGGGCTATCTGCAACTAGGTCCCATTGAATAATATGGGACCTAGTGGCAGATAGCCCGGGTTAACCGTTAGCCCGGTTTAGTAAACATGCCCCAAAGTGTTGCGATCCACCGGTTTACGATATAAAGATGTAACAAGACCATCTGATGTATACTGAACCAAAACATCTAAGAATTCAATCTGGTCTGTAGAAGCTTTCATTGTAAATTTCAAAAAAGGATGAGAATCATTGATCCATTGTTCAAATTCTTTTAATTGTTGTTAAGAGCCATACCATAAGAAGAATATATCATCTAAAAATCTACACCACAGAGAAATATGGACAAAGAAAGAAGAAACATAAATACAAGTATCCTCAAAATTTGCCATATATAAAGTGGCTAGAGACGGCGCTACGGCTGCCCCCATAGCAATACCATGGTGTTGTAAATAAAACTGACCCTAAAAATAAAAACAATTACGGGTCAGTTTTATCTCTAACTTGAGTAAAATATTAGTAGAAATCTGATGAGATTGCTGAGACACATCTAATTTAAAATGTATAATCTGCATCAACTCTTCCTGGGATATAACCGTGTATAGAGACTGAACATACATAGTCATTAGCCAACACCTCTGAGGTATGCACATGAAAATCAGAAATTAAATGCAAAAAGTGAGAAGTGTCTTGCTGTTGCAGTATAAGAGCTCCCCCTGCAGCTCCAGGCTCCAGTCTATCAGTCCTCAGCAGCTGGGGAAGAGCTCCTATCTAGTGGACTACCTGAACAGACGATTAGGATAAAGCAGTTACTTACCTGTAACAGGTGATCTCTGGGAACAGCAGGAATAAGTCTTCACATATGGGTATCGTCGGTACCGACGGAGCCTGCGCGGGAACGCTCCCCAGCGTCCAAAAGGAAAGCTTTTGGGAGCATCCCACAGCGCCTGTGCGCTGCCTTCCCGCCTTTCCTAACCGCCTCTCTCCAGTTCGAGTTTTAAAGCTGAGACAAAGAGAGAGTGAGGAAAGGAAAGAAAGATAGAGAGATACAACTCCTAGGGGAGGTGGGTGGGTTGTGAAGACTTATTCCTGCTGTTCCCAGAGATCACCTGTTACAGGTAAGTAACTGTGCTATCTCCAGGAACAAGCAGGAATGAGTCTTTACATATGGGGACTCCCCAGCTAGAGATGCCTGGGAGATCACCCATGTTGTGAGTCCCTGGAAAGGGCTGTACCTCCACCCATGAATCTCAGGCATCCAGCCAGGGATGGAGGGTAGGAGTTGATTAGGTATGGAACAGGTGTTTGAGAACAGCCTGACCAAACAAGGCATCCCGGCGGGAATCCTTGTCCAAGCAGTAATGGGCTGTGAAGGTATGAACCGAGGCCCAGGTGGCCGCTCGACAGATCTGGTCGATGGACACAGAATTTAGATGAGCCATAGAGGCTGCCATGGCCCTCACATTGTGAGCTGTGACATGGCCCTCCAGAGAAAGCTTCTTACTCTGGTAGGCGAAAGAAATACACTGAGCAATCCAATTGGACAGAGTTCTCTTAGAGACTGGAAGTCCTAAATGAGAGGGATCAAAAGCAACAAAGAGTTGAGAGGACTTTCTATGTTGCTGTGTCCTTTGTAAGTAAAAAGCAAGAGCTCTTTTACAATCCAGGGTATGAAGATTCCTCTCCGCACTTGAAGCATGAGGTCCTGGAAAAAAGACAGGTAAATAAACCTCCTGGTTCAGATGAAAAGGTGAGACCACTTTAGGCATAAAGTGTGGATTAGTCCTGAGGACTACCTTGTCATGATGGAACCTTGTATAAGGAAGATTAGCCACCAAGGCTTGCAGCTCACTGATGCGGCGAGCTGAAGTGACTGCAATGAGAAAAATAACCTTCCAGGAAAGGAATTTCAAGGAGGTAGTGGCTAAGGGTTCAAAGGGTGGCTGCATAAGCTGGCCAAGAACCAGATTCAAGTCCAATGCCACTGGAGGTGGTCTGATGGGAGCTTTAGTCAAAAGAAGGCCTCTCATGAATCTTGCTATAAGAGGATGAGAGGAAATAGGCTGTCCATTGAGAGGTTTAAGGGATGCTGCAAGAGCACTCAAATGGACTCTTACTGAATTTGTTTTAAGGCCTGCATGGGATAAATGCAGCAAATACTCTAGTAAAGAATTCAGAGGTATTGTAAGAGGGTTAAGACCCTTCTCTGCACACCAAATGGTAAACCTTTTCCATTTAAAAGCATAGGAACGTCTAGTGGAAGGCTTTCTGGAAGCATGAAGGATATCCTTCACCTGCTGAGAAAGATGCAAATCTTGAAGGTCTAGGCCTTCATCAACCAGGCTCTGAGGTGAAGAGACTGGGGATTTGGGTGCCACAACGTTCCCTCCTCCTGGGACAGGAGGTCTGGAGCAGATCCCAAGTCCAGGGAGGGAGCTTGAGAGAGATGCAGAAGTAGAGGGTACCACACTTGGCGTGGCCAATGTGGTGCTATGAGGATCATAGACCCCTTGTCTCTCTGAAGTTTGAACAGTGTCTTGGGAATTAGGGGAATGGGTGGAAAGGCATAGAGGAAGTCTTGCCCCCAATGGAGGAGGAAGGCATCCCTGGCCTGAACTCCCTGACATGGAATTCTGGAACAGAACCGGGGAAGTTTGGCATTCCACGGACTTGCAAACAAGTCTATGTCTGGGGTTCCCCAAATTCGAAAGATCCTGGCTATCTGGTCCCCATGGAGGGACCATTTGTGTGGAAGCAGAACTCGACTGAGTCTGTCTGCCCAAGAGTTTTGAACCCCTGGAAGATACACTGCCATGAGATGGATTTGATGCTCTCTGGCGAAGGCCCACAATCTCAGAGTTTCGTTGCAAAGCGACAGAGAGCCAGTCCCCCCCCTGCTTGTTCACGTAGAACATGGCTACTTGGTTGTCCGTGTGGATGAGGACTGTCTTGTAGCTGAGCAGGGTGTGGAAGACTCTGAGAGCCAGAAAGATTGCTCTGAGCTCTAAGAGGTTGATATGTAGAGATGTCTCCTCTGGAGACCAGATGCCTTGGGTGGAGAGATCTTGTAGATGAGCTCCCCAACCCTTTGGAGAGGCATCTGTTGTAAGGGTTGCTTGGGGTAACACCTGTTGAAAGGGGGAACCCAGCAACAGATTTTGAGTGGACTTCCAGCACTGGAGAGAGCAAAAGAGGCGTCTGGAGGTTGCTATTTTGTCTGACAGGCACCCTGATGCCTGGGTCCATTGGGTAGACAAAGTCCATTGAGCTGCTCTCATGTGAAGGCAAGCATAAGGAACCACATGCACAGTGGATGCCATGTGGCCTAACAGTTGTAACATCTCTCGAGCAGTTAAATGGGATTTTAACTGAATCTGTGAGGCTAACTGCACTAAGCGTAGGCAACGGGCCTGGGGAAGATAGGCCCTTGCAGTTGTGGTATCCAGCAAGGCCCCTATGAACTCTAGAGATTGAGTAGGGGTGAGATGGGATTTTGAAATGTTTATTACAAGTCCCAGATACTGAAGAACACGCCTTGTGCAGGCCAGGGAAGTCTGGGCCTCTGATTGGGATGGAGCTCGGATGAGCCAGTCGTCCAGATATGGGAATACGAATATCCCTAGAGTGCGTAGAAATGCAGCTACTACTGCCATGCATTTTGTGAACACTCTTGGTGCAGAGGCCAGACCGAAGGGAATCACTTTGTATTGGTAGTGCTTTCCTCGGTAAAGGAACCGAAGGAACCTTCTGTGTGTTGGATGGATGAGGACATGGGTGTACGCATCCTTGAGGTCTAGAGAACAAAGCCAATCCTGACTCTGAAGGTATGGAAGGAGAGCACCGAGAGAAATCATCTTGAACTTCTCCTTGTATAGAAACTTGTTCAATTCTCTGAGATCTAGTATGGGTCTGTAGCCCCCTGTTTTCTTTGGGATAAGAAAGTAGGGGGAGTAGAACCCTGATCCCTGCTGAAGAAGGGACACTTCTTCTATTGCCCCTTGGGCAAGAAGGGTAGTAATCTGACCCAGAAGGTCGAGGAGAGATGTTGGAGAATTGAACTGTCTCACCATGGTGTGAGGAGGAAGGTTTAAGAAATGAAGCTCGTAGCCCTCTCTTATGATGGAGAGGGTCCATTGCTCTGCTGTGATTTGTTCCCACCTGGGAGCAAAGTGAGCTAACCTTCCTGGAATGGTGAGAGGCTCTGGCTCTTTTAGAGCCAGAAAGGCTAAGTTCTCTAGTTGAAAGTCAAAGGCGCTGAGGAGGCTGAGGCTGTTGGGCCGTAGCAGTCCTAGCAGCCTTAGGCTTGGCCTGTTTTGGTTGTTGCTGTCTCTTTGTAGCAAAATGACCTGCAGAAGATGTCTGCTGACCATAGGCATAATAATATTTCCCTTTTTTGGGGAAAACCCCCTTTTTGAATAACCTTTTCTTAAAAGGAGCAGAAGTAGACTTTGAAAGTCTATCTAGAGCAGAATTTTCAGCATCCATCTGGGTGGGCTTTGCTTGCCAATCCTTGCCAAAAAGGTTTTCACCTGTACAAGGAAGGTTTCCTAGACTATCTTGAACCCAGGGTTCCAAATCAGAGGCTTGTAACCAAGCAACTCTGCGTGCACCTATGGCAATAGCCGAGGCTCTGCTGGCACCTTCAAAGGAGTCAAAGGCTGCACGGTTGGAAAACTTGGAAATATCCTGGGCATGTTTGAGCCAGGTGAGGAACTCTTCCCTTTTATCTTCTGAAATAAAAGGAGATAAAGTTTGCAGATGATCTGTAACTTCTTTTAGAAACATCCCCATATAGAGACTATAGGAGTTGATTCTGGCAACAAGCATACTGGCCTGGAAAATTCTCCTGCCAAAGGCATCTAAAGTTCTGCATTCTCTTCCTAGAGGAGCAGAAGAGTGCCTTTTTGTACTCTTTATCTTCTTCATAGCAGACTCCACCACAATGGAGTGGTGGGGAAGCTGAGTCTTATGGAAGCCAGGGCAAGGAGGAACACGATACATGGTGTCCAACCTGCGAGAATGAGGAGAAGTGGTGAGAGGAGTCTCCCATATGCCCAACATGTGATCATAAAGAATCTCATGTATTGGTAAAGTGGCTGCCTCTTTAGGGGCCTTAGGATATTGTAAAATATCTAATTTTTTGGCTCTAGGCTCTGGTTCAGGGGCCACTGAGATGGAAAGGCCCCTGGCCACTTCCCTAATGAAGTCTTGAAAAGACAAGTCTTCTGGAGGAGACATTCTCCTTTTTGGAGAAGAGGGCTCCTGAGGATGGATCACCGATGCTTCGACAGAAACCTCTGATTCATCAGAATCTTCAGAGGAATCGAAGTATCGTCTATCTTGATGCCCCTGCAGAGCCCGATACGCGTACTGGGTGGTATCGACATCGGGAGTGATCGGTACCGGTTCGGTACCGATGGGCATCACAGAACAGTGTACCGCTGCTCGACACCGAAGCGGATGTCGATGCAATCGGTACCGGAACCGATATTGGTACCGGTGCCGAAGTCGGTACCGGCAACGGAGTTTATTGCGGTACCAAAGGCGTCGCAGCTTGTATGAATGCCATGATGGCCCGCTGCATGGTCAGGATATTCTGATCTATTGACGCAACCAATGTCTGGATGTCGGTACCAGTGGGAACCACCGGTACCCCAGAACATGGCAACAGGTGATCGGTCGAGGCTGTGCCATCGATGTCAACCTGTGACCCCATAGATAAAGCTTTGGAAGCTGGAGCCTCCCGCCAGGGTAATTTTGCCGGTGCGGATTCCTCGAGGGCAAGCCCGGAGGCATCTCAATACTTTGAGGGAGATTTACCCTTCGAGGACCGGCTGGACTTGTTTGGTTACCTGAGATCCATGTGAGGAAGTAGAAGCCCTGGAAGACGTCGATGCAACTGAAGCTGCCTCAGAGGGAAACAGGGTACTGAGCTTGGCTGCTCGATTCTGTACACCTCTTTTAGACATCATAGAACAGGGCTCAAAATCTGTAATGGAGTGGTCAGGACCTAAACATTTTAGATATCATTCATGGGTGTCGGTGACAGAAATAGTGCCGCTGCACTTTGTGCATTTTTTAAACCCAGAGGCTGGCTTTTCCATGAGGAAAAATTTCTTAACCCTAAGGCCATAGAAGAAAATGCACTGAAGTGAAAAAAACAGAAGTTTTTTATTTTTTAGAATAAAGAAAGAAAAAAACGGCGGTACTGGTCTAGCGTCGAGAAGGCAGACACGCGACTAAAGAAATAAAATAAAATAAAGAAATTCTTCAGCGGTGACAGGAACACGACCTGCTGGCTCCGCGGAAAAGAAGAACTGAAGAGAGGCGGTTAGGAAAGGTGGGAAGGCAGCGCGCAGGCACTGTGGGATGCTCCCAAAAGCTTTCCTTTTGGACACTGGGGAGCGTTCCCACGCAGGCTCCGTCGGTACCGACGATACCCATATGTGAAGACTCATTCCTGCTTGTTCCTGGAGATCATTCATTTTAGAATTAAAAAAAAAATAATAGGGGGAGGTTAACTAACTAAAGGCTTGATCGCTTTTGCAGAGCATTTTATCCATCAGAGAGAGCTGGGAGCATTCCCCACTAATCAGACAGCGAGAGAGTGAAGGCAGCAGAGGCAGGTCCTGCCTCAGAGATGGGAACTGACAACTTAGAAACTGCATGAAGGTGACTTACCTGGGAGTCCCAGGTCCCTCCCTCCTCTTCCCAGCAGGGTAGGCAGCAGCCTGTTAGCTGCAGGAACTCTGGATTAGCGCCGTACCTAGCCCTGTGCAAGTGGTGCAGCCAGACAGGGTGCAAAGGCTTAGGGATGCATTTCAGAGTGTTGGCCTCGGCCGGCCCCCCCCCCCCCCCCCCCACTGTCTGCTGCTGTTCTGCCGCAGCCACTTTTTGTTTTCTCAGCAGTGGTGGCACCAGCAGCAGCGGAGCTGACCTGACTTTAAAAAAAAAAACAAGTGGGTCTTTCCACAGGTCTGGTCCCTCCCTCCCTTCTCTGATGTAGGTCATGTCAGAGAAGGGAGGAACCAGGCCAGCCATTCAAGCGTGGAGTTGCAAAGACTCACGTTTGAATGACTGGTCTTGTCCCGCCCTCCTCTGACGTGAACCTGTGTCAGAGCAGAGCGAGATCAGATCTGCCTAAAGCGCGGAGTCAAAAGATATGCATGGTTTTTTTTTGGGGGGGGGGGGGTTAAATTTGAGGTCAGCTCTGCTCCACTGCTGCCGGTTCTGCTGCGGAGGCAACAAAACGTGCCAGCAGCAGGGCAAGAGCAGGCAGCCGGCTTGACGAAGGTATGAGTGAGGGGATACCCGATGTGCAAGTCGCATAGAGCGCATTTATGGTTTCTCTGGCTGAGGAACTGGGTGGCGGATGCTTCATCCAAATCCCGACTTAGTAAACTCCATTTATTTTGTGGTGTGTCATCAACCCCCCCGGTGGCCTGTGGCTGCAAGGGCAGGTTGAGCATTTTATTATTGATGGAGGTAAAAGACTCTTTAAGCCAGATGCACCTTGGGTATTGTAGTCCTCCTCCTTTTGAGAATAAGTTGTGTGAGCCAAAATGGAGGGTAAATAAGGCTTATCTCCAGGAACAAGCAGGAATAAGTCCTCACATATGGGTACGTCGGTACCGACGGAGCCTGCGCGGGAAAGCTCCCCAGCCTTTCAGATGAAAGGCTTTTGGGGCCTCCCACTGCACATGCGCGCTGCCTTCCCGCCTTCCTGACCAGCACTCCTCAGTTTCTCTTTTTCCGCGGAGCCAGCAGGTCGTGTTCCTGTCACCGCTGAAGAAATTGTGAATTTTGTTTGTTTCTTTAGACCGCGTACCTGCCTTCCCCATACCGAAACCGGTACCGCCGGTCTCTCTTTCTTTCTTTATAAAAAAAAAAGACTTTTTTATTTTCTTCAGCACAGCTTGGTAACTTTTGTTAGGCCTTAAGGCCTACACAAATTCTCCTCATGGAGAAGCCAGTCCCTGGTTTTAAAAAGTGTACCAAGTGCAGTGCTGTCATTTCTGTCACAGACACCCATGAATGGTGTCTTAAATGTTTGGGACCTGACCACTCCATACCGGACTGCCCATCCTGCACCCAGATGTCTAAACGTGGTTTGCAGAACCGGGCCAACAAGCTCCATGTGCTGTTTCCTTCAGAAGCATCACAGTCATCCAGGTCTTCCTCTCCGGATGGATCTCAGGTAACCAAAACTTCTGTGGGCAAATCCTCTAAAAGCAAATCTCTTTCTAAAGATCGAGAGGCTCTCAATCTTGAGTTCGAGGATTCTGCCCAGGCCAAAAAACCCCGGCGGGAGGCTCCGGCCTCCAAAGCAATCATGGGGTCACAGGTTGACATCGATGGCACGGCCTCGACTGATCACCTGTTGGACTGCTCTGGGGTACCGGCCCATACCGGTACCGACATCCAGGCAGCAGTGGCGTCTATGGGCAATACTGTCCAGACCATGCAGCAGGCCGTTCTGGCATTCATTAAGGCTGCGACGCCCTCGGTACCGATTCCATCGGTACCGACCCCGGTTCCGGTATCCACACCGGAACCGAGACCATCGACTTCCAAACGTCAATCGGTTCAGCATGCCGGATTCAGACTTTCGCCCGATACCGATCCCATGCCCGATACGCCCGATGTCGATACCGATCGGTATGCGTATCGTGCATTGAAAGCACAGAGAGAATACTCAGATTCTTCTGATGAATTCAATTCCTCTGATGACTCTGCTGAGCTTGCTCTTCCTGAGGAGCCCTCTTCTCCAAAGAGGAGGATGTCTCCTCCAGAGGATTTATCCTTTCAGGATTTCATTGTTGATGTAGCTAAAGCACTTTCTATTGCTACATCTTCTGAAAAAGAACCCAGATCAAAAAAATTGGATATTTTAGGATACTCTAAAGCTCCTAAAGAGGCAGTCACTCTGCCTATCCATGAAATCCTTCAAGAACACTTGATGGATTTGTGGGAGACTCCTTTAACACTGTCTCCCCATTCCCGTAGGTTGGACACCATGTATCGGGTCCCTCCTTCTCCTGGGTTCCAGAAAACTCAGCTGCCTCCCCACTCTATTGTGGTGAAGTCTGCCATGAAGAAAATAAAGAGTCCTAAAAGGCATTCTTCTACCCCTCCAGGGCGAGAATGTAAGACCCTGGACTCTTTTGGTAGAAAGATGTTCCAGGCTAGTATGCTTATAGCCAGGATCAATTCTTATAGCCTTTATATGGGCATGTTTCTTGGACAACTTGCCCTAAAGGTACAGCATTTTGCCCCCTTTATCCCTGATGATCAAAGGGCGGACTTCTTTTCTATGGTGACACAACTTTCAGAGGTCTCCAAGTTCTCCAACAGGGCAGCCTTTGATTCCTTTGAGGTTGCTGGCAGGGCTTCGGGAATTGCTATTGCAGCCCGACGTCTCGCTTGGCTCCAGGCTTCTGACCTAGAACCCTGGGTTGTAGATGGCCTCAGGAATCTGCCCTGTACAGGTGAGAACTTATTTGGTCAAGACTGGCAAATTAAAGCTGCTCAAATGGATGCAGAAAATGCCACTCTAGATAGACTTTCTAAGTCTACTTCAACCCCTGCTAAAAAGAAGTCTTTTAAAAGGCCTTACTATAAGAAGGCCAGATTTTCTACAAATACTGGCCAGCAATCTGCTCAGCCTCGCTTTGCTGCTAAGCGTCAGCAATCTAAGCAAGTAAAGTCATAGCCTGCAGTGTCTGCTACACCCCAGCAGGCTCCACCCCCTCAGGGGTTTTGACTTGCCCCTAGAGAACTTGCCGTTTCTGGCTCTAGAACAACCAGAGCCCCTCACCATTCCTGGAAGGCTAGCTCATTTTGCTCCCAGATGGGAACAGATCACATCAGAGCAATGGACCCTCTCTATTATCAGGGAGGGCTACAAACTTCATTTCTCCAGCCTTCCTCCCCATACCATGGTGAGGCAATTCAGTTCTCCCCCATCTCTTCTGACCCTGTTGGGTCAGGAAGTCTCTTCTCTCCTTGCCCAAGGGGCAATAGAGGAGGTTCCTCCTCCACAACAGGGGTTAGGTTTCTACTCCCCTTATTTTCTCATAACAAAGAAGACAGGGGGCTTCAGACCTATCCTAGATCTGAGAGAATTGAACAGGTTTCTATTCAAGGAGAAATTCAAAATGCTCTCTCTGGGCATTCTCCTTCCATACCTTCAGAGTCAGGATTGGCTTTGTTCTCTAGATCTCAAGGATGCGTACACTCATATACTCATCCATCCATCCCACAGAAAATATCTTCGCTTTCTGTTCCAGGGAAAACATTTCCAGTACAGAGTACTACCCTTCGGTCTAGCCTCTGCTCCAAGAGTCTTCACAAAATGCATGGCAGTCGTAGCCGCATTTCTCAGAGGCATGGGAATCTTTGTCTTCCCATATCTGGACGACTGGCTCATCCGAGCTCCATCTCAGTCAGAAGCCCAGATTTCTCTGGACCGCACAAGGCGTATTCTTCAATATCTGGGACTTGTGGTAAACGTTCCCAAGTCCCAACTCATCCCTACTCAGTCCCTGGAATTCATAGGGGCCCAATTGGACTCCACCACTGCAAGGGCCTACCTCCCTCTGGTCCGAGGCCAAAGGCTAATAAGCTTGGCCTCCCAGGCTCAGTCCAGAAGTCACTTGTCAGCCAGAGAAATGCTGCAACTTCTGGGCCACATGGCCTCCACGGTCCATGTGGTGCCCTACGCTCGTCTTCATATGAGGGCAGCTCAATGGCTTTTGGCCACCCAGTGGTCTCAAGCATCAGGACTGCTCTCAGACCAAATACTCACCTCAAAACGACTGTTTTGGTCTCTCCAGTGGTGGACATCCTCCAAAAATCTGTTGTTGGGGATTCCCTTCCAACCTTCGTTGCCCCAAGCAACCCTCACAACAGATGCCTCCCAAACAGGGTGGGGAGCTCATCTCCAACACCTCTCCACTCAGGGCACCTGGTCTCCTCAGGAGACCACCCTTCACATCAACCTTCTGGAACTGCGAGCAATCTTCCTTGCCCTCACAGTCTTCCACACCCTCCTTGTCAACCTGACTGTCCTAGTCCAGACAGACAATCAGGTAGCCATGTTCTATGTCAACAAACAAGGAGGGACGGGCTCTCTGTCGCTTTGCAACGAAGCTGTCAGATTATGGGCCTTCGCCAGAGAGCATCAAATTCATTTTCTGGCAGTATATCTTCCAGGAGTTCAAAACTCTCGGGCAGACAGACTCAGTCGAGTTCTGCTCCCACACGAATGGTCCCTGCATATGGACCAGATACGCAGAATCTTTCAGGAATGGGCGACCCCGGACATAGACCTCTTTGCAAGTCCGTGGAATGCCAAACTTCCCCGGTTCTGTTCCAGGACTCCGTGTCAGGGAGCTCAGGCCAACGATGCCTTTCTCCTACATTGGGGTCAGGAATTCCTGTACGCTTTTCCACCCATTCCTTTGATTCCCAAGACTCTGTTCAAACTTCAGAGGGATCACGGATCCATGATCCTCATTGCTCCACGCTGGCCACGCCAAGTGTGCTTCCCTCTCCTTCTACAGCTCTCCCAGGGCTCCTCCCTGGACCTGGGAGCTGCACCAGACCTTCTGTCTCAGGAACAGGGGACTTTGTGGCATCCAAACCCTAAGTCCCTACATCTCCGAGCTTGGTTACTGAAGGCTTAAGCCTTCATGAGTTTAATCTTTCCCAACCAGTGAAAGATATCCTTCATGCCTCTAGGAAACCCTCTACTAGGCGTTCCTATGCTTTCAAATGGAAACGTTTTTCCATTTGGTGTGCGCAACAGGGTCTTGACCCTCTAGCACTTCCTTTGAATTCTCTACTGGACTATCTCCTGCATCTTTCCAATGCAGGCCTGAAGACGAATTCAGTACAAGTCCATTTAAGTGCTATTACAGCATCCTTAAAACCTATAAATGGACAACCTGTCTCCTCTCATCCTCTTATTGCAAGATTCATGAGAGGCCTGACTCTAACTAAGCCTCCCATCCGACCCCCTTTCTGTAGCATGGGACTTGAATGTAGTTCTGGGTCAACTTATGAAGCCACCTTTTGAACCGTTGGTATCTACCTCCCTGAAATTTCTTTCCTGGAAGGTTCTTTTCCTTATTGCAGTCACTTCGGCTCGCCGCATCAGTGAACCTCAGGCTTTGGTGGCTAATCCACCTTATACCAGATTTCATCATGATAAGGTGGTCCTTAGGACGAATCCCCACTTTATGCCTAAAGTGGTCTCGCCTTTTCATCTTAATCAAGAGGTATATCTACCTGTTTTTTTCCCGGCTCCTCATGCATCCAGTGCAGAAAGGAACCTTCATACTCTTGACTGTAAAAGAGCTCTCGCCTTTTACCTCAACAGGACTCAGCCACATCGAAAGTCTTCCCAACTTTTCGTGGCTTTTGATCCTTCTCATTTGGGACTTCCAGTCACCAAACGTACACTTTCCAATTGGATTGCTCAGTGTATTTCTTTTGCTTACCAGAGTAAGAACATTTCTCTGGAAGGCCATGTCACAGCTCACAATGTGAGAGCCATGGCCACTTCTATGGCTCATCTTCACTCTGTGTCCATAGATCAGATCTGTCGAGCAGCCACTTGGGCCTTGGTTCATACCTTCACAGCCCATTACTGCTTGGACAAGGACTCCCGCCGGGATGCCTTGTTTGGTCAGGCTGTCCTCAAACACCTGTTCCATACTTAAACAACTCCTGCCCACCTTCCCTGGATGGATGCCTGAGATCCATACGAAGATGGTTTACCCTTGGAGGGGGATCTCCCAGGCATCCTGCCGCATTTTGACTTTGCAAATGCCATCCTACAAGGTCTCCCCCAATCCACACTAACCCCCTTACAGTTGGCCATGAATGCCGCAGCTAGGGTCCTCTACGGTGCATCCAGAAACGACCACGTGACTCCCATTCTCAAACAGCTGCACTGGCTACCAATTCACGGGAGAATCACCTTCAAATCCCTTGTATTAGCATTTAAGGCAATCAAAGGCACCTCATCCCTCTCACTCACGAATCTAATCCACATGGTCCCCCCCAATAGAGCAAGAAGAACATCAGCTGTAAACTTGCTAGCAATACCAAAGGCTTCAACAAAGTCCAACACGAACACCACAAACAGGGCATTCAGTTTTTATGTACCAAAATGCTGGAACACCCTACCCCCCGACATTAGAGCCATTACCAATCTATATCAGTTCAGAAAGGCTCTCAAAACATACCTTTTCCGCCAATATTTCCTAGACAGCAACTAAACCAGATATCCCCTCCAAGAAATGACCCAATCTGGAAATGCCCGCACACTGCAGTGTAGATAGATTATGTATATAGTTAACCCAGTTATCCAAGTTTGTACTCCTGTTCAATGTAAAACCTGACAGTTTGTCGTAATGGTCGTTTTGTTATGATGTAAACCGCGCTGATTCTAAATAGCGCGGTATATAAGAAACTGTAATAAATAAAATAAATAAATCTTAGCTAGGGAGTCCCCATATGTGAGGACTTATTCCTGCTTGTTCCTGGAGATAGCACAGTTACTTACCTGTAACAGGTGATCTCTGGGAACAGCAGGAATTAGTCCTCACAACCCACCCACCTCCCCTAGGAGTTGTATCTCTATCTATCTATCTTCCTTTCCTCTCTCTCTATTGTCTCAGCTTTAAACTCGAACTGAGGAGAGCTGGTCAGGAAGGCGGGAAGGCAGCGCGCATGTGCAGTGGGAGGCCCCAAAAGCCTTTCATCTGAAAGGCTGGGGAGCTTTCCCTCGCAGGCTCCGTCGGTACCGACGTACCCATATGTGAGGACTAATTCCTGCTGTTCCCAGAGATCACCTGTTACAGGTAAGTAACTGAGCTTATTTCTCTTTTATGCAGTGAGGTTCGCTAGGTAACAGAGAAATGAAAGTATTTCCTTCTTGTCAGGTTCTTCTACCAAAGCATAAAGTGAACAAATAAACTGTTACATTCTTTCACAGCTTCTTTGTAAGAACAACACAGGCTTTCCAACTTTGGAGCAAAAATAACTTGGTGAGCTTTTCTCTTTCGCTCAGCACAAACAAAACAATATTAGAACTTGTCCATATACAATTACAGCTCAGGGAGTGACTCAAGGCTTCCTGCCATACACACAGAGCAATCCATTAAATCTTCCTGGGACGATATAACTGAATCTCCATATTCCACCTGCATGGGCTCTGGGTCATTTGTGCTTCCCTCAGCAATTGACCTTTCCCTGGCTGCAGTGGTTTGAAAATCAATATTCCTTCTCCCTAGCCTCCAGCTGGGCAGTTCTAGGGCTTTCAAGTAAACAGCAGGGCTTGTCCCCACACCTCTAGGCAATGGCTTGTAAAACTCCTGCCTGCTTTCTTTTCTCTCAGACTGCTTATCTGCTCTCACAGACGCTCTATGAGCTGGGTTTCTCTTTAGACAAAAAGAGTCACTGTACCTTGGCTTTGTAACGTCCGTGTGACCGGTACTTGCCCTCCAGGCACCTCTCTCTGGACATGGTCTCTTTTGTAGACTCCCTCTGGAATCCTCCTGGATAGTTCTTGTCTTCTCTGCAGCTTGGGAAGACCAGATAAAGCCTCCAGGCTTCTTGGCTTTCTAGCACAAGTAATCCTCCTATCAGGACTTTCTCTTCCAGTATCTTTAAATCTGGTTACAGACCCTTCTGGTGAGCATAGACCTCTCTCCAGGCTAGGCTCTCTTCTCCTGAGCTCACTGCCTCTGGGATTTATTCTTACCGGGTCTCTTGCCAGTATGTCTCTCCCAGGTCTCACTCCAGCTCTTCTTGGTCTGTATCTTTCTCTCTCTCCTTCTGAGATTTCCTCTGAGCTCTCTTCCGAGGTTCCTTCCTCTCTCCAGGCCAGGCTCTCCTCCGAGGTTCCTTCCTCCCTCCAGGCCGGGCTCGGGCTCTCCTCCGAGGTTCCTTCCTCCCTCCAGGCCGGGCTCTCCTCTTCTGAGCTGCCTCTCTGCTTATAAAGCCGTTTTACTTCTGAGTTCCTCTAGCTACTCTTCAGGTGGAGCTGATTAGCTCCTGCACAATCAGTCCCCGGGTGTGTTAGCTCAGCCTCTGTAGGTTCATGCACGCTCCCTCTAGCTGCCTTGCAAGGGAACTGCATCTTCTGCAAGTTATTTGTTTTGTAAGAAACAGCTTTTTTTTCTAAATTTCTGCTTTCAGTGGCTTCTGCCTTTATCACAGGTGCCAAAGAAAGCCGGGTCTTTTTGGCCCATCCTCGATCTCAAGCATGTGAACTGGACCTTGCGGGTGCCGCACTTCTGAATGGAGACGTGGCGTTCCTTTATTTTGGCTGTGAGACGAGGTGAGTTCCTGTCCGCCTTGGATCTTACGGAGGCCTACCTTCATATTCCCATCAGACCAGACCATCAGCAATTTCTGCAGTTCACCATGCCCATGGGTCATTTCCAGTTCTGGGTGTTGCCATTTGGCCTCGCCACCGCGCCGGTCTCCTTCACAAAGGTCATTGTGGTGGTGGCAGCGGTGGCCTTGAGACAGGAGGGAATTCTAGTACATATCTATCTGGATAATTGGCTTATTCGAGCAAGCCAGAGTCAGAGGCTTATTTCGCAGTGTGATGGGTGATGGAGTTTCTGCAACAGCTCGGCTAGGTGGTCAACCATGACAAGAGCCAGCTTCAGCCGGTACAACGTCTGATGTATCTCGGAGCGCTGTTTAATACAAAAGCAGGTAGTGTATCACTACCCGAGGACAGAGTGTAAAAGCTATTGGCGCAGGTATGGAAATTTCTGCGTATGAAGGTGCTAACTACATGGTTCAACATGCAGCTGCTAGGTTCTATGGCGGCAGCCTTCGATCTGGTGCCATGGGCAAGGGCCTGTATGTTGCCGCTGCGCTCCTTTTGTGGTGGGCTCCACAGAGGCATCCAATATCTCTGAAGTTGGCGTGTCCGGAAAAGGTCAGAACCAGTTTAGAGTGGTGGCTGGATCCTGCTCATCTGGTGGCAGACATGCCGTTGAACAGTAGTCTGGGGAGCGCACTGTCTTTCTCAGGTGGCACAAGGTTGCTGGACCCCGGAGGAAGCTTCTCAGTCGATCAATTGACTCGAAATGAGGGCAGTCTTCCTGGTGCTGCAGAGTACCAGGGACTAATAGAGGGGGAGGTCGTTCGGGTGTTCTCTGACAATGCGACAACAGTAGCCTATATCAACCGGCATGGGGGCATGGGCAGTGCTATCCTAGTAACAGAGAGTCAGGGGCTCCTTCTGTGGGTGGAGGAGCAACTGATGGCCCTGTCAGCGGCCCATGTCTCTGGGAGGGACAATGTTCAGGCGGACTACCTCAGCCGGCACATGTTAGACCCCGGAGAAAGGGACCTCAATGCGGTAATATTTCACAACATCACGGTACGTTGGGGGGAGCCGGTCATGGATCGTATGGCTACCCTGACCAACACCAAGTCGATGCGGTTCTTCAGCAGTTCCAGAAATCACATGTCCAAGGGACTGGATGCCTTGGCCCAAGTGTGGCTGGCAGAGTGTCTCCTATATGTCCTTCCGCCTTGGGCACTCATTGGTCATCTGCTACAATGGATAGAAGGGTACAAAGGACCTGTGATTCTCATAGTGCTAGATTGACCTCTGAGACCTTAGTATGTGGATCTCACTTGCCTCCTGATCGATCGAACTTGGAGACTACCTGACCAGATCAATCTGTTAGTGCAGGGACTAGTACTGATGCCGCAGGTGGATCAATTCTCGCTTACGGCTTGGCTCTTGAAATGGCAAGGCTGCGCCGATTGGGCTACTGTGCAGCTGTCATTTTGACCATTCTAAGGTTCAGGAAGCATTTGGCCATGCTCGCCTATGTCAAAGGATAGTGCATTTTCGAGGAATGTGCACTGTCTAGAACATAGGCCCCTTTGCTTGCTTGCTCGCTGACATTTTGATGTTCCTTCAATGTGGCTTTGAGAAGGGTTTGGCCCTCAGTTCCCTGAAGGTACAGGTGCCAGCATTAGCCTGTTATTGGGGGCACGTGCAGGGTCACTGGTTGGCAGTGCACCTGGATGTAATTCAGTTCTTTAGGGCAGTGAAGCCCGTATGTCCTCCTTGGCGGCCAGTGATGCCACCCTAGGACTTGAACTTGGCGCTGGAGGCTATAGCAAAGACTCCTTTTGAGCCTATCTTGGAAGCCTCGGTGAAGGATCTCACCCTGAAGATGGTGCTGTTAGTGGCACTCTGCTCGGTGCGGAGAATCTCCGATCTTCAAGCTCTCTCATGTCGTGAACTTTTTCTGCACTTTACCGAGAAAAAAGTGATTTTGTGGCCCGTGCCATCCTTTCTGCCAAATGTGATGTCTCCTTTTTACTTGAACCAGTCAATTTCACTACCCACTTTTCTGGACCTCGGACGCTCCGAGGGTGATCAACAGCTTCATATTTTAGATCTTCATAGAGTCCTGTGGAGATATCTCAAGCGGACGGAGTCGTTTTGAAAAACGGACCGGTTTGTTCTTTTTGAGGGCCCTCGCAAGGGAAAACCGGCCTCCAAAGCCTTGATTGCCTGTTGGGTGAAACAGGCCATTTGGGCAGCCTATGGAGCCTGTGGGAAAGTTACACCCTTAGGGTTAAGGGCCCATTTGACTCAGGGTCAGGTTACGTCCTGGGCGGAGTGTGGTCTGATTCCCCCAACGGACATTTGTAGGGCAGCAACTTGATCATCTCTGCACACCTTTTCTAGGTCGTTTGGACATGCAGGCGACTTGGTGTTTGGAAGCTCAGTGCTTCAAGCTAGACTCATGGGTCCCAGGCATGTTTAAGTACTGCTCTGGTATAATCCCATTCGTTACTGGACTGGCCTGGAGGGATGATAAGGAAAACGAAAATAGACTTTACTCGCTAATTGTCTTACCTTGATTTCCCTCCAGGCCATTCCAAGGCCCGTCCAGTTATTCTTGGGATGCCGCGCATCTGGACTACAGGAAGATATTCAGTTTTTTCAGTTAGGACTCATCCATTCAGAATCTGGCATATTGGGGAACACTGATTTAAGTTCTGAATTGGAAAAATACCTTCTGTCCTTCTTGATCACCAAGAATACAGATTTAATGAACTGATCTTTTTCATCTTATTTGTTTTTTATTAATATGATAACAAATTAAACATGGTGGGGGATATAGTCAAAGCGATTTAACTGGTTATTAGATCTGCTAATTTGTTAAACTGCGGTCAGTAGGATATTCAGTGACACTAAACTGTTTAGTGCTGCTGAATATTGCTACTTCTCATTTGTATAGCACTATAAGGCGTACACAGCACTATACATATACATGTAAGAGAAGTCCCTGCTCGGTAGAGCTTACAGTCTAATCAAGACAAACAACACAATCCTCTACTACCCGATTTGTACACCCTGATGCTAGCCAGCTAGCGATGGAGCATTCTGGGGGCTGAGCAGGGATGGCACTGGGGGTTAGTCAATCAGTGGTGATATTGAGCTGCTGGTCAGCTAACCCTGACTGGCTAAAGTTAGGACGGCTGAATGATTTTCCTAACTTCAGCCAGTTTAGCTGTCTGGCCAGTAGTTGAATATCACCGCTGACTGGTTAGCTAATTGGCTAACTGGGCAAACTGAATATTCAATGCTGGTGACTGGATATGGCCCTGGCATTAAATATCCAGGTTTAAATTAAAGCAGAGATCACCAGCTGCTTTGTGTGCTGGCTGCCGCCATTGAAAATGCTCCTGGTATATTTAAGAACATAAGAACTGTCATACTGGCTCAGACCAAAAGTCCATCAAGCCCAGAATCCATTTTCTAACAGTGGCCAATCCAGGTCACGTACTTAACAGGATCTCTAAAAATAGATTCCATGCCACTTTGCCCCACGGATAAGTAGTGGCTTTCCCAAGTCTACTTTGTTAATAGCAGCTTATGAACTTTTTTTCCTGGAATTTGGCAAACATTTTTTGAACAATGAAAATTATTATCCAAATAAGTATTTGTTTTTAAGGTTGGCTTCTGCCTTTTTTCTTTAGAACACTAGCTTTGATTAAACCTGATGGACTCCTTAAGATGGGAGAAATAATTGACGTGATTCCTGCTGCTGGTCTTACAATAACTAAAGCCAAAATGGTAACATTAACACGGTAAGCAGTCATTAATGTTTTGTATGCAAATATTGCTCAACTTTACACACTTATATCTCATCTCCACGCCTCACTTGCAGCAGCAGTGATGGGTTCTTGTGTTTGCTGTCACTACTTGGATCATTGTTATTTCAAATCATTTTTATTAATTTTCAAACAGGTCAAAAACAGAGATCAAAACATCAACAGCACAAAGAAAAGCCACAGAATACTAATACAGAAATTCCCTATCAGGCCAAGACCTGAGAATTAGCCAGAAGTCTGTCAATCTTATCCTCCCCCCCTTTCCCTCCCCCTACCCCCCCCACCCCCTCCCACCCTCCCCAACCCCACCCGGCCCCACAGCACGGACAATTGAATCAGGTTACAGGAAAAAGTAAGCAAGTGCACTCTCCGCCATCTAGCCATTATCAAGGCCTTGGTTGTCTGTTCTCCCTACACCTGCAGGGGGCACCTAAGGTACCCACCCCACAAAAGTCCAGGGAGAAGATTCACCAACCATTGCATGGTCCCCAAAGTCAGGTATTCAGGATTAAAGCCCGCTCGCCGGGGGAGATATGAAAGAGAAAGGGTGACCACAATGCCGTGAACCTATCCCAACTCGGGCCTCCTTTCTGTCGCGCCGTCAATTTTTCCATACGGAGCAAATCATACATCGCTGATTCCCATAGCCCAGCAGTAGGAGGGGAGACCTCAACCCATCTAGATAGTAAAGACTTCTTAGCAATAAGAAAGCCCCGCTCAAACAAGAGCCGATGTGTCCCCGATGGCCTCCCAGGATCTAACTCCCAACAATGAAAAAAGCAGACCTCCTGGCGAGCCACCAATTGATCACCCAGCCATCCCTCCAGCAGGCGACAGATCTGTATCCAGAAATCCTGGACCAAGTGGCACCCCCAAAATTTATGTATGATAGTGCCCGGTTCTCGGCCACACCATCCACAGAGGTCAGAGTTTCTCAAGCTGACCCGGCAGGCCCAAGTATCACAAGTGTATGCTCTCCACAGAAATTTATATTGGAGTTCCTGCAAGTATACCCATTCAGACCCCTTCGTTATCCCCGCAAAAGCCAAACGCAACCGAGCCGGTGTCATAGCTTCCACCCCATCCTTTTTCCATCGCTCACTTAAACTCACAAGATAAGTATCTCCCCTGCTGGGCCGAAGCAACATCTTACACGCCTCCTCACCCCGTTGATTCTCCACCAGCCGGCCCAAGATAAGCCGTGGAGTGTCCTTTTCCACTCCAGCACGAATGGTCAGAGCCCGCGGTAGGCTCTGCAAATAATGCCGTACCTGTAGATAGCCATAAAAATCATGACTAGGTAAGTGATAGCGACGCTGAAGATTCTGGAAGCTGTCCATAGTTTGACCATCCTCCATCAGTAAGTCCCCCAAGCAGACTACCTGTCGACGTTCCCAACCGCGGAACATATTCACTCTAGAGAAACCAGGGAGAAAATTAGGATTTCCCGCGAGGGGAAGCATGGGCGATTCAGCCCAATTCCAACCAAAACGTCTCGATAGGGCTTTCCACGCTGTTCGCAGCGTGCCTAAATAAGTCCCCCCCACCCCGTCCCGGAGTGCCGCCGGCAATCTACTCATCTGAAGCACATATAGTCGATGATACGGTTCCACGAGCTCATCAAGGCCTCGCACCAAATCGCCGCCCCCACCCCCCTCCAAAAGGGTCGCCACATGTTTAGTGAGGTATCGGAGATTATAGTTACGCAAAGAGGGAAGCTCCAAACCGCCCTCGTCCCGCCTGCACATAAGGGCCTGTAGGGGAATGCGAGAGCGTTTACCTCTCCACAAAAACCCTCTTAAACCAACTTCAAAACGTTTCCAGTCATCAGCCGATATCCAAAGGGGTAGCATTCGTAAAACATACAGCCAACGGGGAAATTCAACCATGACATATAGGGCAATTCTCCCTCTTAAGGATAAGGGGAGGCTGCGCCAGCCCTGGAAGGTATGCAGACTCCGGGCCAATAGCCCAGGGATATTGACATGATATAGGCGGTCAGGTCGATCTGGCAAGTAAATCCCAAGATACTTAATTTCCCCATTCGCCCAAACCAGCGGAAACGCCCCTTCCCACCCCGTCCGCACCTTGCCCCCCACATCCAACACCATAGATTTCAGTGCATTGATTTTTAATCCCGAAAATGTGCCAAAATGCCGTATCAAGCGAAGTAAACAATGAAGCGAGGCAGGCACATCCGTCAAGCAAATCAGCATGTCATCAGCAAAGGCACTTATTTTCATTTCGGCGCCTCCCATTCGGATACCCGAAATCTCCGGATCATGTTGGATGGCCTGAAGTAACGGCTCCAGCGCTAGAACGAAAAGCAGGGGAGACAACGGGCAACCCTGACGTGTGCCTCTTTCTAATATAAATGGCTCCGAAAATATCCCATTAACACCCACTCTGGCCGAGGGGTGAGCATATAACGCTCGGATCCACTGTATAAACGGCCCCTGAAATCCAAAACTAGACAAAGCATGCCAAAGATAACCCCAAGCCACTCTGTCAAAAGCCTTCTCAGCATCGAGACTCACCAAAAGTAAAGCCTCGTTTCGGTGAAAACATTGATCCATCCCCAATAGTAATTTGGACAGATTCTGGGAGGCCTCCCTACCCTGTACAAAGCCCACCTGCCTTGGGTCGATAAGTTTCGGCAGTATCGGGTTAAGTCGGGACGCTAGTATAGATGCCAAGATTTTCATATCGCAATTAATAAGCGAAATAGGCCTATAAGAGGCCGGATCCAAAGTATCCTTGCCGGGCTTTGGAATGACCACAATATCCGCGCAACGCATGTCTCGAGGAAAAATACCGGCAGTGCGGGCATCATCATACATCACCACCATAGACGGCGCTAGCCGCGAAGCCAGCATTTTATAGTATTCAATACTGAACCCGTCTGGGCCCGGAGCCTTATGAGATTTGCTATGCTTAATCCCCTGTAACACTTCCCGCACTGACAGCGGCGCGTTAAGAGCCTGTAAGTCAACCTCAGCGACCTGTGGTAAAGACCGTGCAACCAAAAATTCCAGCCCTGCCGCATAATCTCATTTCTCTTCGCTATAAACCTGAGCAAAGAACGTTCGAAAAATCTCAGCTATACGCTTTGGCTGATGGCACATATCCCCGGCCTCCCCCCGCAGCACGGGAATAAAACGAGCTCCCCGAGGATCACGAACTAACTTGGCAAGTAGCGTTCCCGACCGGTTACCATAACGGTAGAGACGATGACGATAATATTGCATAGACATACGCGCCCTACTCTCAAGTAAGTCATTCAAAGCCGCCTGCGTAGACATGTATTCCTTCTGGAGCTTCGCGTCTCGGCCTCTCCCCAACCGTCGCTGCTGAGTACGTAGCGTTCGCTCCAGCACCAAGAGACCGCGATCCAGGTGCCTACGTCGCGCCGATGTATAGGATATGATGGCTCCCCTCAACACCGCTTTACTTGCTTCCCAGAATAAAATGGACGGGCATTGAGGGAGGTCATTAAAAGAGACATAGTCATCCCATTGCTGCTCAAGATATTTCCGAAACACCTCATCCTCCCAGAGATAGGCGGGAAAGCGCCAACCCCTCTGTGATGGTCCCTGAGCGTCCCATAGGATCCAAATTGGTCCGTGATCAGATACCACAATAGGGTCAATGCCCGCCTGTAAGACCCGAGGAAAGCCCCCTTCACCAACCAAAATGTAATCAATACGAGACCATGTAAGATGTGCACGCGATTGGTGTGTGTATGTGCGCTCTCCTGGATGTAGAACTCTCCACACATCTATGAGGTCTCCCATTCTACATAAGTAGCCCACCCCCTTTTTGGCCCAAGAGCCCGCTGGAGTCGGTTGAGATTTGTCAAGGCAGGGGTCATGAGGGCAGTTAAAGTCCCCGGCAATAATTAACTTATTCGGACCAGGAGTACGCACTAAGCGCAAGATCCGCTTATAAAACTCGTGATCATACACATTAGGAGCATATACATTCAATAACCAAACAGGCTCATTATATAATTTAGCATACAACAAAATATAGCGCCCGTGCGGGTCAGATTCCGTTTTACTCACTTCCAGGGGCACTCCCTTCTTTACGAGGATCACCACACCTGCCTTTTTTTTGCCCGAGGCCGCTCCATAGGCACATGCAACCCAATCCCTGGCGAGCTTACTATGTTCCAAGATGCTTAAGTGAGTCTCTTGCAACAGAGCTATATGCACGCCCTTCTTCTTAAGCGTTTGCAAAATTTTGGTACGCTTAATGGGGGAACCTATCCCTCCTACGTTCCAGGAGACAATCTTAACTTCAGGCATATCCACTCAGCATCAGAAGATGTAGCAGTTGATACAAATGTATGTGGTACCAGAGGTGCCCAGCCTCACCCCTATGACCAAAACAACATATGACCCCCACATGCGCCTCCCAAGCAAGTGCCTCAGCAGCTAGAGTCATCCCTCCAAAACACCACAGGGCCGTGCTAATCCCCTGGGGGCTCTCCCCTCCAACCCTCCCCTCCCCTCCCCGCCTCCCCCTTCCCCTTCCCCTTCCCCCCCCACCCAATCCCTCCCCCCCCCATCTCAATCCCCCCCCCACCCCCCCTGCTCCTCCCCCCATCCCCCCCTCCCCATCCCCATCCCCCCTTCCCCATCCCCCCCTCCCCATCCTCATCCCCCCTCCCCCCCCTCCCCATCCCCAGCTCCCCCTCCCCCTCCCCCCCCCAGCACACATATGCCTCTCCACTAACCCCGTACCCACAGGTCTATTACCACGGCCTATCCGCCGCGGCCTGACTTCCCTAAGTGTGCACCTCAGGGCCGCCTCGGCTCCAGGAATCCATAATCCCCAGTATCCCCCAACAACTAAGGTCCACAACAAAATATGTCTAACTACAATAATCATTGCCAAACAAACAGCACATTTCACATTCAGCCCCGGCACCAAACACGTGCCATATTATGCTCAGAATGGTGAGCTCAGAGCTACTCCCCTCACCGCCCGCCACCCCCCACATAATAGCGGTGAAGCGAGGGCCACCACCCGCTAACAGAGACCCCCTGAAGTATCGAGTCCATAGTCTACCGCAGATAGTCTCAGAACCAGGCTCATGATGCAAGCTCCCAGGGCCTCTCTCCGCCATCACAAGGGCACTGGCATGTCTATTCACGCTGCATCCACGCGGGCCGGGCCGGGCCGGAGTACTAACAGGGACCGCAATCAGCTCTCACTGTGGTCCCGCGTTCAGCCCGGAGCCCTCGCTCAAGGTCTCCAAAAAGACTTTAGCCGCCCCTACTGAGGCGAAGACATGGTTCTGGCCCAAATGCGTGACCCGGAGGACCGCCGGGAAGGCCAAGGTAAATCGCACCTTCCGTTGAAAAAGCGTGGAACAGATGGGAGCAAATTCTTTCCTTTTTCCCGCCACCGCCGCCGAGTAGTCCTGAAACAGCAGCAACTTTTGGTTATCAAGCTGAAGGTCCCGTTTACTCCGATAAGCCTGTAGCAGCTGTGCTTTATGCTGAAAGTTTAAGAGTCGGGCTATCACCACCCGAGGTCTCTGGCGGGCTTCCGTTTTAGGCCCTATCCTATGGGCTCTTTCCACCCTGAGTTCCCCCACTAGTGCCGACAGGCCCAATGCATTTGGAAGCCAAGATTCAATGAGTGGCAGTAGCATTGCATCCGTGGTAGTCTCAGGAATCCCAACAATACGAATATTGTTGCGTCTTGATCGATTCTCAAGATCGTCAACTTTGCCCAACAGGGCTGCTATTTGATCTGCTCGGGTCTTGTCCGTTCGGGCCATGCTGCCCCCATCATCCTCCAGGGCTGACACGCGCTGCTCTAGTTCATCCACGCGTTGACCCATTTCGCCCAGCGCTGCACCCAACGCTTCCAATTTACCGAGTATTTGGTCGAACTTCGGGGTAAGTAGTTTCACTACTTCTCTCGCCATCTCTTCCGAAGCCGATTCGACGCTTTCAGTACCTGGGGAGGCTGGGCTCAGCGTCGCCGACCGCGCGGTTCCCAGTTTAGGCCCTTTTTCTTTCTCTTTGCGCGCCGGCAGCGGCATTGGGCTTCCGATAATATGCTCCAAAATACAACCGTAGGGTGCCGACCCTTTTCAAAGGTGCCCGCCGGGCTGAGAAGACAAGAAATCGGGGAGGTAGCAGATGAAATCAAAGATTAGTCCCGAGGCGGTCCCGGAGCGAGCTGAGAGACGTCCTCACTCGCTCATGCGCTACCGGAAGTACTTGGATCATTGTTTGGTTGCTATCAATTATTTTTTGGGAACGTCCTTGGTGTGTCTTGGCGGTGACATCCAGGAATGTGGCTAGAGATAGCCTCTGACTGCTCTTGCCCTATCTCTATTAGATAGTGCTCCAGATAGTAACCCTTTGCATTTAGTTGTAGCTCTTCCCTTTTCAGGCAACATATAAGGAGCATGATAAGAGGGGCTAAGAATAGTACTCTGGGGGAAATTCTGTGCAATTGTGCAATGCAGAATTTGTGCAGAATTTCCCACCTGAATAGAATTTTGCATTTGTTATGCAGAATTTTGCGTAGCCACTGGCATTGGTAAGCCAATGAGGCAGGCTTGAGGTGCACAAGTTTTAAGGGCACCTGAGCCTGCCTCGCTGTTTGACTTTTCACAGCCACGGGAGCATTTCACGTCACTCTTGCGGTTGTGCTATTCTTCCGACACTGGCACTGCATGGTTTTAAGAAGGTAAATAGAACTGCTTCCTCTTTTTGCTAGAGACAGGAAGCGCTTCTGTTTACTTTCTTAGAATGTGGCAGTGCCGGCGTCTGACGTTTAGCACATCCCAGGGAGCAAAGGGAAACATTCTCGTAGCTGTGTTAAAAAAAAAAAAGAAAAGAAAAAAACAAATGCCGCTGTGAATCAGACAGAAGAGTGGGTGGCTGGGGCTGGAGATGGGCTGCTGGTAAGTCAGGGGAGTGGTTGGGAGCTGGCGATGGGTGTATGTCTGGGGAGTAGGGAGAAAGAAAGGTGGAGGTTTGTGCCTGGGAAAGAAGGAGAGGTAAAGGAGAGAGATTACTATTACTACTTCCACTGTTCATTTTTATAGTGCTACAAGGCATACGCAGCGCTGCACAGGCACATGTAAAAGACAGTCCCTACTCATCAGAGCTTACAACACAACATCTGAGGACAAGGATACATCTAGGGATATGGTAAGGAAACGCATAGGAGACTAAGCGGATTGGGATCAAAAAGCAGCCTCGAAGAGATGAGTTTTCAGCATGGATTTGAAAAGGGCCAGAGATGAAGCCTGACGTACACTCAGGTAGTTTGTTCCAGGCACAAAGAGCACAAGGTGAAAGGATCGAAGTCTAGAATTGGCAGTAGAAGAGAAGGGCACAGACAGAAGTCATCTGCAGAAGAGCGGAGTTCCCGAGGAGGGCTGTAGGGAGAGATAAAAGAGGAAAGGGGCAGCCGAATGAATGCACTTATAGGTCAGTAGGAGAAGTTTGAACTGTATGTAGAAATGGATAGGGAGCCAATGAAGTGACCTGAGAAGTGGGGTTATATGAGCATATCGAGATTGACAGAAGATTAGCTGCACAGCTGAGTTTTGAATAGATTGAAAGGGAGACATGAGAGTAGATGCATGGGGGGGGGGGAGGAAGTGAGGTGGGGGTATGTACATGAGGGTAGACCTTAGGGACAAACAGCAGTAGGGATCTTGCTAGAGGGAGAGAGAACAGGGGGGTAGGGAAGGCTGGGGAGCTGGGGAAAGAACTGTGATTGGAACGAGAGAGTTAACAAGGGAAAGGGCAAGGGAAATTTCAGGTCTAGAGGAGTTAGGCTTTACGATGGAGGAATTCTGCACAAAAATATTACTAATAAGACATGCAGAATTTTGCAGAACCCTAAAATACTGTGCACAGAATTTTTAAAACGTTTTTCATAGTGTTGCTCCATCTCGAGTCTGGTATCATCCTTCTCCAGATCCAGCAGGCAGGCATCTGGTGGTCCTGTCAGGTCTTTCCTGTGGTCCTCCTGGCTTAGTCCGCCCTCAAAGAAAAATCTAGAAATCACCATTTCTCCGGGAAGTCAGTCCTCATATATGGGTGACGTTGGCACCGACAGAGCCCTTGCGGAAACATTCCCCCAGCTTTCAAGAAAGCCTTTGGAAGATGCCACCACGCATGTGTGGTCCCCTTCCCATCCAATGGTGCCATCTTGTCCAGTCTCCTTTTTTCCGCAGAGCCCTTCAGACGTCTGTCTGCTCTTCTCCCAGAAAAAAGTTGATTTTCTTGACCTGAGTTTTATACTCTCCTCTGGTAGTGCACCGGTACTCTTACCGCCATCCAAGCCTGTTGCCCTGGCATCGAGTCTTGGGTTCTTAGTTTTTCTTTTCCTTTCTTAGCGCCTTCATACCTTTTTTTCCAACTGACAGCACCGCGAGTCTTCGACCTTGCTGGGATACCTTTTTCTCCCATGGCTACCAGTGGCTTTAAGAAATGTGATCAGTGTGCCAAAATAATGTCCCTAACCGAAATACACGACTGCTGCCTTCGTTGCCTGGGACCGGACAATAACCCCATGGCATGCTGCCTCTGTAAAATGATATCCTCCAGGGCCCACAAGAGCCACCAGCAGCAGTATGCTAAGTTTTTTTCCTAGAATCCCCGGTACCTCCAAAGGTCAAGGCCTCCTCTGAAACATCAGAATCTCAAGGTAGCCTTACGGACCCTGATCGACACTGTGGTTCCTCGGAAAGCGGGTCTCCCTCGAGGAAACTCAAGAAGAAGGCCTCAAAGGCAGCGTTCCTGAATTGCTCAGACGGGTCAGGTAAATCCCAAGCCAGGTGCCGCAGTCCTATATGCTCGTCCGAGGGATCGGAGAAGGAGCAGCTGCAAAGGCCCCCCTAAAGGACTCTACCCTGGGGTGGCCTCAGTCACCTGACACCATCCTTGTCGAGGACACCCCTTTGGGGTAAGTGCCTGCGCTGATGGCTGCGGAGCCTTCTGGCCTGGAGTCCAGAATGGTGGCCCTGAAGCGCAGCTTGTCTACTTTCATGGACCAGCAGCGGGCGCTGTTGTCCAGTACCATTGGTTCCTCCACCCAGATCACCGGGCCCTCGACTTCGAGGACATTCCTGGAGGCCGAGCCGATCCTCGAGGTCTTTCGGCCTCGAGTCGATCCTTGGTAGTTCTCGATAGACTATTCTGAATGGGAGATGGAGAACGAGGAGTTGCCAGACACCTTTCGCCACTGCGACATCCCCTTGGACTCTCCTTTGGAGCCCCGGCGTCAGTTCCCACCTGAAGACATGGCATTCCTCGATTTTGTCAGGGACATGTTCAAGGCTCTAGAGTTCCACACGGAATCGGAGGAGGACCCTCGAACAGAGGAGCTAGAAATCCTCCAATACGAGGCCCCTCCAAGGGAATTGCTTATGGTGCCCATCCCTCCCATCCTGGAATGGCTAATGCTCCGTATGTGGGAGACACCAGCATTGGTGCCGGTGGTGAGCAAGTGGCTCGACTTGATGTAGTGAGTCCACTGGAGCCCGGGCTTCCAGAAGTCATAGCTGCTGCACAATTCCATGGTGGTGGAGTCGGCCATGTGTCATCTGAAGAGTCAGAAGACGCACCCCTTGGTGCCCCCCAGCAGGGAGGCACACATCCTGGACGCCCTCAGCAGAAAGTGCTACCAGGGTTCGATGCTTATTGGCCTGATCCAGGCATACCAGCTATATATGGGCATGTATCTGAGAGACCTGGTAAAGGAACTCACTGGGTTCTCAGCTGGTCTCTCCAAGGAACCCCTGCAGTGGTTCAGGAATCTGGTCAAGGCTGTCCGTGAGTGCTCCAGGTTTATGTCTTGGGCAGCCTTAGATGGCTTTAAGTCGGCAGCTCGAGTTGTGGTGGTGGACATTAGTGCCCAATGCCAGGTTTAGCTACAATCATCTTATCTCGAGCAATGGGTTCAGGACAAATTGATCGACGTCCCATGCCAAGGAGAGAACCTTTTTAGTAAACCCATGACTGACAAGGCGGCCGAGCCGGAGACTGAGTTCATGACAAGGACCAGGCTCTTTAAGAAGACCGCTGCCCCTCCCTGATGGAAGAGCTCGGGTAAAAAGCTTTCTACCCAAGGAAAGGGGGTGCTTATAGAAATTACCCACCTTTTCAGGCCTCTCCAGCGCCTCAGCAGGCTAAGGGACATGGGCAAGGCCCTCGTAATTAGAAGGCTCCCAAGCCCCAGGCATCGGCCCCAACCCTGACCCAGCCAGGGGGGAGTTTTGACTCATTGGGCATAGTCTCTCCACCCCAAAGAGATCCGCAGCCCACAGGGTGACGTCTCATTCTTTATGCCCAAAGGTGGCAAGCCATCACCACCGATGGCCTTCTGCTCCTATGCAGTTCAGCAGGGCATACTCTTACGGGCAGTATATCTGCTGGGCCAAGACAACGCACTGGCTGATAGATTAAGCAGGGTCCTCCAGCCGCACAAGTGGCAGCTGGACCCCAGAGTGGCCAGCCGGCTCTTTCACCTCTATGGGGAGCCATGGATAGATCTGTTTGCCACCCAGAAAACTACTGGTTGCCACACTTCTGCTCCCGGCAAGCCCATCCTTTCCGAGTGGCGGCCGATGCGTTTCTCATCTCGTGGTCGGAAGGTCTCATATACGCCTTCCCACACACGCTGCTAATTGCCAAACGTTATTCAGGACCCTCCGTGATAAGGCTTCGCTGATCCTGATAGCCCCTCGGTGGCCCAGGCAGCCGTGGTTCCTGCTACTCCTCTGGCTGTCAGTGGAGCTTCATCCCATTGGGGAGCTCCCCAGGGCTCTCTCTTGCACTCCAACCTGGGGTCCCTGTCACTGGCAGCGTGGCTGCTGAAAGGGTGACCCTAGCCCCTTTCAATCTTTCTGGAGAAGTGGAGGAGATCCTGCTGGCTTCCCTTAAGTCCTCCACCAGGAAAGCATATGCCTTCAAATGGCGCAGATTTTCAGTTTGGTGTGCAGAGCATGCAGTCAACCCGTTCTCCTGCGTGGTGCAGCTAGTGCTGCAGTACCTTCTCCATCTCTCGCATTGTGGGCTCAGATCAAACTCCATCAAAGTGCACCTCAGTGCCCTGGTGGCGCATCACCACCCGGTGGATGGGAAACCCCTCTTGGCCCAGCCATTGGTTACCCGCTTCATGAGGGGACTCCTATCAAAGTCCTCGGTACTCCCCCGGTGACCAAGTGAGACCTCAATGTGGTCCTGGCACAGCTTACTCGCCTGCCTTTGAGCCCTTGGCCACCTTCCACCTGCTATACCTTTCATGGAAAGTGGTGTTCCTGGTGCGCTCACCTCCGTTCACAGGATTAGCATGCTCCAAGCCTTAGTGGCGGAGGCACCTTACACCAGATTCTACAAAAACAGGGTTGTGCTCCTCACACCCCCCAAATGCCTTCCAAAGGTGGTATCACCTTTTCACATCAAACAGGAGGTGGTGCTGCTCACCCAAGGCTTCACATCAGTAGGGCAGAGACAGACTTCCATATCTTGGACTGTAAAGAGGGCCTTGTCCTTCTACATTCAATGTATCCAAGGCCACCGTAAAGCTTCTCAGCTTTTTGTCTTGTGTGACCCCAGCAGACTGGGGGAAGCGGTGACCAAGCATACACTGTCTACCTGGGTGGTGTATTGTATCATCCTCGCCTATGAACAGGTGGGGCTTTCGCTGGATGGCTGGGTCACAGCGCACCGTGCCAGGGCCATGGTGTCCTCTGTGGCAAACCTGCACTCCGTTCTGATGATGGACATCTGCCAGGCCGCCACCTAGTATTTTGTCAATATCTTTGCAGCTCATTACTGCCTGGAGAGGAAGTCCCAATGGGACAGTGCCTTCGACCAGGCTGTGCTCCATAATCCTTTTGGGGTCTAAGCAACTCCTACTCTCTGGCCCTTCTGTGTTCAGCCTACCAGAGTGTTGGTTCCTATCAGATACACGGGTCCTACTGCAGTCTGCACCTGCGGACTCAATTGCTGCTGCTCACGGCTTCCCCTGAGGGTAACCATGATTTTTACCTATGGGCTTTCAGTAGCCTCTATCTAGGGAGTCCTATATGTGAGGACTGACTTCCTGCTTGTTCCTGGAGATTTACTCACCTGTAACAGGTGTTCTCTGGGGACAGCAGGAATCAATCCTCAAAAACCTCCCTTCTCCCCTTGGAGTTGCTTCCTTCCTTTTTTGCTATGTTAACTATATCAGCTATGTCATTTGACTGGACAAGATGGTACCCTTGCGCGGGAAGGGGACCACGCATGTGTGGTGGTATCTCCCAAAGTCTTTCTTTGAAAGCTGGAAGGGTCAGTGCTGAATCCTGCTGTCCCTGGAGAGCCTGTTACAGGTGAGTAACTATGCTTTATAGCTTCCCATAGCAGGGGAGGTCCATCTCTGGGGTTCCCCTGTACGTTAGGGTGATTGATCCATCTCCATCTCCTGCTGGGGGTCCCCTTGAACCTCCCCAAGGGGGTCTGTCTCCATGGGGATCTGGTCCAAGTCCACCTCCCTTTCCTCCTCCCTCTCATCCCAGGTGTAATCAGGGAGCCGGGCCCTATGTCTCCTTGGAGTTGCTCCTTTACCATCTTTTATTTTTGCCATCTTTTAGCTATGTCATCTGACTGAGCAAGATGGCACCCTTGGGCGGGAAGGGGAGCACACATGCGTGGTGGCATCTCCCAAAGGCTTTCTTTGAAAGCTGGGGGGGGGGGGGGGATGCTGCAAGGGCTCTGTCTGTGCCACCGTTAGCATATGTGAAGACTGATTCCTGCTGTCCCCTATGATAAGGAAGCTTATCAGGACCCAGGAGACAGGGATAAAGAGAAGGAATTCACCCTTATAAAGGACCTATTTTGCAAGGTGAGAGACACAAAACTCCATTTACACCTAGAAAGCAGGTATTTCCTAGCTGCAATAGGTTGCAGAATGCCCCTAGTGGAGAAAAGGAGAGGGAATACAGGCCCAGGGTGAGGAACCCTTATGTCATTGAATTCCCCAATCACTCAGCTGCCACAAGGCAGTTTGATCTCCAACACCTGAGAGGAAAAGGGGTGGGGCTGGAGCCTGAGAGGTTTAAGTCTAGGTCAGATTATCCAGAGAGAGAGAGAGGAGTAGGAATGCCTACTGGAAGAGGAAAGGAGCTGGAACACTAAGAACAGCAGGAACAAGGAACACAAGTTGGAGGACAGGACGAGGAAGCTCAAGTGAATGGTGGCCAGAGCATGATTGAGGAGAAGCTGATACAAGCCTTGCCCAGGTAGGAACATTAGAAGCTTGTCTAATTTGGAGCACTACAGAGTTGCAAGAGACAGCTTTTGCCCTAACGGAAGGCAGTCAGCTAAGCCCTCTGAGCCAGAAACGAAGGTAGAGCCAATGCAACTGGGTGAACAAGACCTAGCTGTAGAATCAGAAGACTCATACATGGATTGCTCTTTATGCCAATCTTCAAATACAGAGGGTTTGGAAGGGAGTCAACCATAAGGAAAACCTCCAGAGTCAGGTAACCCTGAGAGCCTGTTGATAACTTGTGAAAGTCCTGTATTAAAAGGAGAAATACCTTTTTAGCTGAGCAAGCTGAAGCTTTCTAATTAAAACCTGTGGAACAGCTGCTAGCCAGTGCCGTGCACAGCCTGAAGCCGTGCCGACGGTGAAAGTAAGAAAAGCTTTGATTTTGTTTTCACTATTCCTGAAAGCCTTGCATAGAGAATTGTTTGCCTATGAAGAGTTTAACTTCTTGTTGAAAGTTTTTACTGTGCTTAAGGAGACAAACAGCCGGGAAGTGTTCTGGACTTTGAGAAAAGAAACCTGCTTTAGGAAAAGCTGTTTCTGTTTGTTTTAAAACAGCACTGCTAGCCATATCTGATAGCATTGGCTGTTGAAAGGACTTTTCTTTATGCTGAAGAACATTATAAGCTGTTTTGTTTTGAGTTCAGTTATTCCTGATGTATTTCTGAAAGAATCCTGGAGAAGCAATCCAAAGGTGTTATTTTGTGAACTTTGCGTTACCCCATAAATAAATACATTTCTGTCAAAGCCTTACCACTCAAGCCAACTACAAATGTGTTTTTTTTTACCTGAAGCCAAGTACCTCCTGACTGAACTACCTTTCCCATGAGGCATTACAAGGCAGCCAGTCAGGTAAAGGCTAAATGGTGAATCTCTCCTATGACAAGCACGCCCCTCCATACTGTCTGTAAGGGGCTAAGGGTGTGACACGCCGGAGAACACCTGTTAAAGGTAACTAACTATGCTATCTGACCTGCTGTAACTTTCCACAAGGGAATTGCCCACGGATAGCAGGTGGCATAGTAAACAAGTACTAAGAGGTACTGGTAACCTGGCATGCTCCTATCTAATGGACCCACAATGTCCATGGCCATTCGAACCAGGGGCTGTTTGACCATTTGTATCGGAATTAGGGGAGCTTTCTTGGGCTGGTTCTTATTTTTCCGTTGGCATACGGGGCATGCCTGGCAGAACTTAGTCACCTCCTGATATAGGTTAGGTCAGAAGAATCATTGTGTAAGGCATGCAATAACCCCCTGCTGCCCTAGGTGTCCTGCCAAGGGGTGACTGTGGGCCAAGATCAATAGAGCCTTTCGGAATATCTAGGGCACCATGAGCTGGGCTTGCTCTCCTTTCTCTTCCCAGAATGTAATCCAATATAAGAGGTTATTCCTCTTCCTAAAGAGAGGATGACTCTCCTTACCCTTCTCAGATCCTGCCCCTTCTGCTTTACTCCAGGCTTCCTGCAAGGATGGGTCTTTTCCTTGCTCTTCAGAAAAAATATTGAATTTGGAGAGCACCTTCTCCCCAAGTGCCTCAACTTCCTCTGGGGGAATCAACCCTTTCTACTTTTCTGTCCTCCGCTGAGCCCTGCTTTTTCTAGTCTTTCCCCCTTTCTACCAAATCCAGGGTTGCAAATGGGAACAAGTCCTCGAGACTGTGGACAGACCTTTCCTCCGGGATATAGAGTCTAATAACCTCTCCCAATCATGGCCTAGGATTAATGGCAATGGGAGCCCTTCACATGGCCATTCCTAGTTGTTTGTTATCCCAGGTGATTTTTATCTTGTAAGCGGGGTCATTCCGTATATCTCCAGGAACAAGCAGGAATGAGTCTTCACATATGGATGCGTCGGTACTGACGGAGTCCGCATGGGATCGCTTCCCAGCGTCCAATCAGAAAGCTTTTGGAAGCATCCCAACACGCCTGCGTGCTGCCTTCCCGCCTTCCCAACTGCCTCTCCTCAGTTTTCGTTTTTCCGCGGAGCCGGCAGAACGTCCTCCTGTCACCGCAGAAAATTCTTCTTTTATTTTTTAGTTTTCTTGTGGTCGCGGCTGCCTTCCCCGATGCCACCGGTACCGCCGGTGTTTCTTTTTTCTTTTCTTGTAAAATTTTTCCCTTTAAGGAATATATTTTTCTTTGTTAGTGTCTCACGGTTTTCAGGCCTTCTAGAACTCTCCATTTTTCCTCATGGAACCGCCAGCCACTTTCCCCAAGAAATGTACAAACTGTGGCAGTACAACTTTATTTTTAGACACTCACAATTGGTGTCTAACCTGCTTGGGTCCTGACCATTTTCCTCCGGAGCCCTCGGGCACCAGTATGGTGAGAAGAAGTTTTCAACATCGAGTTCCCCTCGACACGCGGTCCCCCTCCAACTTCAGGGCACCGACCATATCTTCTTCTACACAGGATCAGGTAACCCAAAAACAGTCTGTTAAGACTAGCCAGTCCTCGAGCGGCACTTCTCATGCACAGCATAGAGATGCCTATGGCCTTGTCCTCGAGAATCCACTGGCTTCAAAACCCCGGTGGGAGTCTTCGGCCTCCAAAACCTGTGTGGGGTTTCAGGTTGTTCCTGAGGTTCACCCCTCACAGAACATACCTGAGCCATGCCCGGTGGTGGCATCCGCTTCGAGCGGTACGGATACCCCGGCATCGGCACTGGTGTTGGATGAAACATTCCTCACCAAGGATCGTCGTCTGGCGTCCTCGGTACCTACGGGCCCAGTGGATACGCTTCAGACCGACTTTCCAGTATCGGTATCGACACCGATACTAGTACCGACGTCGGTACCCTCCAGACGTGCATCGATAGACTCGCTTCCTTCGATGCCGAGTCTGGAATCGATCTCCAGTCTGGAGGACTGGGTACCGACTCGCCTTGGTACTGACTCCCGTCGGTACCGAAGGCTCGGTTCCGATACTTCGGATCCGCAACTCTCGGTTCCTCCGACACCGTTAGAGTTGCCCCCGGCTGGTATTCTTCCGCCGGTATCAGATACGGTACCGAGATCGGTACCGATATCCACAGTACCATTACTGTCAGTACATTCCATGCTTCTCTCTTCAGGCTCGCTTCCCTTGATGCCAAGTCTGGAATCAATCCCTAGCATGGACGATCTGTTACCGACTGTCGCTGGTTCTGACCTGCAGTACCAGTGACCACCATCTAAGGATCCCATACTGCACCATTCAGGATCTTCTATTCCTATATACTGGAATAGATCCCTCGGTGCCAACGCTAGTTCTTCATCAGATCTAGCCTATCCAAGGGAAGTTCCCTCTGGGGATATTTCTTTCCAGACTTTCCTCCTGGATATGGCAAAATCACTTGCCATTCCTATTCCTGGACAAGATCCTACACAAGGGAATACAGAATACCTCTCTGTTCCTAACGAAGCAAAGGAGAACATAATGCTTCCTTTGCTTCATTCTTTGCAGGATCTCCTTCTACGAATGTGGGAAGCTCCTTTAAGGGTACCCCCACTTTCCAGAGCAACTGATCTCCTATATCAGGTGCCCCCCTCTCCAGGGTTTCAAAGGACTCAACTTCCTCATCATTCCATTGTAGTGGAATCAGCATTGAGGCGAGTAAAGAGTACTAAAAAGCACTCTTCTTGTCCGCCAGGTCGTGAGTCTAAGACACTAGATGCCTTTGGACGTCAAACCTTCCAGACATCCATGCTTTCAGCAAGAATTCTCTCATATATTTTTTATATGGGTCTATCTCTTGAGGAGGTCACAAGGAAATTACATCTTTTGACTCCTTGTCTTCAAGAGCCCAAACAAGCAGACTATTCCTTACAGGTTAGTCATGCTCATAGTATCTCTAGGTTTCTTACTCGTGCTTCCCTAGACTCCTTTGAGTCTGTTAGCAGGACTTCTGCTATAGCTATAGGGGCACGACGTAGAGCCTGGCTCCAAGCTTCAGACTTGGACAAATGGGCACAAGAAAGACTGGGAAATACTCCTTGCACTGGAGAAAATCTCTTCAACAAGGAGTCTTTACTCAGTTATCCACTGACTTTCCTGTTTCCAGGGGCTATTCTACGCCGCCTTCTTTCCCAGTAGGTAGGAAATGTCCTACCAAACTTTCTTCCCCTAGGGGGAGAAGGTTTTGTCCATCGGCCCATCATACAGATGTTCCCAAACAGGGAAAACATCGCTCTGGTCTGAAGAATCTACAAACTCAACAGGGCCAACAAACCCAGCAGTCACAGGGTTTCAAATAGATCTTTGTCCCTCTTGGTTGCTGGTTAGGGTAGCAATCTGCTTCTTTTCACTTGCAGTATCTGCACTAAATTTATCCTAACCTACCTAGATATCTCTTCATGAGACATCTTTTCTCTAAGAGTCTTTATGATGATCATGCCCATACTTAACAGATTTCCTCTTCCTCTAGGAGGAAAGAGAGGTAACAGCTATCAATAGACAGTTGTTTTCCCTGTATTGGCATGTATCATCTCACCTGTCGGAGACTTCCTCCATAGTTGGTCTCTTGCAACTCTGTCTTACCTCCCTCTTACTACAACATTTAGTTTGTAAGAGTGACTTTTTTACACGGGTAAGCCCTTATGGTCTTCTACCTGTTCTACCGGGGGATTCTCCCTTCTGGAGTTGTCTTCCCCCTTGTTACCTTAGGGCAGCTCCTCAGACAATGGGAAGTCCTACCATGTCTGTTTCTTTTTCCCAATCTAAAAAGAGGAGGGAAAAGAAATTCTCCATGCTGCCCTGATAGTTCCTGCAAATGCAGCAATTCCTAGTGGTTAAACCACTGGTTTTTGTTCACTACACAACCAGGGTTTCCCCTCCACTAGCAATCCTCCTAGCCTCAGTGCTAAGTCCCAAACAGGGTATCAACCTTGTTTTGGAAACCCTATTATCACAGTTTGGTTGGTTAACTTCTATTCTTCGCCCCTTGCCCTTGGCAGAATAGCTGGTTACCTGCTGGCTTTCCACAGCCAGTTTTTTATTCTGACCAACCTGCAGCATGCTCTCTGCAACTCTACAGAGCAGCTTTGCACTATGGGCCCTTGCTAGAGAGCATTAGTATCTTGCCTAGCAGATAACCCCAGATGGTTAAAAGGGGTTCCCCCAGTCATGTTCATTCCTGGCAGGTATTTTCTACCCTTTCCATCTTATCTTAAAAATCTTTTGAGGCATAAGCCTCAGGCCTTTCATTACATGAAAGCTTAAAGAAGGGCCAATTCCCTGGCTTGGCCCATATCTCCTGGGGTCTCCCGTCAGAGATAAATTCTTCACTGGCAGCTAGAAGATACCTAATACCCATCTTGCCCTCATAGGCGGATCACTAGGGTATCTTCCTCCTGAGGCCTCCTCTATCCAATCTCCATACTACAATTCTGGAGATATCTGGACTTCCTGTCTGCAGACTGCTGTTCTCCTCTGCCATTTTCACGTAGGCCATCCTGGTTACTCAAGAGCTCAAATTCTGCAAAGAATTAAGCCGCCTTCTTGTCAGGGACACCTTTCCTCTGACTATGCCATTCATAACCAGGAGAAGAGGATTTTTTCTATTTTATCTATTCAAGCAGGTATCAACCTTCTTGCTATTAGATAAATTTCTCTTTCTCCCTATAAGGGAGAATGGGGTTCTCTGGACATTTCTCCATCCATATACCTGGAGACATGTCTCTATATGCCTGCCTATTCATCTAGGTATATATATATATATATATATAGATTATATCTATCTGTGTGTCTTCTGCCCATATATATATCTCTTTATAGATATATGCATATATTTATTTATTTATTTATTTATTTAATTCTCTTATATACCGCGCTATTCTGCATCAGTGCGGTTTACATTGAACAAACTGAAGTTACATTGAACAGGGCATTATAACTTGGAGATAACTATTTTACAGGGAACATGGGCTATGGAGGGTTAAGTGGCTTGCCCAAGACCACAAGGAGCACCTGTGGGACTAGAAACCCCAGTCCTTCCGGCCCAAGGTTGCTGTCCTCTAGTGGGATTTGAACCCCCGACCTTCCGGCCTGAAGTACCTTGCCCCAACCACTAGGCCACTCCTCCACTCCCAATATGTGTATAAGAACATAAGAACATAAGATATGCCATACTGGGTCAGACCAAGGTCCATCAAGCCCAGTATTCTGTTTCCAACAGTGGCCAATCTAGGTCATATGTACCTAGCAGTTTCCCCAAGAGACACAATGCTTGTACAGGGTCAAGCATTGATATCTTCGGTCACTTCCTAATAATGGATTATGGACCTTTCCTCCAGGAACTTGTCCAAACCTTTTTTAAACCCAGCTACACTAACAGCCTTTACTACATCCTCCGGTAACAAATTCCAGAGTTTGATTACACGTTGAGTGAAAAAATATTTTCTTTTATTAGTCTTAAATAGTTTACCCTGTAGCTTCATTGCATGTCCCCTAGTCTTTCTATATTCTGATAACGTAAACAATCGATCTACGTTTACCCGTTCCACTCCGTTCATTAATTTATAGACTTCTATCATATCTCCCCTCAGCCGTCTCTTTTCCAGGTTAAAGAGCCCTAACCTTTTTAGCCTTTCTTCATAGGAGTATCCTTCCATCCCCTTTACCATTTTGGTGGCTCTTCTCTGAACCTTTTCTAAAATCGCTATATCCTTTTTAAGATACGGCGACCAGAATTGCACACAATATTCAAGGTGCGGTCTCACCATGGAACGATATAGAGGCATTATAATATCTTTTGTTTTATTTTCCATTCCTTTCCTTATCATACCTAGCATTCTATTTGCTCTCTTGGCCGCCGCTGCACACTGGGCCGAGGGTTTTAACATGGTATCCACAATGACGCCTAAATCTTTTTCCTGGGTGGTGGTTCCTAATGTGGAACCTTGCATCGTGTAACCATAGTTTGGGTTGTTCTTCCCTAGGTGCATAACCTTGCACTTGTCCACATTACATTTCATCTGCCATTTTGATGCCCAGTCTTCCAATTTATCAAGATCCTCTTGCAATTTTTCACAATCCTCTTGGGTTTTAACAACTTTAAATAGTTTTGTGTCATCTGCAAATTTGATAACCTCACTCGTTATTCCACTTTCCAGGTCATTTATGAATATGTCAAAAAGCAGCGGATCCAGCACAGATCCCTGGGGTACACCACTATTCACCTTTCTCCATTGGGAAAATTGGCCATTTAGCCCTACCCTCTGCTTTCTATCTTTTAACCAGTTCCTGATCCACAATAGTGCACTGCCTCCTATCCCATGACTCTTTAGTTTTGTCAAAAGTCTCTGATGAGGGACCTTGTCAAAGGCTTTCTGAAAGTCCAGATACACAATATCAACGGACTCACCTTTGTCCACCAGTTTATTCACTCCTTCAAAAAAACATAACAGATTAGTAAGAGAAGATCTTCCTTGTCTAAAGCCATGTTGGCTGTCTCCCATTAGGTTGTGACTATCTACATGCTGAGTAATTTTATTCTTTATGATGGTATCTACCATTTTTCCTGGTACTGACGTCATGCTCACCGGTCTGTAATTTCCCGGATCACCCCTGGAACCCTTTTTAAAAATTGGTGTTACATTGGCGATCCTCCAATCTTCAGGTATTAGAGATGATTTTAATGATAGTTCACAGATTACTGATAGCAGGTCTGCAATCTCATATTTCAGTTCTTTCAACACCCTTGGATGTATACCATCCGGCCCAGGTGATTTGCTACTCTTCAGTTTATCTAATAGTTGTAAGACATCTTCCCGATGTATCGCTATTTCCTTCAATTCTTCCGCACCTTTAAATACCACTTCAGTCATGGGTAACATCCCTACATCTTCCTCAGTAAAGACCGAAGCAAAGAATTCATTCAGTGTTTCCGCTATCGCCTTGTCGCCTCTTAGTGCTCCTTTAACCCCTTTATCATCTAATGGACCAACTGACTCTCTCACAGGTTTTGGTACGAATTTACTTGAGAAGGTCTTTATTTCGCGTTTTTGCTTCCGCAGCAAGCTTCTTCTCAAATTCTCTCTTTGCCTGCCTTATCAATGCCTTGCATTTGACTTGCCAGTGCTTGTGCTGTTTCCAGGTTTCGTCGTTTGGCTCTTTTTTTCCATTTCCTGAAAGATGCTTTTTTGGCAACAACAGCCTCTCTGACCTCACCTTTAAACCATGCTGGCAGTTTTTTGGACTTCCTTCCACTTTTCTTAAAGCGTGGAATACAGCTGGTCTGGGCTTCCAAGATCGTATTTTTCAACAACACCCAAGCTTGATGTACGTCTTTAACCTTTGCAACTGCTCCTTTTAGTTTTTTCTTAACTGTTTTCCTCATTTTAACATAGTCTCCCTTTTGAAAGTTAAAAGGTAGTACTGTGGATTTCCTTACTATCCCTCCTCCACTAATTAAATCAAAGGCGATCATGCTATGATCACTATTGCCAAGTGGCCCCAACACCCTTATCTCTTGCAGTAGATCTGGTGTTCCACTAAGGACTAGGTCTAATATGGCTTCCCCTCTGGTCGGTTCATGAACCAGCTGCTCCAAGAAGCAGTCATTTATTTCATCTAGGAACTTTATATCCCTAGCATGTCCTGACGTGACACTGACCCAGTCGATACCGGGGTAATTGAAATCACCCATTACACAGGTACACTACCAAAAAACTGCCTCCAGTTTTGCAACTGATTCCTATAGATTTTGGGGTGCTGAATCCAGGAAAAATAGCCAAAATGTTCCATCACGTCACGTTTTCTTGCAAAATTAGATTTCTTACCCATATAAGGAATGTTCACATAATTTCTTTTTAGCCGACTGCAGTTTATTTTCTTGGCCCAAAATAGAGGTTGTAATGGTTAACTAACTAGAAACACTCCCTCATGATATTTTAGAGTGTTTTGTATTCATTTTATACATTAACAGGACAATTGGGAGGCGGGGGGCTAAATCCAGTACTTGCGCTGGCGCATGTTCTTTCCTGTTCGCCTCGCCTCGTTCGCTCGCTCGCTCAAACACGGTGGTTGCGACATGAACGTTCCTGTCAAATTTCAGTTTCTTGCAAGTTCATTATTACCTTTTGTTTGCTCAGTCGTAATCCAGCTTTATTCCGAAGTGGTTCACTACAGTTGTAGTTTGCAGTGCTGTGTATTTGTGATGGCTCACAGAGCCAGAGGTTGCGTCTACTCTCCGGACAGTTTTTGTTTTATTTGTGGGGAATATACCGTGAAAAAGCGGCAGAGGAACATTTCTGCATTTATTAAAAAAGTATATTTCGCCTATTTCGGTTTGAAGTTAGGCGATCAAGACAAACCGTGGGCTCCTCACAAATTGTGCAAGACATGTGAGGAAGATCTACGCTTATGGATGAAAGGTAAAAAACAAGCATTTCGTTTCGGAATACCTATGATGTGGCGTGAACAAAGAGACCACAGCAGTGACTGCTATTTTTGCTCTTGCATTGTGAAGGGATACAACTTAAAAAATAAGAACGTAATAAGTTACCCCAACCTTCCCTCAGCAATTAGGCCTATGCCTCATAGCAACGAAGTACCTGTGCCTGAACCATCAAAATCTTTGGATCATATTTGTGTGGACGGTTCTGATCATGATGAGACTCATCAGATGGCTTTTCCCGATGAGTCCAGTACTTCCGAGTTTGAAACTGAACCAGATCCGAAACCTGAACTTTTCTCTCAAGCTGAATTGAATGATTTAGTCCGGGATTTAGGACTCCCAAAAGATGCTGCCCAACTGCTAGGTTCTCGGCTTAAACAGAAAAATCTATTGTCACCAGGAACAACTTTTTATTGGTACCGCAACCGTGAGACACAATTTTTGAAGTATTTCAGCAAAGAGGAAGATTTGGTATTTTGCAACGATATATACGGAGTGATGGAAAAGTTTAAACTCAAGTATGATCCTGCTGAATGGCGGCTGTTCATTGATTCGTCAAAAGACAGCATAAAAGGTGTTCTTCTTCATAATGGCAACACATTCGCTTCAGTTCCTATTGCTCACTCTGTTATTCTCCAAGAAAAATACGAGAATTTGGCCCTGATTCTTCAGAAGATTCGTTATGATGAGCATAAGTGGATGATTTGTGGAGACTTTAAAATTCTATCCATGCTATTAGGGCAGCAATCCGGTTTCACCAAATATCCCTGCTTCCTTTGCTTGTGGGATAGCCGGGCCCGCGACCTACACTGGGGGAAAAAAGACTGGCCAATTCGGGAATATTTGAGACCCGGTGAGAAAAATGTTCTTCATGAGAGCTTGGTACCTCGTGATAAAATTCTATTACCACCTCTCCACATTAAGTTGGGTCTCATTAAGCAATTCATCAAGTCCCTTCCAAAAGATGGTGAGTGCTTTCGGTACCTTTGCTCAAAGTTCCTCCGACTTTCTGAAGCAAAGCTAAAGGAAGGAGTGTTTGTTGGCCATGATATAAGGAAACTCATTTCAGATGGAGCATTCGCTGAAACGATGTCTGAGAAGGAAAAAGAAGCCTGGGATTCCTTCAAGGATGTTGTTCTCAAATTCTTGGGGAACAGGCGGGATGAGAACTATAAGGATATTGTTGCCAGGATGCTCAATGCCTTCAAAGAACAAGGCTGTAACATGAGCCTGAAAGTCCATTTCTTGCACTCCCATGTGAACTACTTTCCCGAAAACTTGGGGGCGTACAGTGAAGAACAAGGTGAAAGGTTTCACCAGGACATCAAGGACGCAGAGAGAAGGTGCCAAGGAAGATGGAACACCACTATGATGGCTGATTTCTGCTGGTTGCTGCTGCGGGAAACCCCAGATGAAAAATACGCCAAGCAGCGCACCAAGAGAAGCATTCGGGGGAAGAAGAAACGGGCCCACCAGGAGATTGATTGACCCAAGAATGACTTTAAAATCTAAACTGTGTTGACAAATATCGTGTTTTTACTAAACTTTGAAATAAAAATTTGCTAGTTATTACCACAGTGTCGGATCCCATTTATTAGAATTTTATTTTCACACCATCGGGTGTTTGTCTTCATGTATTGCAATGGTGCGGTTTGCGTTTTCTATTCTTACATACATACCTGTACAACATTTTTTGCACATTTCTTTGCTTTGCTTTGTGTCTAACCTCGCTCTTATATGCTCAATGTTTGTGCACATGTATGTGGCTGTTTTAAGTGCAGACAATTTTGCTACCATCACAGTGTGTTTTGTTGACATTACTCTATTCTTATGTGCTGCCTTGTTACAATTTTCTTTATTCTTATTTGAATAACTACTAAACAATTAGTATAAAGAATTCATCCAAGAAACTTTTATCTCGATCGCACTCAATCTGAAACGTTCACCTCAAACTGCTAACCCAATGTAGCAAAAAATCTGTACGTGATGGAGCAAATTGGTTACCAGATTTGGATTCAGGGCACCAAAAAACGTAAAAATCAATCGAAACATTAGAGGCAGTTTAAAAAAAATTTTTTTTAGTGTACCTGTGTTATTATTACTGCGCTGTACGTTTTGTTAGCTTCCTTGATTTCTTTGAGCATTTCATCATCCATTTGGTCATTCTGGCTAGGTGCTCGATAGTACACCCCCACTGCCATTGCTTCCCCCTTTTATATGGAATTTCAATCCATATAGATTCTACAGCAGATTTTGTTTCCTGCAAAACTTTAATCCTTTCTGAATCAATGCCCTCTCTAACATAGAGCGCAACCCCTCCACCAATTTGATCAGCTCTATCATTACGATATAGTTTGTACCCAGGTATCACAGTGTCCCACTGGTTGTCCTCCTTCCACCATGTCTCTGATATTCCAATCATATCTAACCTTTCATTTAGTGCTATATATTCTAACTCTCCCATCTTATTCTTTAGACTTCTAGCATTTGCATACAAGCATTTTAGAGAATGTATTTTATTCATGTTAATATGGCTATTGTTAGACATGGGTAAATTGGGATCTTTAAGCTCTGTCTGCTCCATACTTGAGGGCATTTGGGCTACTTTACTCTTTTGTGGAACCTCTCTGCTTTTGGTAGTATCCTTCAAGGATACATTCTTCCGAACCATCCGCTCTTGGGCGACTGTCGGCTTTCCCCTAATATCTATTTTAAAAGCTGCTCTGCCTCCTTTTTAAAGGTTAATGCCAGCAGCCTGGTTCCATCCTGGTTAAGGTGAAGCCCATCCCTTCGGAAGAGCCCCTCCTTTCCCCAGAATGTTCCCCATTTCCTAACAAATCCAAAACCCTCATCTCTGCACCATTGTCTCATCCACGCATTGAGACTCCGGAGCTCTGCCTGCCTTTTGGGTCCTGTGCGTGGAACAGGAAGCATTTCGTAGAATGCTACCATGGAAGTTCTGGATTTCAACTTCCTACCTAAAAGCCTAAATTTTGCCTCCAGAACCTCCCTACCACATTTTCCTATGTCATTGGTACCGACATGTACCAAGACAGCAGACTCCTCCCCAGCACTATCTAAGACCTTATCTAGGTGGCGCGTGAGGTCCGCTACCTTCGCACCAGGCAGGCATGTTACCGGGCGATCCTCACGTCCACCAGCCACCCAGCTATCTACATGCCTAATGATCGAATCACCAACTATAACGGCTGTCCTAACCCTTCTCTCATGGGCACATGGCCCTGGAGAAACTTCCTCGGTGCGAGAGTGTTTTACAACACCTGGAGGACAGGTCCTAGTTACAGGATCACTTCCTGCCACACCAGGGTGATGCTCTCCTGTCACGTGACCTCTCTCCTCCATGGCAACAGGGGTGCTGCCAGACTGGAGGTGGGACTTCAGGACTATATCCCTGTAGGTCTCGTCTATTTACCTCTGTCTGTCTTATGTTTTCCAAGTCTGCTACTTTAGCCTCTAGAGAACGGACTTGTTCCCTGAGAGCAAAGAGCTCCTTGCACCTAGTGCACACGTAAGACCTCTCACCAACTGGGAGAAAATCATACATGTGACACTCAATGCAAAAGACTGGAAAGCCCCCATCCCGCTGCTGGACTGCTGTCTGCATCTTAGTTTTAAGTTTGTGTGTAGATCTTTAAGTTCTTACTTACTAGGGGTTGCTATGGGTATTTATACCAATAAAACTGTACGTAATACGTTTAATATACCTTGTTCACCTGAAGCTTAATTAATCTCAGGTCCTTAGTGTATGACTGATTTGGGTAATGAGCTTCACCTGAAAGCACCTCCTGTCTTTTAAGATGTGTAAGTACCTATAAAGCTACGATTATCCCAGTGGAGGGAGGGAAATAACACTTATTAAAAGAGGGCTGCTACACAGTACCCTGTCTTGTGCTGCTGAGGTAAGCTAAATTCTGATTTGATTTAAATTATAGCTCTTAGCTGCTGCTAGGCTCTAACTTTCTTATGAAATTTAAACTACAAGCTCTCTGCTGGGTTCTAAATTTAACCAGAAAGCTCTCTTCTGTGTTTTAAAACTAAAAGTACTTTTCTGATGCTAGGCCCTGAGTGACTATTAAATGTACACTACTAGCTCTCTGCTGGGTTCCAAATGTAACCAGAAAGCTCTCTTCTATGTGTTAAATTTAAACTAAAAGCACTTTGCTGTTACTTGGCCCTGAGTGACTATTAAATTTAAACTACAAGCTCTCTGCTGGGTATGAAATGTAACCAGAAAGTTCTCCTCTGTGTTTTAAATTCAAACTTTAATTGCTGCTACTAGGCCCTAACTAATCCAACAAAAAACAGTGGGTTCACAGATTAAGTAGCTTTAATACAAAGAATTATTTTTAGAAAATTACCAGAAGTATATACTCACAGCTGCAGATTTCTCTCCAGAAGTAACAGTCCCCCTTTCTAGTCCTTCAAGACTATTTAAATCTACATATATATATATGTACATATTTATCTATCTATCTATCTATATGTGTATATCTATATCTATATCTATATCTATATCTATATATATATATATATATATATATGTACATATATATTAATAGATATAATGAGATATATTGTTAGATAGATCTGTATCCATCTACTTATCTATCTGGCTGTTAGGATCAGATATCCTCACATTCCTTTATGATCCTGACAGATGGGCACTAACCCTATCAATGCTGTACCAGCATACCTAGGAGACTACACCTAGAACCACTCCTGTGGTAATTAACCTTTTCAGGTTTAGGTACTCCTGGAGCTCTCCATGTACCTTTCTTTCCTAATTGACCCCATTTAGGAAAGACATTGTGGAGCTTCCGTTGCTCTAAAGCTTAGCGCTCCTGAGTCTGTCTTTACCTTTTTATCAGATACAAGGGTTTCCATACCCTTTCTCCTCTACATGGACTGATTCTAACCCCAGTCCAGTTGGGTCAGACTAAAGTTTTCTCTTGGTCCTAAATTTATACTATTTTTGGACCAAAGCAGCTTAAGCTTGCCTTAATAGTACCTTCTGCGTCTCCGCTGAAGCTCTACCTCTTATACTACCCCAGTTTTCCTCTGGGGCTATTTTTTCTCTCCCTAAAGGGTTTTGACCTCCACTTGTTTTTTGTTCTACTTTATTACCTCTACTTCTCAGTGAAGTACCCCTTGAGCACATTCACTGGCTCTTCTATCAGATCCATATGTAGCTCAGTGCACTTGTGCAGTGCCAACAAGGGAGGCACAGATTACAATATCTTATTACTAAATGCCCTCGATACAGGGTCTTCCCCTTTTGAAGTCCTGTTCTAGCCAGCTGTTCCACAGTTCTTTTCTGTATTCAACTCCTACCCTCCATCCCCAGGATGCCTGAAGTCCTGAGGAATAGCATGGCTTGTTCTAGACTTGCAACATGCTAGGACTCCCTCCGGGCATCTGAGCTTGGGAGTCCCCATATGTGAAGACTCATTCCTGCTTGTTCCTGGAGATAGCACAGTTACTTACCTGTAACAGGTGATCTCTGGGAACAGCAGGAATAAGTCTTCACAACCCACCCACCTCCCCTAGGAGTTGCATTTCTCTTTCTCTGTCTTTCCCTTCCTTGCTCTCTCTCTCTCTTTGTCTCAGCTTTAAAACCTAACTGAGGAGAGGCAGTTGGGAAGGTGGGAAGGCAGCACGCAGGCGTGTTGGGATGCTTCCAAAAGCTTTCTGATTGGATGCTGGGAAGCGTTCCCGCGCGGACTCCGTCGGTACCGACGTACCCATATGTGAAGACTTATTCCTGCTGTTCCCAGAGATCACCTGTTACAGGTAAGTAACTGTGCTGTCCCCGTGGACACACCTCACTACACTGCCTCTTACCGACCCCTAGACTCTGGGCCAGATCTTGAGACATCAGAGACTGATTACTCCCAGTGCCTGTGAGCTTCCAGGTCCGTCCCACCAATCCGGATCTCTTTTTTAAGGGGTCCACTCCAGCTTCCTGAGTTCTCCATGAGTCCTACACCAGAGAAGGAACATTTCCTTTTTGAACACTCCCGTTGGAAGTGGCCTGGCTCCCTGCATACAAAGCATTGTGGCCGTCTTTGAGACTCCTGAGTGGATTTCTTCCCTGTGGGGTGCTTTGAGCTATCCAAACTTCCCTTTGGCTTAGGGGGTCCCTTTCCCAAAGGAATCCCCTGAGGTATCGCCTTTCTCCCTTTCCTGGGGACTGGGGGTACTTGGGATTTAGTGTCGAGAAAGTTCTCGGCGAGGCCTAGGCCTCCGTTATGGACATGGGTCCCCTGCCTAGATACCCATGCCTGTATTTTCCTTGGCAAAATACAAAGAAATTGTTCTCCAGGAATAAGCAGGAAGTCCGTCCTCACATATGGATGACATCGACGCCAATGGGGCCCATGCGGAGCATTTCCCTAGCTTTCAGAGAAAGCCTTTGGGAATGCTACCATGCATGTGTGGTCCCCTTCCCACTCAAGGGTGCCATCTTGGTCAGTCTCCTTTTATTCCACGGAGCCCAATGGACGCTTGTCCCTTTTTTCCTGGAAAAACCCTTTAAAAATTATCCTTAGAAGTTTCTCTTCCTGCCTCGAGCCAGCGCCGTTCCCGGCTCTCCCTTCGTTTTGACGAGGCTTGGCCTCAACCGGTGTTCACGCCCCTTTTTTGCCTGGGGATCGTTGACCCTGTCCAGGTGTCCCCCACCATGTTCCCCAGTGGGTTCAAAAAGTGTGACTGCTGCAGTCAAACCATGTCTGTTACAGACACTCACGACTGCTGCTTACACTGCCTTGGCCTGGACCACGACACTACCATCTGCGACCTATGCCAGGCCATGACTCCGAACACCAACAAGAAAAGGTCAGAGTTTAAGGAGAAGATGTTCTCGCGGTCTGACTCAGCCCCGGCTTCCCCAACGCTGAGGCCCTGGTGTCTTTGGAGTCCCATGGTGGTGGCTTCTCCATAAAGACCCCGGAAAGAAAAGAAAAAAAATCCTCGAGACCACTCAAGGTTCCACTGGTGAAACCCAGTAAGGTCCCACGGCGGGACTCGGGTGACTACGTGCAGCGACCCCTAAGGTCTCTAAGAATGAGTCCTCAGTTGGCAGTGACCGTGCAGGGTTCCTCGAGGTCATGGTCCTTGTCGAGGACGCACTCGCAAGAGTGCCGGCGTCAAGCCTGAGATCCTCAGTGCTCATGCCGACAGCTGCGGAACCTTCTGGCATTGAATCCAGAATGGCGGCCCTGGAGCAAAATATTTCAGCCATCCTGGCCTTGTAGCAAGCGATGTCAGGTTCGTTCGCATTATCTGCCCCGACGACCGGGCCCTCGACTGTCGGGGAGTCCCTGGGCATCGAACCACTCCCCGAGTGCCACCAGCCTTGGGTGAGCCCTCACCACCGATCAAGATCCAGGTCCCGATCCTTGGATGTCTGGCTGTCCTCAGCCAGTTTCTGGGAGTTTGACCCGAGATCCACCAGAAGACCCCGGTTCCTCGGGGCCGGCCTTGAGGCATGGGAGTACGAGCCTCAGAGTCCTCGACGCCCTCTGGCTCTGATTGGGAGACCGATGTTGAGGTCTCTCCCAAGACCTCTCGACACTGAGACGTCACTTCAAAGCCATCTCTCCTGGAGCCCTGGGGCCACCCCCCCCCAAGGATGTGGCCTTCCACGACTTTGTCGTGGACATGGCCCAGGCCCTTTTGATCCCCACTGAGGCAGAGGAGGATGTCGGTGGTCAGCCGGCACCTAGATGCCATCTACTGCATCAAGAAGGGCTCGGGTTTCCAAAAGTTCCACTTATTTTATTTTATTTATTTAGCTGTATTTATATCCCGCTTTTCACCGGGTCAAACTTCACGCCTAACTCCATGGTCGTGGAGTCCGCTATGCAAAAGCTGAAAAGCCAGAAGAACTACTCTTCTGTTCTCCCGGGCAGAGTGAGGCCTGAGCCCTTGACGCCCTCATGCACAAATGCTTCTAGTTATCCATGCTGAACTGTCGGATACAGGCCTATGTATAGGCATGTACCTCAAGGGCCTCATCCAAGAACTGGCAGGCTTCTCTGCAGGCCTCGCTGGGGAACCCCCTCCAGAGGTTCCAAACCCTGACAGCCAGGATCCGGGACTGCTCGAAGTTCCTATCATGCGCCGCCTATGACAGCTTTGAATCCGCAGCCCGGGTAGCAGCAGCAGGCATCGGGGCCCAGCGCAAGGCCTGGTTGCAGACCTCCGACCTCGAGCAATGGGTGCAAGAGAAGTTGCTTGATGTCCCCTGCACTGGGGAAAACATTTTTGGCAAGCCCATGGCCGACAAGGAGGCTGAGATAGAGACTGAAGTCGTGACCAGGCAGAGGCTTTCGAGGAAAACCTTAACCCTTCTCCAGAAGAAACCATCGGGAAGACCACTTTTTCTGGGGAAAGTCTTTTCACCAGGATCATTACCAACCCTACTCGGGGCAACAGCAACAGGGCCTCCAGCCCAAGAACCAGGGTCCTGGGCAGAGGAAGCTGAAGACTCAGAAACCTCAACCAACAGCTCCCACTCAGCCTGGGGGGAGCTTTTCACTCCCCTGGGGGACCCTCCCCAGCCCACAGGGGGCCACTTGGCACTCTTCGCTCACAGGTGGGCCGGGTTCACCTTTGGGTCCTACTGGTGGTAAAGGAGGGTTATCTCCTCAGGTTCCAGGGGCTCTTCTCAGGAGAGTCAGTGCGGCCTCTCTTTCACCAGACCTTGCTCCTCTCAGAGCTTGCAGGGTTTCTCTCGGACAGAGTGGTAGAACCTGTACTCAGGCATTTATGGGGGAAAAGGTTTCTACTCCAGGTATTTCCTTGTCTGCAAAAGAACTGGGGGTCTCAGGCCCATATTAGGCTTGCAAAACCTGAACTAGTTTCTGCTGCCCTACCTCCACCAGGGAGATTGGCTGTGCTCCTTAGACCTAAAGGATGCATATACCCACTTCCTGATTCACCCTTCCCACAGACAGTATCTAAGATTTGTGGTGGGAGGAGAGCACTACCAGTACTGGGTGCTTCCTCACCAAGGGTCTTTACAAAGTGCCTGGGGGTCGTGGCCACGCACATGCGCCTACAGGGGGCCTTCTTCTTCCTCTGTCTGGATGACTGGCTCATCAGAGGCAGCATGGCCTCCGAGGCTAGCCAGGGTGCAGGGTGAACAATCCGCCTCCTGCAGCACCTAGGGTTCGTCATCAACTAGCCCAAATCCCACCTTTCTCCAGCCCAAAAACTGGAGTTCATAGGTGCCCAGATGAGCATACGCCTTTAAATGGAGAAGATTCTCTGTCTGGTGTGCAGAGAGAGGAGAGAACCCTTTCTTCTGCTATGTGCAACTAGTGCTACAGTACTTACTGCATGTCTCGCATGCCGGCCTGCAGTCTAATTCTGTGAGGGTGCACCTGAGTGCCATAGCCACTCACCATCACCCTGTAGAGGGAGAAATCCCTCTCATACCAGCCCCTGGTCTCCAGGTTCCTCCGGGGCCTCTTGCTTTTGAAGCCCCCCATGCCCTGCGACGCGGAATGGGACCTTAATGTTGTGCTCTTCCAACTCATCAGACTGCCGTTCGAGCCTCTGGCCAACTGCCATTTGAGATACCTCTCCTGGAAAGTGGTCTTTCTGGTGACCATCAGGTCTGCTCAGAGAGTGAGCAAACCCCAGGCCTTATTGGCGGATCAGCCATATACAAGGTTCTATAAGAACAGAGTAATGCTCCGCACACACCTCAAATTCCTCCCCAAGGTGGTATCTCCCTTTCACCTCAACCAGGAGGTGGTCCTCTCCAACCTTTTTCCATGGCCCCTCGCCAGCAGGTTGGAGATCATATTGCATATGCTAGACTGTAAGTGGGCCTTGTCTTTCTACCTGCAAAGAACCAAGGCCCATCGCAAAGCTCCTCAGCTCTTTGTGTCATATGACCCCAGTAGACTGGGGCTTCTGATAATGAAGCAAACTCTGTCCACTTGGGTGGCAGACTGCATTACCCTTGCCTACGAGCGAGCAGGCCTCTCCCTTGAGCACTGGATCACTGCACATCGCATGCATGCTATGGCCATGTCGGTAGCCAACCTCCGCTCAGTGCCGGTGCCGGAAATCTGCAGCCGCTACATGGTCTTCGATTCATACTTTGTAGCTCATTACTGCCTGGAGAGCGAGTCCCGCAGAGATGGTGCCTTCGGGCAGGCAATGCAATGTAGTATTTTTGGGGTGTAGGCAACTCCCGCCCTCTGACCCTTCTGTGATCAGGCTATCAGAGTGATAGTGTCACTGGACGCTAGGGTCTTTCAGCGTCTCTGTCAGGTCTCACCTTCTGCAACTCATGGCTACCCGTTGGGGCACCGTTGATGCTATTGTGGTTTGGTCCTCGGCAGCCTGGAGCTAGGGAGTCCCATATGTAAGGACTAGCTTCCTGCTTATTCCTGGAGAAAGCATAGTTACTCACCTGTAACAGATGTTCTCCGGAAACAGCATGAATCAGTCCTCACAACCCTCCCTCCTCCCCTTGGAGTTGCCTCCCTACATTGTTTTATGTCCTTTTTCACTATGTTATCTGACTGACTAAGATGGCACCTTTGGATGGGAAGGGGACCATGCATGTGTGATAGCATTCCCAAAGGCTTTCTGTGAAAGCTGGGGAAATGCTCCACGTGGGCTCCGTCGGCGTCGACATCACCCATATGTGAGGACTGATTCCTGCTGTTCCGGAGAACACCTGTTCAAGGTGAGTAACTACACTTTCTAGCACTATCTTCCTTATTATGGTAAGTCCAGAGTTCTTATCTGGTTCCAGCCACCAGGTAGCCAAATCAGTTAATCTGTGGTCCATGGTCCTAGGCTTTTCTCCTGGGTGAAATTCGGTGGCTTGAAAACGCTTCTGATAGTTCTCTGGGATAGCCCCAGCCAGTCCTGGATAGCCTTGTAATAGTCCGCAGCTTGAGTATTATCTAAGGACCGATAGGCCACCTGTGCTTCTCCCGTAAGCAGCGGTGGAAAACACATGGCCCACTGATCCAAGGGCCAACCCGCTGTTGTAGCCACCCTTTCAAATGTCAGAATATATGCTTCGGGATCGTCTTCAGGACCTATTATTGCTAAGGTCCTTCAGTCCTCCCGTTGCAACACATCCCTCAATTGGGCCCACCTCAGGTTTCAATGTTCTCACTGATCCGATCATCCTGTCAATGAGTTTCTTAAGCTCCTTAGTTTGTACCTCTAGTAGCTGGAAGAGTGGCTGGTTAAGTTGCACCTGTCTTTCCAGGATCTGGAAGATTCTCTGATCCATCGCCTCATTCTGGAGTTGAGTCTGCTCAGCCATCCAACAAAGCAGTTCCTTTGAAGCCATGGCTGTAAAGCAGACAGAGAGAAAACAATCCAAGTGCAAGTCTTTAGGACAGTACATCCACTCTGCCTTTACCCAGACCAACTGTCCTACCCCATCCTGTGCCCTAGATACTCATACCTTCCGGGCAGATGAGTCTCAGCATTGTTAGTCTGTTGACCTTGCTGGAGTGGGCTCTTCCTCTGGCTCCTGCTTGCTCCTTCCTCAAGGGATCAGCTATCCGCTCCAGCATGCTTTGGATATCCCACTTCAAACACCATTTGTTGCCCTGTCCTCCGGTCCAGTCCAATATTATCCATTTCCAGGTCCAGCAGGCATGCATCTGGTTGTCCTCCTGGCTTAGTCCACTCCTTAAAAAAGAGCCCAGGAACCACTATAGCCTACCCTAGCACGGACGTCTATGTCTGGGGTTCCCCTATATGTTAGGGTGACTGATCCTATAGTCCCAAAGTCCACATTAGTCCCTTCTCATGCTAAGGACTGCCCCACCCACTCTGGACTGTCCCCTCCTGAGGTCCAAAGTAGTCCTCACCAGGGTCCTTTGTATCAACACACATAGCTGCTTGTTGCTACTACCACCCCAAGTCTGGCAGGTTATCCACTGGCTGAATGTCCAAGGGGGTCTCTTCAGGGACTAGCTGTTGCTCATTTCCCAGTTCCATCTCCTCTTCCTGCTGGAGATCCCCTCGATTCTCCCCAAAGTAGTCTGCCTCCATGAAGGTCTGGGCCAAGTCCCTCACCTCCCTTTCCACCTCTCCTATCCCAGGTGTTGTCAGGGAGCCGGGCCCTATGTCTCCTGGCTGGAGAGGTAGCAGGGGTTTGGGCCCTTCTTCGGCTCCTGGGTGTCCTCATCCGCTGCTCTAGGGCCCTCCTAGACAGATCTCCAGGAACAAGCAGGAATAAGTCCTCACATATGGGTACGTCGGTACCGACGGAGCCTGCGCGGGAAAGCTCCCCAGCCTTTCAGATGAAAGGCTTTTGGGGCCTCCCACTGCACATGCGCGCTGCCTTCCCGCCTTCCTGACCAGCTCTCCTCAGTTTCTCTTTTTCCGCGGAGCCAGCAGGTCGTGTTCCTGTCACCGCTGAAGAAATTGTGAATTTTGTTTGTTTCTTTAGACCGTGTACCTGCCTTCCCCATACCGAAACCGATACCGCCGGTCTCTCTTTCTTTCTTTATAAAAAAAAAAAGACTTTTTTATTTTCTTCAGCACAGCTTGGTAACTTTTGTTAGGCCTTAAGGCCTACACAAATTCTCCTCATGGAGAAGCCAGTCCCTGGTTTTAAAAAGTGTACCAAGTGCAGTGCTGTCATTTCTGTCACAGACACCCATGAATGGTGTCTTAAATGTTTGGGACCTGACCACTCCATACCGGACTGCCCATCCTGCACCCAGATGTCTAAACGTGGTTTGCAGAACCGGGCCAACAAGCTCCATGTGCTGTTTCCTTCAGAAGCATCACAGTCATCCAGGTCTTCCTCTCCGGATGGATCTCAGGTAACCAAAACTTCTGTGGGCAAATCCTCTAAAAGCAAATCTCTTTCTAAAGATCGAGAGGCTCTCAATCTTGAGTTCGAGGATTCTGCCCAGGCCAAAAAACCCCGGCGGGAGGCTCCGGCCTCCAAAGCAATCATGGGTTCACAGGTTGACATCGATGGCACGGCCTCGACTGATCACCTGTTGGACTGCTTGGGGTACCGGCCCATACCGGTACCGACATCCAGGCAGCAGTGGCGTCTATGGGCAATACTGTCCAGACCATGCAGCAGGCAGTTCTGGCATTCATTAAGGCTGCGACGCCCTCGGTACCGATTCCATCGGTACCGACCCCGGTTCCGGTATCCACACCGGAACCGAGACCATCGACTTCCAAGCGTCGATCGGTTCCGCATGCCGGATTCAGGCTTTCGCCCGGTACCGATCCCATGCCCGATACGCCCGATGTCGATACCGATCGGTATGCGTATCGTGCATTGAAAGCACAGAGAGAATACTCAGATTCTTCTGATGAATTCAATTCCTCTGATGACTCTGCTGAGCTTGCTCTTCCTGAGGAGCCCTCTTCTCCAAAGAGGAGGATGTCTCCTCCAGAGGATTTATCCTTTCAGGATTTCATTGTTGATGTAGCTAAAGCACTTTCTATTGCTACATCTTCTGAAAAAGAACCCAGATCAAAAAAATTGGATATTTTAGGATACTCTAAAGCTCCTAAAGAGGCAGTCACTCTGCCTATCCATGAAATCCTTCAGGAACACTTGATGGATTTGTGGGAGACTCCTTTAACACTGTCTCCCCATTCCCGTAGGTTGGACACCATGTATCGGGTCCCTCCTTCTCCTGGGTTCCAGAAAACTCAGCTGCCTCACCACTCTATTGTGGTGAAGTCTGCCATGAAGAAAATAAAGAGTCCTAAAAGGCATTCTTCTACCCCTCCAGGGCGAGAATGTAAGACCCTGGACTCTTTTGGTAGAAAGATGTTCCAGGCTAGTATGCTTATAGCCAGGATCAATTCTTATAGCCTTTATATGGGCATGTTTCTTGGACAACTTGCCCTAAAGGTACAGCATTTTGCCCACTTTATCCCTGATGATCAAAGGGCGGACTTCTTTTCTATGGTGACACAACTTTCAGAGGTCTCCAAGTTCTCCAACAGGGCAGCCTTTGATTCCTTTGAGGTTGCTGGCAGGGCTTCGGGAATTGCTATTGCAGCCCGACGTCTCGCTTGGCTCCAGGCTTCTGACCTAGAACCCTGGGTTGTAGATGGCCTCAGGAATCTGCCCTGTACAGGTGAGAACTTATTTGGTGAAGACTGGCAAATTAAAGCTGCTCAAATGGATGCAGAAAATGCCACTCTAGATAGACTTTCTAAGTCTACTTCTACCCCTGCCAAAAAGAAGTCTTTTAAAAGGCCTTACTATAAGAAGGCCAGATTTTCCACAAATACTGGCCAGCAATCTGCTCAGCCTCGCTTTGCTGCTAAGCGTCAGCAATCTAAGCAAGTAAAGTCAAAGCCTGCAGTGTCTGCTACACCCCAGCAGGCTCAACCCCCTCAGGGGTTTTGACTTGCCCCTAGAGAACTTGCCGTTTCTGGCTCTAGAACAACCAGAGCCCCTCACCATTCCTGGAAGGCTAGCTCATTTTGCTCCCAGATGGGAACAAATCACATCAGAGCAATGGACCCTCTCTATTATCAGGGAGGGCTACAAACTTCATTTCTCCAGCCTTCCTCCCCATACCATGGTGAGGCAATTCAGTTCTCCCCCATCTCTTCTGACCCTGTTGGGTCAGGAAGTCTCTTCTCTCCTTGCCCAAGGGGCAATAGAGGAGGTTCCTCCTCCACAACAGGGGTTAGGTTTCTACTCCCCTTATTTTCTCATAACAAAGAAGACAGGGGGCTTCAGACCTATCCTAGATCTGAGAGAATTGAACAGGTTTCTATTCAAGGAGAAATTCAAAATGCTCTCTCTGGGCATTCTCCTTCCATACCTTCAGAGTCAGGATTGGCTTTGTTCTCTAGATCTCAAGGATGCGTACACTCATATCCTCATCCATCCATCCCACAGAAAATATCTTCGCTTTCTGTTCCAGGGAAAACATTTCCAGTACAGAGTACTACCCTTCGGTCTAGCCTCTGCTCCAAGAGTCTTCACAAAATGCATGGCAGTCGTAGCCGCATTTCTCAGAGGCATGGGAATCTTTGTCTTCCCATATCTGGACGACTGGCTCATCCGAGCTCCATCTCAGTCAGAAGCCCGGATTTCTCTGGACCGCACAAGGCGTATTCTTGAATATCTGGGACTTGTGGTAAACGTTCCCAAGTCCCAACTCATCCCTACTCAGTCCCTGGAATTCATAGGGGCCCAATTGGACTCCACCACTGCAAGGGCCTACCTCCCTCTGGTCCGAGGCCAAAGGCTAATAAGCTTGGCCTCCCAGGCTCAGTCCAGAAGTCACTTGTCAGCCAGAGAAATGCTGCAACTTCTGGGCCACATGGCCTCCACGGTCCATGTGGTGCCCTACGCTCGTCTTCATATGAGGGCAGCTCAATGGCTTTTGGCCACCCAGTGGTCTCAAGCATCAGGACTGCTCTCAGACCAAATACTCACCTCAAAACGACTGTTTTGGTCTCTCCAGTGGTGGACATCCTCCAAAAATCTGTTGTTGGGGATTCCCTTCCAACCTTCGTTGCCCCAAGCAACCCTCACAACAGATGCCTCCCAAACAGGGTGGGGAGCTCATCTCCAACACCTCTCCACTCAGGGCACCTGGTCTCCTCAGGAGACCACCCTTCACATCACCCTTCTGGAACTGCGAGCAATCTTCCTTGCCCTCACCGTCTTCCACACCCTCCTTGTCAACCTGACTGTCCTAGTCCAGACAGACAATCAGGTAGCCATGTTCTATGTCAACAAACAAGGAGGGACGGGCTCTCTGTCACTTTGCAACGAAGCTCTCAGATTATGGGCCTTCGCCAGAGAGCATCAAATTCATCTTCTGGCAGTATACCTTCCAGGAGTTCAAAACTCTCGGGCAGACAGACTCAGTCGAGTTCTGCTCCCACACGAATGGTCCCTGCATATGGACCAGATACGCAGAATCTTTCAGGAATGGGGGACCCCGGACATAGACCTCTTTGCAAGTCCGTGGAATGCCAAACTTCCCCGGTTCTGTTCCAGGACTCCGTGTCAGGGAGCTCAGGCCAACGATGCCTTTCTCCTACATTGGGGTCAGGAATTCCTGTACGCTTTTCCACCCATTCCTTTGATTCCCAAGACTCTGTTCAAACTTCAGAGGGATCACGGATCCATGATCCTCATTGCTCCACGCTGGCCACGCCAAGTGTGGTTCCCTCTCCTTCTACAGCTCTCCCAGGGCTCCTCCCTGGACCTGGGAGCTGCACCAGACCTTCTGTCTCAGGAGCAGGGGACTTTGTGGCATCCAAACCCCAAGTCCCTACATCTCCGAGCTTGGTTACTGAAGGCTTAAGCCTTCATGAGTTTAATCTTTCCCAACCAGTGAAAGATATCCTTCATGCCTCTAGGAAACCCTCTACTAGGCGTTCCTATGCTTTCAAATGGAAACGTTTTTCCATTTGGTGTGCGCAACAGGGTCTTGACCCTCTAGCACTTCCTTTGAATTCTCTACTGGACTATCTCCTGGATCTTTCCAATGCAGGCCTGAAGACGAATTCAGTATGAGTCCATTTAAGTGCTATTACAGCATCCTTAAAACCTATAAATGGACAACCTGTCTCCTCTCATCCTCTTATTGCAAGATTCATGAGAGGCCTGACTCTAACTAAGCCTCCCATCCGACCTCCTCCGGTAGCATGGGACTTGAATCTAGTTCTGGGTGAACTTATGAAGCCACCTTTTGAACCATTGGTATCTACCTCCCTGAAATTTCTTTCCTGGAAGGTTCTTTTCCTTATTGCAGTCACTTCGGCTCGCCGCATCAGTGAACTGCAGGCTTTGGTGGCTAATCCACTTTATACCAGATTTCATCATGATAAGGTGGTCCTTAGGACGAATCCCCACTTTATGCCTAAAGTGGTCTCGCCTTTTCATCTTAATCAAGAGGTATATCTACCTGTTTTTTTCCCGGCTCCTCATGCATCCAGTGCAGAAAGGAACCTTCATACTCTTGACTGTAAAAGAGCTCTCGCCTTTTACCTCAACAGGACTCAGCCACATCGAAAGTCTTCCCAACTTTTCGTGGCTTTTGATCCTTCTCATTTGGGACTTCCAGTCACCAAACGTACACTTTCCAATTGGATTGCTCAGTGTATTTCTTTTGCTTACCAGAGTAAGAACATTTCTCTGGAAGGCCATGTCATGGCTCACAATGTGAGAGCCATGGCCACTTCTATGGCTCATCTTCACTCTGTGTCCATAGATCAGATCTGTCGAGCAGCCACTTGGGCCTCGGTTCATACCTTCACAGCCCATTACTGCTTGGACAAGGACTCCCGCCGGGATGCCTTGTTTGGTCAGGCTGTCCTCAAACACCTGTTCCATACTTAAACAACTCCTGCCCACCTTCCCTGGATGGATGCCTGAGATCCATACGAAGATGGTTTACCCTTGGAGGGGGATCTCCCAGGCATCTTAGCTAGGGAGTCCCCATATGTGAGGACTTATTCCTGCTTGTTCCTGGAGATAGCACAGTTACTTACCTGTAACAGGTGATCTCTGGGAACAGCAGGAATTAGTCCTCACAACCCACCCACCTCCCCTAGGAGTTGTATCTCTATCTATCTATCTTCCTTTCCTCTCTCTCTATTGTCTCAGCTTTAAACTCGAACTGAGGAGAGCTGGTCAGGAAGGCGGGAAGGCAGCGCGCATGTGCAGTGGGAGGCCCCAAAAGCCTTTCATCTGAAAGGCTGGGGAGCTTTCCCGCGCAGGCTCCGTCGGTACCGACGTACCCATATGTGAGGACTAATTCCTGCTGTTCCCAGAGATCACCTGTTACAGGTAAATAACTGTGCTATCCATACCTCCAGAGCAGGGACTGGCCAGAGTCCCCCAGGACTCTGGAAGTGACGGGACGTACATCCCGTCACACATAAAATTGCCAAAGGTGTAGATTAGAGGAGATAGAGCAAAGAAAAACTATTCTGCATCCTAATTTGCCCCTCTTGTCAATAAGGGATAGGAGGGGAGAAGGTATGACTGGAGCAAATATTGCAAAACAAAGAGGGCCCCTCTTCTCCTCTATCCTAGAGGCAAAGTATGACTTTTTTTTTTTGGCTTGGATTGGCAGGGATAAAATAGAGAATAGGAGGGGATGCTGAACTTTTTTTGTCCTGTTTGTGTCAATTCAAGTGCTTCTTCCCCCCACACGCTGTATGTGCCAATGGGAACAGGAGGGGAAAGGAGGGGAGAGCTTTAGCAGAAATAGCTTTAGGTCACAGCTGACTCCTGTGAGTGATTTGTAGGGAGGGAGAGAATGTAAATGCTGAGAAGAAGGGAGGTATTCCAGCTAAATGCTGTTTCCTCCCCATCTCCCTAAAGTCAGTAGTACAACTATGGGCTGTTTGCCGGGCCTGCACAAGGAGATGAGACATCCTAGGCAAACCTCATTCTTTATATCTCCTCCTGTGCCACTCATTGCCTCTGCCACCGTCCCTCTCTGAGACCTGCAACAGCAGCAGTGGCTATAAACAGCCCTGTAACGCTTACCTTTAAACTTTGGCGCCATGGGGCTGTTTGTTTCTGTCCCCTTCAGTGCCCGATGCCAACTTCCTGTTTGCTTCTGCCCCCTCTAACGCCCAATGCCGACTTCCTGTTTGCAGACAGGAAGTTGACATTGAGTGTCGGAGGGGCTGGGAGCAAATAGCCCCATGGCACCAAAGTTTAAGTTTAAAGATAAGTGTCGTGGGGCTGTTTGCGACAATTGCTGCCTCTGCAAGTCCTGAGAGGGGCAACAGTGGCGGCAGTAAGCACCTCTGGAGGTCCAGCACTAAGTGACCGCCTAGTTTGCCTAATGGTAGTGCCGGCCCTGGCTGTTTGGCAACATTTTACTTTCCAAGGTCCATGCTGCCTTATGTTTTGCCAAAAGAAAAATGCATACTCCCAATGATATTTTGCAGAAGTAAAAATTAAAAATTGGAGGAAAAGGATCTCAGATTTAAAGGAGCCTTCATACCATTTGATAAGATTTTCTCTGGAGATAAGCAGGGGGATGCAGACACATTTAATGGTGAAGTCCTCGGACAGAGCCTTGAGCGGATCTCCCATAGCTCAGAGAAGCTTTGTTGTTTCACTGAGCATGCGTGTCTACTTCTCGCCTGCTTGTGCTGAGAGAATCTGTTTTTTTCTTTATTGTGCAGAAGCCTTAACAAGTCTCCCTTCCTCTTCATTTTTGCCTGCATCTTTACCTTTTTTTTGTGTTTTTTCGCAGTTCCCTCGTTCAGTTCTCACACAGGGTTGCTTCTACTAATGTATTCTTTCAGCTGCGTAATTTTCAAGCCGACGGGCAATAAAAAAGATAAACGTTTCTGCCTGCACCTCACCAAGATCGACGAAAGATGAATAGGGCTGCCTTCACCTCACTTCACCACTGTCGGAAAAACGTTAAACAGGTCTGCCTTCACTTTATCATGTGACCGCAGCAAAGTGCTTTTTTAATCCAGGTCGTGCTCCAGCTTTGTTCACTGACAGGAAAAAGAAAAATTTTGATATTTTAAAAGTCAAGGAGCTGTTTCTTCATTTTGCTTAAGCTGGATGTTGCTCGGTGTTACCACCTCTGCGGGGCCAACTTTCATTTCAGATTCCTCCTCATCCCCCCCCCCCTCGCCGAGTAAGTATAGGCTCAGGGTGTGGTTTTAAAGGCAGCCGCAGCATTGGTATTGTCACCTCCGGGCTTGGCTGTGGGGTTTGGGGCTTCCTCTCGGCTACTCCTGCCGTCCGGTAATACCCCTCCCCCTCCTGAACTCAATCCAAGTACATTGGCTTCTTCCTCAGCTACTCTGGGTGACAAGCTTCTCAACCTTTTGTTTCATACAACCCCACTTAATGTGGCCTTGGGCAAGCCACTTAACCCTCCATTGCCTCAGGTACGCTTAGATTGTGTGCCCTTTGAGGACGAGGGAATAAAAAGTGCCTGTTACTACTACTACTAAGCATTTGTACAGCACTACAAGATATACACAGCGCTACACAGACATGTAAGAGACAGTCCCTGCTCATCAGAGCTTACAATCTAGTCAAGACAGACAACACAGAAGGTGTAGACAGGGATAAAACAAGGGGGAATGGTAAAGAAACAAGGAGAGTCAAAGGAGCAGCAAAGAGGTGAGTTTTCAGCCTGGATTTGAAAAGGGTCAGAGAAGGTGCCTGGCGTACAGACACAGGTAGTTTGTTCCAGGCGTAAGGTACAGCAAGGTAAAAGGAGCGAAGTCTGAAGTTAGCAATAGAAGAGAAGGGCAGAGAGAAGCAATTTGCCAGAAGAGCGGAGTTCCTAAGGGTGTGTGTGTGTGTGTGTGTGTGTGTAAGGAGAGATAAGAGAAGAAAGGTAGTGAGGAGCTGCAGAGTGAATGCACTTATAGGTCAGCAGAGGTTTGAACTGGATGCGGAAATGGATAGGAAGCCAATGAAGTGACTTGAGAAGAGGGGTAATATAGGCATGATGAGGCTGAGAGAAGATTAGCCATGCAGCAGAGTGTTGAACAGATTGAAGGGGAGAGTGATGATTCAAAGGGAGACCAGCAAGGAGTAGGTTACAGTAGTCAAGACGGGAGGTGATTAAGGAGTGGATAAGTGTCTTAGTAGTGTATTCAGAAAGGAATGGGTGGAGTTTGTTGATGTTATAGAGCAAGAAATGGCAGGTCTTAGCTATCAGATGGATGTGTGTGGAGAAAGAGAGAGAGGAGTCGAAGATAACACCAAGGTTGCGAGCCGAGGAAACAGAGAGGAGTAGAGAGTTATCCACAGAAACTGAGAAAGGAGGAAGAGGAGAGGAGGTTTTAGGGGGAAAAATAAGAAGCTCTTGGCCATGTTCAATTTCAGGTGGCAGTGAGACATCCAAGCAGCAATGTCAGAAAGGCAGGCAGAGATCTGGGTCTGGATTGCTGGAGAGATTTCAGGTGTAGAGAGGTAGATCTGAGAGTCATCGGCATAAAGATGGTACTGAAAGCCATGGGAAGAGATGACGCATCAAGGGACTGGGTATAGAGAGAAAAAAAAGAAGTGGACCCAAGACAGATCCTTGGGGTACACCAACTGAGAGCGGAATAGCAGCAGAGGAGGAGCCACCAAAACCAACACTGAAAGAGCGATGGGAGAGATAAGAGGAGAATCAGGATAGTACAGAGCCTTTAAAACCAAGTGAGGACAAAGTATCAAGGAGAAAGTTGTGGTCAACAATGTCAAAAGCAGCAGAGAGGTCAGGAAGGATGAGGACAGAGTAAAAGGCCCTTGGATTTTGCCAGGAACAAGTCACTGGAGACTTTGGCAAGAGCTGTTTCAGTAGAGTGTAAAGGATGAAAGCCAGATTGTAAAGGATGCAGGAGGGCATGAGAAGAGAGGAAATCAAGGCAGCGGCAGTAAACCGCACGTTGTGGTGTAGAAGGTCCCTCAGATCCCTTAGTGAGAGGTAAAACGCAGGACTTAGCTTCAATTGAAGAAAGAAAACAAATGCACATGGCTCCTGGTTTCCAGGGAAACCACAAACAGAGCAGATCAGTGGAGAGGAAAACACGCCCCTGCTGCAGTTCAGCTCATCGGTCACGAGCTGAGGCAGAACACCTGCTGGAGGGAGGGGTCAGATTAAACCCAGGAAGCCAGAGATATAAGGGAAGCTCATTAGGAAGGAAGTTAGCACAGCCGGGAGCACAGCTGGGAGAACAGCCGTTAGAACAGCCACGAGTGCAAGCAAGGAAGCAGTCACGAGAAGCAGAGGATTGGCTTGGGAGTGAGGATTCAGAGGAACTAATGGTAACTGAAGATTCTCTGACCTTTGACTCAGAAAGGGAAATCAGCAAAAGAAACGAGCAGAGAACCAGTGCAAAGGAGCCAGGTACAAATAGCCCAGGTTTGGTGCCGTATATAAAAGGCAGCCAGAAGGGAAATGTACCAAGAAGGCAGACTTGTGTGCACGTAGAAACTCCAAGGCTTGCATCTGTAGCTGATCCTGGAGGGCAGAAGGAATCTCCCATAAGGAAGCCAAAAGGTAGGCTGAGTGACTGGTATAAAAGCAAAGCTGTTTTTAAGAAGTGCTCTGATATTAGCCCAGAAGGGTGGGGCTTTTACGTGTGCTGAATACTGTAGCCATTCCCAACCTTGTGTAGCAGAAGGCTGCAGGGAAAAGTCTCATGCTGAAGGAATAGGTGTGTGTTTGAAAACACCCTGTAGTCAATTACAGACATTTCCAGCTATGAACCAATATGAACCAATGGAAACAGAACCGTCTTTAGAATACCTGCCTGTTGAGTCAATGGACTGTACAATATCTGTGTCTGAGAAGAGAAAACCTGTGTGCTAGGATTAAGCTGTGCAGAGAGAGAGAGCTGCAGGTAGCAGCTAGAAGAAAAAGCACCAAAGGTTTTGGAACAGAGAATTGCTCTTTAAGTTGGATTACTGTGATGCTGATATAGGAAGCTGTTTATGTTCCATTCTTATATTTCCTGCCAGAAGATAGATGGCCAACTGTTCTTTATTTTCTGTTATGTAAAAGCCGTTTGGAAGGGGAATTAAAATCCTGTTATTTGCCTGAAACACTCGAGCTCCATTACTCTCTTTATTTCGGTTGGTGAAAACTACAACTCCCAGGAGGCAGTGCTTTCCCCAAGCACTATTTTACTACCGGAAGAAGGGATCAGGCCGCTTAACTGTACTAGCACAAGCTATGGGGTAATAGCGACATTACAACGTTCAAGTAGTTTAGAAACTAAGGGGATGAGGGAGATGGGTCGATAATTAGAAGGACAGGTAGGATCAAGAGAGGGTTTCTTGAGGAGAGATGCAATTACAGCATGCTTGAAGGCTGCAGGGACAGTTGCAGTGGAGAGCGATAGGTTGAGAACATGAGAGATGAAAGGGACAACAGTGGAGGAGATGGGGCTTAGGAGACGGGTGGGGATAGGATGAAAGGAGCAGGTAGTGCATTCGGAGGAAGAAAGAAGGTGTGCAGTTTCCTCATCGGAGATCACAGAAAAGGAAAAGAGGGTAGCAGAGGTAGAGGGGGAAAGTTGGGAGTGAAGAGGAAGAGGAGAGGAAGGAGGGGAAGTAGCTGACTTTGTGGGGAATTGGAGGGCGATCTTGTGGATTTTTTCATGGAAATAGTCAGCCAGGATATATCTGTAAACCACTCTGATACACACAGTAAAGGGCGGTATATCAAGTGCCTAAAACCATAAGCCATTAGGTTGGGGCTCCTAGTGATTAAGAAAACTCTGTCCACTTGGGTGGCGGACTGTATTGCTCTCACCTATGAGCGGGCTGGACTCTCCTTGGAGCACTGGATCACAGCACATCACTGAGAGCGATGACCACTTTGGTGGCGAACCTGCGCTTAGTGCCAGTGATGGAGATCTGCAGGTGGCACTCCGCAATCTATTTAGGGTGTAGGCAGCTCTGGCCCTCCAACCCTTCTGTGTTCAGGCTACTGGAGTGATGGCCCCTCTAGACATTTGGATCTTGCAGAGTCTCTCAATCGGGGACTCATCTTCCGCAACTTGCGGCTACCCTACCACGCTTGCCGCTGGTGCTTTCCTGGTTCTGTTCCCAGTAGCCTGGAGCTTGGGAGTCCCATATGTGAGGACTGACTTCCTGTTTGTTCCTGGAGAAAGCATAGTTACTCACTTGTAACAGGTGTTCTCCAGAGACAGCAGGAATCAGTCCTCACAACCCTCCCTCCTCCCCTTTGAGTTGCCTCCTTTATCTTATTTTCTTTTTATGCCTTCCTAACTATGTCATCTAACTGAGCAAGATGGCACCCTTGGGCGGGAAGGGGACCATGCATGCGTGGTGGCATCTTCCAAAGGCTTTCTTTGAAAGCTTGGGAGATGCTTCCATGTAGGCCCATCACCCATATGTGAGGACTGATACCTGCTCTTCCTGGAGAACACTTGTTACAGGTGAATAACTACTCTTTCTTCGCACCCAGGGCATCTTCATCTTCCCCTATTTAAATGATTGGCTTATCAGGGGTGAGACACCACAGATGGTGCATCTGTTAGTTCAATGCACCATCTCGGTGCTCGAACAACTAGGATTTGTCATAAACTTTCCAAAGTTTCACCTTTCTCCCACTCAGAAGCTAGAATTCATAGGTGCTCTACTCGACTTGACTTAGGCACATGTTTTACTGTCCGAAAACCATTTCAAATGCCTTACAGAACTGGCAGGCATCATTCAGCGCAGTCGCCACACCACAGCAAGAGGCATGCTTCGTCTGAGTCACATGACCTCCTCAGTCCATGTGGTCGCCTACACTCATCTCCACATGCACCAAGCACAGTGGACTCTTTCCTCCCAATGGAAGCAAGTGAAGGGCCATCTTTGAGACAGATTCGTAGTCACCCCTCTTCTAGCGGACTCCTTTAGTGGTGGCTCTCTCCTCAAGACCTTCTTGCAGGGTTACCTTTTCAGATGCCTCCACCTCAATGGATGCTAACAACTGAGGCATCCAAACAGGGCTTTGGAGCTCATCTCGATGGCCTGGGCATGCATCAGATCAACTTCCTGGAGTTGAGAGCGATAACCAAGGCCCTTCGGGTGTTTCGCCATCAGTTATCAGATCAATCTATCCTGGTTCAGACGGACAACCAGGTTGCTATGTTTTATGTCAACAAACAGGGAGGCACGGTATCTCACCTGCTCTGCTGGGAAGCAGTCCACTTGTGGACCTTTGCTGTGACTCATGGAAATGTTCTCTGAGCCATTTACCTGCCAGATGCTCAGAATGTTCTCATGCACAGTCTCAGTCTGGTCCTTTGCCCTAACGAATGGACTCTTTATCAGAAAATAGTAGATTGCATCTTCCAGCTAAGGGGAATCCCGGAGATCGACCTTTTTGCCACCGTTCTCAATGCTCAGGTCTGTCGCTTTTGCTCCAGGGTACCATTCTCGCACTATCAAGCCCCAGATGCCTTCCTCCTTCACTGGGGAACTGGTCTTCTATATGCTTTCCCACCCATTCTGCTAATAGTCAAAACACTTTTCAAGCTACAGGCCGACAGGGGCATGATGATTCTGGTAGCCCAATTCTAGGCCCGACAGCCATGGTTTTCCCTGCTGATTTCGCAGAATCATGAGGTGCTGCTTCTTTTCAGTGTCCCTGCACTGTGTCTGATGGCTTGGATGGTGATAGGGTAGTCCTTTTCAAACTCAATTTGCCGGACGCTGTTAAGGATATCCTCCTGGCATCCCGGAAGGACTCCACGTGCCACACCTATGCCTTTAAATGGTATCTGTTTGTGGTTTGGTGTGCTTAGCACACCTTCAACCCCTTCAATTTCCTGTGGAGTCTCTCCTGCTGTACCTTCTCCACCTCTCTTCCATGGGTCTCAAAACTAATTCCATTCGTGTCCATCTTGGTGCCTTTTTGACTTCTCATCAGGGGATTGATGAAAAAACTGTTTCCACACATCCATTGGTAACCCTCTTCATGTGGGGTCTCCTCTTGACTAAGGCTCCGATCCGGCCCCTGCCTGTCGCCTGGGACCTTAAGTGGTTCTTGCTCAGCTTTTCAAGCCTACCTTTGAGCCTTTCGACACCAGCTCCCTCAAGTTTCTTACTTGGAAAGTCACCTTCCTAGTTGCGCTCACCTCGGCTTGCCAGGTCAGCTAACTACAGATCTTAGTGGCACATACTCCTTATGCACATTTTCATCACGACAGGGTGGTCCTGAGAACGCATCTGTGTTTCCTTCCAAAAGTCATATCTCCTTTCCACCTCAACCAGTCGGTCGTTCTTCTGACCTTTTTTCCCAAGCCACATGCATCTCAGACTGAAGCTGTGCTTCATACCCGAGATTGCAAACGAGTAGACAGAACCAAGGTACACCGAAAATTCTTGCAGTTATTCATTTCTTTTGGCCCTAATCTTCTTGGTCTTCCCATGACCAAATGTACCTTTTGGATAACAGACTGCATATCCTTTGCATATGCTCAAGTGGGTCTAACATTGGAGGGTCATGTTACTGCTTGCAATGTCCAGACCATGGCCACATTTGTAGCTCACTTATGCTCTGTCTTCATAGCGGAGATCTGCTGTGTTTCCACATGGTCCTTAATTCATACCGTTGTAGTCCATCACTACCTGGACATGGACTCTCGTAAGGACAGTGACTTTGGTCAAGCCGTACTCCGGCAGTGCTTTGGGACTTAGCTACACCTCATTCCATCCGGCCCTCTGTCCATCCAGGCTTCGCCACTGTCATCTCAGTTGGGTTGTGCTGAGGATGCTGAGTCAATTGGATCCCCTGGAGTTTCTTGTTCTTCAGCGTTTTTTTCCGGTTTGCAACAGTCCCTACTTCTCTATGTTTTCCGGTAGCCTGGAGTTGTGGAGTCCCATATCTGAAGACTGCATTCTTGTTTGTTCCTGGAGATAGCATAGCTATTCACCTGTAGCAGGTAATCTCCGGGAATAGCAGGAATCAGTCTTCACAACCAACCCTCCTTTCCAAGGAGTTTTAGTTTTTTTTCTTTTTCTTTGCTATGAGCCTTACCAAAGAGAATCATCTGGGAAGGCAGGAAGGCATGCACACATGCGTGGACAGATTCTCCAAAAGGCTTTCTATTGGAAGCTGGGGAGTATTCCCATGCGGGCTCCGTCGGAGGACATCTCCCATATGTGAAGACTGATTTCTGCTGTTCCCGTAGATTATATGGCCATGTTCCTTAAGGATATGATAGGGAACGTCAGTGAATTTTCGACATGACTCCGCCGAGCGCCTGGAGAACTTCCGCTGCCTGGTGGGACAGGGTAAGGACTGCTCAAAGTATATGAGCAGAGTGGCTTATGATGCATTTGAATCCATCAGTAGAGTGGCTACTGTGGGCATAGGTGCTTGCCGCCTGGCCTGCTGCAGTCATCATATCTTGAGCAATGGGTTCAAGAAAAGCTCGCTGACGTCCCCTGCAGGGGAAAAATTTTGTTTGGTAAGCCCATAGAAGATAAGGCTGGAGAACTGGAGAAGGAATAGCTCACCATGAACCTCTTTTCCTGGAAAACAGCAGATCCTGCTAAAAAGGTGGCTATGGGGAAGAAAGGGTTCTATCCATGTAAGTGCTAGTACTACTCCGGCTATTCGTCATACTCCGCCTACCCAGCCTCTCAGCCAGCTTAGCAGAAATCTCAAGAGCCCTGTCAGCAGTGCCGCCCTAAGCCGCAGAAGCCTCAGCCCGCCCTGCAGCCACAACCAGGAGCGGGGTTTTGATTACTTCTTAAGGAACATTGCCAGTCTTCCCCTGGCTAGTGCAGTGCCCCAGGAGGTGAGGGGGTGGTTGGCCCACTTTGCCCTCTAGTGGCCATGTTTAAGACAAACACCTGGGTCCTGAAGATTGTCCAGGACAGCTATTGGTTGCATTTTACCCATCTATCTCCTCTATTCTTCCCAGGGAATACCCTCTCGAACTGCTGCAGAAGACCTTCCTCCAGCAGGAGATCAACTCCTTGCTGGACGACCTAGCCATAGAACTAGTAGCACCAGATCGGGTGACAAGAGGTTTCTACTCTTGTTACTACTTTTTTTTTGTATTAAAGTATTTTTATTAATGCACAATCAATGGAACATGTCAGTACAACAATATTGAAACAGCTTCCAACAAACACAAGTTACATCTTACAACTGCCCTCACAAGAAAGCATGGAAACAGTATCTGATCTAATCACATCCCATATATCAGCATTTAACCCACAACCCAAAAAACAGTATAGATAGATCCCGAGAACTATACAGAAATACACCCCATTAACAGTGCAAAAAAGTGTTAAAACCTCCCCTCCCGACCCCCCCATTCCAGCCCACCCCTCCCCTACCTCGCCACTCTCACCCCCTACCCCTATCCATGAAACAGTACTCCTCCCCCCTTTACTTGACACCATCAACAAACCCACCACCTGAACATAATTCCCACAGTGTCAGATCAGCGCCCCAATACGCTCCATAGCATGATCCCCCACCTATGTACCCCCACTAAACCTCCGCCCCCTGCCTCCATTGAATGAAGGGGTGCCATTTACGATGATACACATTCAATTTATTGGTCAAGCGCGCCTGCAACTCTGCCATTTGACAGATAAATACTACTCTTTTCAACACCCGTTCCACTTCTGGACCTCCAGCGTCTTTCCATTTATCGGCTATTTCCATCCTGACTGCGATGGAGATCATTTTTAACAAATAACCCAACTCATGCCCTGTCTCCCCCCACTCCCCTAACAATACCTGCTCCGGTCTTAACTCCCCCTTCCATCCCAACATACTTCGTACTACGCCTTGCATCCATTTCCATACTCCCTGAATCACTGGGCACTCCCACCACACATGTAAATACGTGCCTAGAGCCCCACACCCTTTCCAGCAGTAGGGCTCCTTAGTTTTATCAATCTCAGCCATTCGTTTTGGCGTGAGGTACATGTGATAAATCATTTTATAGCAATGCTCCTGTACCACCGCAGAACTGGACGCAATCCTAGTTTCCTCATGAACAGACGCCCACCTTTCCTCATCCCTATAACCACCCAGGTCCTTCATCCATGCCACCTGATAAGCCTCTTGACCTCCCCCCCCTCCCAATCCCCTATAGATCTATGATACAAACCCATGAGATTCCCCCCCCCCCCCAGCAACAACCTCAAATGTACCTCTTTCTTCCCCCTTCAAACTCAGCTGTACAAAATGCTCTATTTGATGATATCCAAACCAATCCTCCCTCCCCAGGACATATTTCTCTTGGAGACGCTCGAAGGTGGACAACTGGCTGCTCTCAGTGAACAGCTGCCCCATCCACACCAAGCCCCTATCCTCCCATTTTTTATATACAGCAGCTCTCCCCCGTCATGGAAGCCATTACACTGTCTAATTTTCTGAAGTTGGATAGCCACTCTAGCCCCCACCATTTGTGCCTTTTCCTGCTTCCAGACTTTTAAAGTAACCGCCGTAAAGGGACTCTGCTTCGGTTCCCCACTACCCTATTCCCCCCTCCCCTGGTCCTTAAACCACATGCGATCTACCAACGCTCCCTGCTCACTCAATTCCTCTTCTACCCGCACCCAACCTCGGGCTTCAGGCCCTATCCTCCAATAGACAAGTGCCCGCAACTGTGCCGCCTTATATCTCATCGAATCCGGGCTACCTAATCCCCCCCCTCTCTCCTATGCTTAAACATCAGCCTTCTATTTAACCTCGGAGGATGTCTCCTCCAAATGAAAGAGAAAATTCTATGCTGCAACAGTTTCAGTTGCGCCACTGACACCTCAATGGGCAATGCCAAGAACAGATAAAGTATCCTGGGCAACACATTAATTTTAACTATGGCAATTCGCCCAAGGAGTGGAGGAGTGGCGTAGTGGTTGGGGCAAGGTACTTCAGGCCGGAAGGTCGGGGGTTCAAATCCCACTAGAGGACAGCAACCTTGGGCCGGAAGGACTGGGGTTTCTAGTCCCACAGGTGCTCCTTGTGGTCTTGGGCAAGCCACTTAACCCTCCATAGCCCATGTTCCCTGTAAAATAGTTATCTCCAAGTTATAATGCCCTGTTCAATGTAATTTCAGTTTGTTCAATGTAAACCGCACTGATGCAGAATAGCACGGTATATAAGAGAATGTAAATAAATAAATAAATAAACCCAAGAAAAGCTGGTTTTATCCCATCTCACCAGATCATTCAAGAGATCGGCAACTAGAGTCATAATTTAATCTTCTCATTTGCCTCCAATCACAGCAAATCCAGACCCCCAAATATTTTAACTTCTGTTTAGCCCACCTAAAGGGATATGCCTGCCGCAACTGAGCCTCCATGTTGGGACACATCTGAATCTTTAAAATCTCAGTTTTCCCCATATTCATTTTATATCCCGAGACCAAGCTATACCCCCGTATTTCCTCCAATAACGCTGATAGCGACTCTAAAGGTCTGCTCACAGTGTAAATAATGTCATCAGCAAAAAGAGAAATTTTATATTCTCCAGAACCCATGTGTATACCCCCAATTAGGCCATGCTCTCTAATCCGCTGTGCTAAAGGCTCAATCACCAGCACAAATAGCAGAGGTGACAAAGGACAACCCTGCCGAGTTCTCTGTCCCAGTTCAAACTCTTCAGAATACGTACCATTCACTTGGATCCTAGCTCTCGGCTGGTCATATAGCGCATTGATCCATTTTTGAAAACATGCCCCTATCCCCATTCTTTGCAACACTGCAAACATAAAGGGCCATTCGACTCTATCGAACGCCTTCTCCGCATCCACCGCCATCACCAAAGAGTCCATCCTTGCCGTCTGGGCTGCCCATATAACATTCAACAGCCTCCGAATATTATCACTGGCTTGCCTGTCGGGTATAAAACCCGTTTGATCATTACTTATCAGCTTAGGGAGATAATTCTGCAAGCAGGTAGCCAAAACCTTTGCCAGAATCTTCGCATCCAAATTTATTAAGGAAATAGGCCGATATGATTCACTTACCCCCGTATCCTTCCCCGGTTTGGGCACCAACGCTATACCTGCTACTGCCATTGACCGCGGAAGTACACCCACCTGAAGAACACCATTAAAGACCTTTGTAAGTTCGCTACAGATTTCGGTACAGAAAGTCTTGTAAAACCTGACAGTGAGACCATCCAACCCCGGGTCTTTGCCCTCCTTAAGGCCATTGATTGCCAATCGCACCTCCCCTTCCTCAATCTCTCTATCCATCCATTGTTGTTCTGTCTCCGCTAACTTCGGGAGAGTAATATTCTCTAAATATTGTCTAATTTCCACCTCCGACCCTTTCTGCTCTGCTGTATAGAGGGATCTATAGTACTACTGAAAATCGCCTGTATGTTGACAATACCATGTTCCCACCCTCTCTTTTCATTTTTCAGCTTATACAACTGCTGCTGGACTAGCCTTTTAAATTGCCGAGCTAAATAACGACCTAGTTTATTACCACCAACATAATATGCATGCTGCAGCCGTTTCATTTGAAAGGCCATTTCCCCTAATCGTAATGTCTCCAATTCCTCCCGCACTCTAGTTATCCTTTGTAACACTGCCCTACTCCCGGTCAACTGGTGCTCCCTAAGTAACTTGATTAACTGAGCTCTCAACCCTTCCTCCACCACACCTGCTTGCCTCTTCTTTTTTGCTGCCAGTGCTATGAAATGACCCCGAACCATTGCTTTCATCCCATCCCACACTATCTCCCGGGACACTTCCGCCCCCCCCCCCCCCCCAATTAGTTGAAAATATTCTGTAATGTAGTCTTTCAGTTTTGCCACCCCCTCTGGATCCGCCAAAAGCGATTCATTCAATCGCTAAAACCGTAGTCCGGTACTTTCTTTATAAAATGCAAGAGCAAGAATAACTGGAGCATGGTCTGACCATGACACAGCACCAATGTCAACAGCGCCCACCTTATCCAACCATGTAGATTCTATCCACAGCATATCAATTCTACTGTACGTTTGGTGGGGATGTGAGAAAAAGCTGTAAGCTTTTTCCCCAACATGGCTATACCTCCATACATCTACCAATCCCAAGGCGGACATCAGTTTCTCCAACTTCCTTCTTCCCGATTTATCCCACCTCCGTTCCCCTCCTGAGGAGTCCTGGCGTGGATTCATTACTACATTGAAATCGCCACCGATGACTAAACTCCCCCGTTTATGTTCCTCTATAATTGGGAGAAGGCAGTCGAAAAAAGTACCCTGAGCTGTGTTAGGCGCATACACACAGCAAATGGTAACTTCTCTCCCCTCCAATAACCCACACCAAAGAACATACCGCCCTTCCCGATCTTTTAAAACTTCCTTAGTATCCACCAGGAGATCTTTAGAAAACTGTTTCCCCACTCCCCCCTTTTTATAGGAGCTTTGGTTGGCAGCAAAAAAACCTCTATCGTATTTGCCCTGATACAGTCTCCCCCCTCCCCCGCCCCCCCCCCCCCGAGAACCCATGCACATTGAGCGTAAGGATCTTTAATTCACATTCCATTTTCAGGAATCTCTCCTATCTCCAGTGTGTACCATTCCATAGAGACCCCCCCCCAACCTCTCTACTCCCCATTGTCCTACAAATGGCTGTTTATGAACACCCTCCCTCCCCCCTCCCATCTCCCCAGCCCCCTCCCTTCCCCTCCCTTCAACACCTACCCCTATAGCCCTCTACCATGTCCGCCCCTCCCACATCCACCTCAACCTTGACATTTCAGAACCCAAATTCTACTACCTCTCCCATCCCCACAACAGTGAACAACATATGTAATCCCAAATACAATAACATCCACACCTCCCCCCTCTTAATGTTACCACAACAACCTTCCCCACAGTATGATCATGTAGACAAATCAGTCCCTCAGCTACGGAAGGGTGTATTCAACTCCACTTGGGTAGACTTCCTCTCCCGCCTTTCCACCCGATGCCACCTCTTATCAGGGACTCGCTGCTGTGTGCTGCCTGGCCTCTCCATCCCAGGAATATGCTGAATGCCGGCCTCTTTCATGGCCTCCTTCAGTGCCGGCAATGTCTCCGCTCGTCGAGTCGTCCCCAGGGAACAGCCACTTATATCGTATATTGTCCTCTCTCAGCCGAGTAGTAAACTCCCTCCAAGACCTCCGGCGCTGTAGCGTAGCTGTGGCAAGATCCGCATATATAGCAACTTCAAATCCTTGCCATTTAAACTTTCCCAGGGATCTCATCTTGCTGGCTATTTTATCCTTAAGCTGATAGTCATGGAAACAAATGATGATGTCCCTAGGCTGCTCCCGTCGCGCTGCACCAAGCAATCTATGTGCTCTGTCCAACACCACCTCCACCTCTCCTTCCCCGGCCTCCTTCAACACCGCCTCACAGATAGCCTTTGCTGTTTTCATACAATCTCGATACTCATCTATTTCAGGGACGCCTTTGATGCGCAAATTCTGGACTCTGTTCTCCATATCTTCCAGTTTCAATGCCATACTCTCCTTGTCATCTTCCAAACTCTTCAGTCCTTTTTCTAACGATTCGGTGCGCGCCTCCAATGCCTCAATACATCCTTCAGCCTCTGCCACCCTGCATCCTACTTCGGTTATATCAGCTCTCAACTGTGAGAACATACCTTCCACTTCTCCTTTGAAACCAGCCATGTCTGTTTTAATCTCATTGAACCACGATTTAAGTTCTTCCTTTGTAATAGACACCAGAGCACCTGCAGCATTCTCCGAGTCCTTTTTACCGTGGTCATTCACTACCACATTCTCAGACAGCCCCTTCATCATCCTCTTGTCTTTCTCCTGATGCTCTGCTCATGCATTTCCATATGCAAATTCCCGCAGGTCAGCCGTTTTATTTCGGGTGGATGCCATAGCCCATCCACTGCTGTCTCCCACCTCAACAGATAACTTCCTGGGCAGATCTCTCCTGCTATTGCAAAGATCGGCTGCTGCACCCCTGTTTGACCACCAGATGGAGCTCCTCACTCAATGCTGAACCGTGTGCTCATTGTTAAAAAAAAAAGCAAAAAAAAAAAAAGCAGATCTTTAAATCTGAGCAGACAGTTAACATACTCAAGTCCATATATATCTCCAGGAACAAGCAGGAATGAGTCTTCACATATGGGTACGTCGGTACCGACAGAGCCTGCGCGAGAACGCTCCCCAGCGTCCAATCAGAAAGCTTTTGGGAGCATCCCACAGCGCCTGCGTGCTGCCTTCCCGCCTTTCCAACTGTCTCTCCTCAGTTGTTCTTTTTCCGCGGAACCAGCAGGTCGTGTTCCTGTCACCGCAGAAGAATTTCCTTATTTTTTCTTTCTTTCTTTTCTGTCGCGTCTGCCTTCCTTGACGCTATACCGGTACCGCCGGTTCTTATTCTTTTCTTTAAAAAAAAAAAAAAAGAAGACCTCTTTTCCATTTATTTTTCTTCAGGTGTACTTCAGTTTTTGGGCCTTAGGCCCAAAACCCTTTTCCTTAAATATGGAAAAGCCTGCCTCAGGATTCAAGAAGTGCACAAAATGTGGCGGTACTATTTCCGTCACCGACACCCATGATTGGTGTCTAAAGTGTTTAGGCCCTGACCATTCCATTAAAGATTGTGTGTCCTGTTCCATGCTGTCTAACAGAGGTCGACAGAACCGAGCTGCCAAGCTCAGTACCCTGTTTCCCTCTGATGCAGTTTCGGTGGCATTGACGTCTTCCAGGGCTTCTTCTTCCTCACATGGATCTCAGGTAACAAAACATAAATCCAGCCGGTCCTCGAAGGGCAAATCTCCTTCTGAGCATCGAGATGCCCCTGGCCTTGCCCTCGAGGATTCTGCACCAGCAAAATTACCCCGGCGGGAGGCTTCAGCTTCTAAAGCATCATCATCGGGGTTCCAGGATGATCTAGATGGCGTGGCCTCAACAGATCTCCTGGTGCCATGCTCTGGGGTACCGGTGGCTTCCACCGGTACCGACTTCCAAGCATTGGCGGCGTCGATGGATCAGAGGATTCTGTCCATCGAACGCAGTCTGGCGGCTTTCCTTGTGGCATCAACGCCCGTGGTACCGCAACAGACTACTCTGCCGGTACCGGCTCTGGTATCGCCATCGGCACCGATTCCGGTACTGGTGGCATCGACATCGGCATCGGTGTCAGCTATGCCGGTACTCTGCCCTCTGCAGCCCTCCGGTACCGATACCTCGGTACCGGTGATTCCCGATACCGATCCCAGTCGGTACGGGTATCGGGCTTTGCAAGAGCATCCCGACAGACAATACTTCGATTCCTCTGACTCTGAGGATTCTGAAGAGTCTGTCGATGCAGCGATGCTTCTTCCACAGGAGGAGTCCTCTCCTAAACGAAGGTTGTCTCCTCCAGAGGACTTGTCTTTTCAAGACTTTATCAGAGAGGTGGCTCGGGGCCTCTCTATTACAGTAGCCCCAGAGTCAGAGCCTAGAGCTAAGGAGTAAGATATTCTACAATATCCTAAACTTCCTAAAGAGGCAGCTACCTTGCCTATTTATGAGATTCTGTATGATCTCATGTTAAGGATGTGGGAAGCACCTCTAACCACCTCTCCTCATTCTCGCAGGTTGGACACCATGTATCGTGTCCCTCCTTGTCCTGGTTTCTATAAAACTCAGCTTCCTCACCACTCTATTGTGGTTGAGTCTGCAATGAGAAAGATTAGAAGTGCCAAGAGACATGCCTCTAATCCTCCAGGAAGTGAATGTAGAACCCTGGATGCTTTTGGTAGAAGAGTCTTCCAAGCTTCCATGCTTGCTGCGAGAATTAATTCTTATAGTCTCTACATGGGAATGTTCTTAAAAGAAGTCACTGACCATTTGCAGACTTTAAGTCCTTTTATGTCTGACAGTAAAAGGCAAGAATTTCTCACTGGGCTCAAACATGCCCAGGATATCTCCAAATTCTCCAACCGTGCAGCTTTCGACTCCTTTGAATGCGTAAGCAGAGCCTCAGCTATAGCTATAGGTGCACGTAGGATTGCTTGGCTTCAAGCATCTGATTTGGAGACCTGGGTCCAAGATGAATTGGGAAATATCCCTTGTACAGGTGAGAATCTGTTTGGTAAAGATTGGCAAGCAAAAGCCAATCAAATGGATGCTGAAAATTCTGCTTTGGATAGACTATCAAAATCTACTGCTGCTCCTGCTAAGAAAAGGTTGTTCAAGAAAACACCTTTTTCTAAAAAGGGAAGATCCTATCCTGATTATAGTCAGAGAGCATCTTCTGCAGCTCAGTTTCCTTCCAAACATCAGCAATCCTCCAAACAGACCAAGGCAAAGGCTGCGAGGCCTGCTCCAGCCCAGCAATCTCAGCCCCCTCAGGGCCTTTGACTTTCTGCTAGAGAACTTAGCCTTCCTGGCTCTAGAAGGACCAGAGCCTTCCACCATTCCAGGAAGGTTATGTCACTTTGCTCCCAGATGGGGGCAAATCACAGCAGAGCATTGGACACTCTCCATCATAAGAGAGGGGTACAAACTTCATTTTTCCAGCTTGCCCCCTCTCACAAGAGTGCACCAGTTCAATTCTCCAACCTCCCTCCTCAGCCTGTTAGAGCAGGAGGTTGCCACTCTTCTAGCCCAGGGGGCAATAGAGGAAGTGCCTTCTCAACAACAGGGCACAGGGTTCTACTCCCCCTATTTTCTTATCCCAAAGAAAACAGGGGGCTTCAGACCCATTTTTGATCTCAGAGAGTTGAACGGATTCCTAGTCAAAGAGAAATTCAAGATGGTTTCTCTAGGAACTCTGCTGCCATACCTTCAGAGTCATGATTGGCTTTGTTCTCTAGATCTCAAGGATGCATACACTCATGTTCTCATCCATCCAACTCACAGAAGGTTCCTTCGGTTCCTTTTCCAGGAGAAGCACTATCAATACAGAGTGCTCCCCTTTGGCCTGGCCCCTGCACCAAGGGTGTTCACGAAATGCATGGCAGTGGTTGCTGCTTTTCTGCGCACCCTGGGAATATTTGTCTTCCCTTATCTGGACGACTGGCTCATTCGAGCTCCCACTCAATCAGAGGCCAAGACTGCTCTAACTTGCACAATGCGTATCCTTCAATATTTATGGCTGGTAATAAACATCCCAAAATCCAATTTGATCCCTACTCAGTCCCTGGAGTTTATAGGGGCCCTACTGGATACCACAAAGGCAAGGGCCTATCTTCCCCAGGCCCGTTGCCTTCACTTGATGCAGTTAGCTTCTCAAGCAGAGTCAAAACCCCTTCTAACTGCTCGAGAAATGTCACAGTTGCTAGGCCACATGGCATCCACCGTTCATGTGGTACCATATGCTCGCCTTCACATGAGAGCAGCTCAGTGGACTTTATCCACCCAATGGACCCAGGCATTAGGCTGCCTGTCAGACAAAATAGCAAACACAGGTCGCCTCATTTTGTCCCTCCAGTGGTGGAAGTCCCCTCAGAACCTGTTGCTGGGGTGTCTTTTCAACAGCCTCTACCCCAGGCAACTCTTACAACAGATGCTTCTCCAATGGGCTGGGGAGCTCATCTTCAGGACCTCTCCACCCAGGCCATCTGGTCCCCACAGGAGACTTGTCTATATATCAATCTCTTAGAACTCAGAGCAATCTTCCTTGCTCTGCGAGTTTTCCACACCCTGCTCAGCCACAAGACAGTCCTTGTCCACACGGACAATCAGGTAGCCATGTTCTATATAAACAAGCAGGGAGGAACTGGCTCTCTGTCTCTTTGCAACGAAGCTCTGCGACTGTGGGCCCTCGCCAGAGAGCATCACATTCATCTTCTGGCAGTCTATCTTCCAGGTGCTCAAAACTCTTGGGCAGACAGACTCAGTCGAGTTCTGCTTCCACACGAGTGGTCCCTACATATGGACCAGGTATCCAAGATTTTTCAAATTTGGGGAACCCCGGACATAGACCTCTTTGCAAGTCCGTGGAATGCCAAACTTCCCCGGTTCTGTTCCAGAACTCCGGCTCAGGGGGCTCAGGCAAGGGGTGCTTTCCTCCTCCATTGGGGTCAAAACTTCCTGTATGCCTTTCCACCCATTCCCCTAATTCCCAAAACCCTGTTCAAGCTTCATGATTCTCATAGCTCCACATTGGCCACGGCAAGTGTGGTACCCTCTGCTTCTACATCTCTCTCAAGCTCCCTCCCTAGAGTTAGGGTCTGCTCCAGACCTCCTCTCTCAGGAGTACGGAAAGTTGTGGCACCCCAATCCCCAGTCTCTGCATCTCAGGGCTTGGTTGCTGAAGGCCTAGATCTCCAGGATCTTCCTCTTTCTCAACAAGTGAAAGATGTTCTTTATGCTTCCCGAAAACCTTCCACTAGACGTTCTTACGCCTTCAAGTGGAAAAGGTTTACCATCTGGTGTTCTGGAAAGGGTCTTAACCCCCATTCAATACCTCTGGAATCGTTGCTGGAGTATCTCCTGCATCTGTCTAATGCAGGCCTTAAGACAAATTCAGTAAGAGTCCATCTGAGTGCTATTGCAGCTTCCCTCAAGCCTCTAAATGGACAACCTGTTTCCTCTCATCCCCTTGTGGCAAGGTTCATGAGAGGCCTCCTTTTAACAAAGCCTCCCATTAGACCACCTCCGGTGGCATGGGACTTAAATTTGGTTATTGGTCAGCTTATGAAGCCGCCTTTTGGACCTTTAGCTACTACCTCCTTGAAATACCTTTCTTGGAAGGTTATCTTTCTCATTGCAATCACATCAGCACGCCGCATCAGTGAATTGCAAGCACTAGTAGCTAATCCACCTTATACAAGGTTCCATCATGACAAGGTGGTCCTTAGGACTAATCCACACTTTATGCCTAAGGTGGTCTCGCCTTTTCACCTCAACCAAGAGGTCTACCTACCTGTCTTTTTTCCAGGGCCTCATGCATCAAGTGCAGAGAGGAATCTTCATACCCTGGACTGTAAAAGAGCTCTAGCTTTTTACTTACAGAGGACACAACAACATAGAAAGTCTTCTCAACTCTTTGTTGCTTTTGATCCTTCTCATTTGGGACAACCAGTCTCCAAGAGAACACTTTCCAACTGGATTGCCCAGTGTATTTCTTTTGCCTATCAGAGCAAGAACATTTCTCTGGAGGGCCATGTCACAGCTCACAATGTGAGAGCCATGGCAGCCTCAATGGCTCACCTGAACTCTGTGTCTATAGACAACATCTGTCGAGCAGCCACTTGGGCCATGGTTCATACCTTCACAGCCCATTACTGTTTGGACAAGGACTCCCGCAGGGATACCTTGTTTGGTCAGGCTGTTCTCAAACACCTGTTCCATACTTAATCAACTCCTTCCCACCATCCCTCAGGGGATGCCAGAGATCCAGGTGGGGAAGTGCAGCCCTGTCCCAGGGACACACAACTTATGGGCTCTCTCCCTGGCATCAAAAGCTAGGGAGTCCCCATATGTGAAGACTCATTCCTGCTTGTTCCTGGAGATAGCACCTTTACTTACCTGTAACAGGTGATCTCTGGGAACAGCAGGAATAAGTCTTCACAACCCACCCACCTCCCCTAGGAGTTGTCTCTCTCTGTCTCTCTTCCTTTCCCTCTCTCTCCCTCTTTGTCTCAGCTATAAAACTCAACTGAGGAGAGACAGTTGGAAAGGCGGGAAGGCAGCACACAGGCGCTGTGGGAAGCTCCCAAAAGCTTTCTGATTGGACGCTGGGGAGCGTTCCCACGCAGGCTCCGTCAGTACCGACGTACCCATATGTGAAGACTTATTCCTGCTGTTCCCAGAGATCACCTGTTACAGGTAAGTAACTGTGCTTTATTCAACAGCAGTCCTTGCCCGATCTATCCCACCTGGAATTGCTAAAATCAAAAGCCCCCACAGCTGAATATACAGGGAGAGAGTAGACTGGCAACCAAAGTCCACCCGGTAGTCGATTTTCCCTCCGCTGGCCACATTCAGCTCTTGATGCTCAACTCCATACGGTAATGGCCGCCACTGGGGTCACCGAGATAGGATTGGCACTGAAACTGTTTCCCCTCTCACTCAAATGCCGGCCACAAAGAACTTCTCACTCCTCTGCCAGACGCCACAGAGCCACAGCAGCCCAGATCAGCTCTCCATCCACCACACACAACAGCATTTACTTGCAGTGAGCTCTGACAGAAGACACAGCAACCCTTGGTCCTCAGCGTCGCACCGCCGATCCAGCTCTCACTCACATCAGGTACACCGGGTTGGGAGCACGATGAAGAAGGCAAGACATCTTGTTGCTGCAGTCGGGAACCTTTTAGAGCAACATCCTACTGCTGATTCGCCTACCGGAGCTGTACGGGATCGGGCTTCCCTCGTCGGCATGAAGGGGAGGCATATTTAAGAGGTGGCGATCATATACCGGCTGTCATACCCGATTCCACCTCACCCCATATTCCGCTGCACTTGGCCACTTAATTTAGCCACAAATTCAAGAGTTCATGTCCTTCCACCGGTAGATGTGAGATGCCCGGCACGGAGCCTCAGGGAGATGCTGCCAGCAAAAGGCTCGATACCATATACTGAGTACCAGAGTGCCCAGGCTTCCAAAAACCTCAACTCCCCTACCACTCCATGGTAGTAGAATTGGCGATGCGCTGCATAAAGAGTTCTAAGAACCATTCATCTATGCCGCCTGGCAGAGTCTCAAGAACAGTCAATGCTTTTGGGTGTTGATGCTTCCAGGCATTTATGTTGGCCTACAGAATAAATTCTTATATTCTCTGTATGGGCATGTTTCTGAAGGATGTTACCAGGGATCTGGAGACTTTTGCCCCCATACTGCCTGAAGATAAGCGGAATGCTTTCCAGACACTCATCAAGCAAGGCCAGAATACTTCTTTTTTTTACTAGGGCCTCTTTTGATGCTTTTGAGTCAACCAGTAGAGCTTCAGCAGTCTTCATTGGTGCTTGTAGAATGGCCTGGTTAACAGACATCAGATCTCAAACAATGGGTCCAGGATAAACTGGCCAATATCCCATGTACTGTATAAAACCTATTTGGCAAAGGTTGGGGGGGGAAAGCAGGAGAGATTGAGACAGATGATCTCACCCTCCAATGCCTTTCTAGGAAGTCAGCTGACCCATCCAAGTGGAAGGCGCTCTTCCCAAGAAATCTTTCTATCCCAAAAAGAAAAGATACTTTCCTTCTTACCCCCCTTCTGCTGCTTATCAACCTCAACATATTCAGCAAAGACAGCAGGCCTTCACCAGCCCAAAAAGCCCAAGGCTCCTAAGCCTCAACTAGCTCCACAGGTGCAACCTGCGACTGGTTTTTGACTCCTTCCTCAAGAGCATTGCCAATCTGACCCAGAAGGTCCTCAGCCCCTCCGCATAGCTGGCAGACTCAGTCACTCTGCCTAAAGGTGGCACCTCCTAACATCAGAGCAGTGGATATTCCAGATAGTCCAAGGGGATTATCAACTTTACTTTGAAACCTTACCCCCCAATAGCTTTTTAGGGTATTATCCAACAGAACCCCTTCAAAGCATTCTCTTAAAGGAAGAGGTGACCACTCTGTTCTCCCAGGGGGCCATAGAAAGAGTTCCTTTTTATCAAGAAGGGATGGGCCTCTACTCTCCATATTGTCTCATACCAAAGAAAATAGGAGGCTTCAGGCCCCTCTTAGATCTCAGAGACCTAAACAGATTCATGGTCTGAGAGGAATTCAAAATGATTTCTCTAGCAACTATTCTACCACATCTCCAGAAACAAGATTGGTTATGTTCTCTAGACCTAAAGAAGAGTACACATTTATTGATCCATCCCTCACACAGACAGTATCTGCATTTCATGTTTCAGGGAACCCATTATCAATACAGGGTTCTCCCCTATGGTCTTGCTTCTGCCCCAAGAGTCTTCACAAAATTCATGGCAGCAGTTGCATCCTACTTATGCACCTTGGGGGTAATCATTTTCCCTTACTAGCTGATCAGGAAAGACACCCCTCAGGATGTACGACTCTCCTTTCAATTCACCATCACAGTGCTATAACATCTGGGCTTTGTCATAAATTTCCCAAAGTCTCACTTCGCTCCAGCCCAACAATTGGAGTTCATCAGAGTGCTCTTAGACACTCAACAGGCCCGAACCTTTTCTTCTGCAGGATCGCTCTGCCCACCTAATCGAGCTGGCAAGGGGTATGCAAAAGCAAAGCTGCATAATAGCTCGACAAGTGCTACAGCTCTTAGGACACATGACCTCCACGGTCCATATCGTCCCATACGCTAGATTACACATGCAACAAGAGCAGTGGACTCTGTCTTCTAAATGGACACAACAAAGGGGCGTCTCAGAGACAAGATCCTCATCACCCCTCAACTGATCAAATATCTTCAGTGGTGGTGGTCTCAACAGATCCTTCTTGTCGGTTCACCTTTTTGAGATGTCTCCACCTTGATGTACCCTGACAATAGATGCTTACAAGCTGGGTAGGGGGGCACATCTGAACAACCTAACAGGAATCTGCTTTGCAGATCAACATTCTAGAACTACGAGCATTGACAAATGCTCTTTGGGTTTTTCAACCCCAACTTTCAGGGCAACCTGTTCTAGTCAGGACAGACAACTAAGTGGCCATGTTCTATGTAAACAAACAGGGGGGAACGGGATCTTGTCCCCTCTTCGAGGAAGTGCTTCACCTATGGTTCTTTGCCATCTCACACCGCATTCATCTCAGAGTGGTGTATCTTCCAGGTGAACTCAATGTCCTTGCGGACAGGCCAAGCCATATCCTGCATCCACATAAGTGGACCTTACATTGACAGACAGCTGCCTGGATCTTCAGCACATAGGGGACCCCATGCATAGATCTCTGCCACTCTACAAAACACACAGCTTCCTTTCTTTTGCTCGAAGTTTCCATCACTACACTGAGAGGCTCAGGATGCCTTCCTTCTACATTGGGGACAGGGACTGCTCTATGCATTCCCACCCGTCTCCTTAATACCCAAGCTACAGTACAGGCCAACAGCGGTTCCATGATCCTTATAGCCCACTTTTGGCCTTTACAACTATGGTTTCCTCTGCTTCTTCAACTTGCATAGACTCAACTGCTCAGCCTGGGATTTGCGCTTGTCCTCCTCTCTCAATACAGTGGGACACTCCTTCATCCCAATCTTCACTCCCTATACCTGACAGCATGGCTGCTGAAGAGATTGTGCATGCTGACCTCGACTTGCCACAGGCAGTCACAGATGTCCTCTTTGCAACACGCAAATATTCCACAAGGCGATCTTATGCCTTCAAGTGGTGTAGGTTTGCCCTCTGGTGGTCCCCAAAGGGCATTGACTCTTTTCTTGCCTGGTGGAGTCCCTTCTACAATATTTCCTCCACTTATCCTTAACAGGTCTTACAACAAACTCAGTGAGATTTCACCTTAGTGCCTTTGCAGCCTCTCACAGATTATGGGATGGACAGCCTATCTCCTCACACCCCTTAGTAGAAGCTTCATGTGGGGTCTCCTGCTGTCCAAGCCACCCATTAAGCTGTCTCTGGTTTCCTGGGATTTTACTCTGGTTCTCGCTCAACTTCTAAAGCCTCCTTTCAAGCCTTTAGCCACTACTTCATTGAAGTTTCTATCTTGGAAGGTAATCTTCCTGATTGCCCTTAAGTCAGCTTGTCGTATCAGTGAACTGCAGTCTCTGGTGGTGGATCCACCCTACACCAGGTTCCACTATGACAAGGTAGTACTGCGTACCAATTCACATTTCTTTCCAAAGGCAGTCTCCTCCTTCCAGCTAAAGCAGTTGGTCAACCTACAGATTTTCTTTTCGAGACCACATGTGTCTCAAGCCGAAGCAGCGCTACACACCTTAGACTGCAAGCAAGCGTTGGCTTACTACTTGAATAGAACGAAGGATCACAGAAGATCCTCTCAAATATTCATCTCCTTTGATTCTAGTCACCTAGGCCTACTAGTGACAAAACATACTCTATCCAGATGGATAGCAGATTGCATTTCCTTTATTTTTATTTATTTATTTATTTAACATTTCTTATATACCGCCTTTCATGATATCAAGGCGATTTACATTAAACAAACTGAAATTACATTGAACAGGGCATTATAACTTGGCGATAACTATTTTACAGGGAACATGGGCAATGGAGGGTTAAGTGGCTTGCCCAAGACCACAAGGAACACCTGTGGGACTAGAAACCCCAGTCCTTCCGGCCCAAGGTTGCTGTCCTCTAGTGGGATTTAAACCCCCGACTTTCTGGCCTGAGGTAACTTGCCCCAACCACTAGGCTTCCTCCTTCTCTTTCCTTTGCTTATGGACTGGCAGGACTCTTTTTGGAGGGTCATGTCACTTCTCATAATGTATGGGCTATGGCAGTCTCCATAGCCAATCTCCATTCAGTATCCATTGAGGAGTTCTGTCATGCAGCTACCTGGTCCTCCATTCATACTTTTGCTGTGCACTATTGTGCACTAGTGTTTGGACAGACTCCCACTGGGATGCTGTCTTTGGCCAAGAAGTACTCTATCACCTCTTTCGGACTTAAACTCAACTCATACCCTCCGTCCCGGACTTCTACAAGAGACCAGACTATCATTTGGGGAGTATCACTCCTGGAATCGTGTCTAATGGCCCACAACTTTCCAGACCCTTCGGCTACAACCTTTGGCCTCAGAGACAACTGTCTCCCCCCCCCTGTACCAGTCTGGTACCTGGAAGCCAGTGAGTCTCATATGTGAAGACTGCATTCCTGCTTGTTACCTAGAAACATGATGACAAAAAGAGACCACATGGCCTATCTAGTCTGTCCTTCCATATCAACACTACAACAGTCCCCTTTTTTTTCCTTTAGAGATCCTCTGTGTTTGTCCCATGGTTCTTTGAATTCAGATATTGTACTCATCTCTACCACCTCCACTGGGAGACTATTCCAGAGATCCACCACTCTTTCCATAAAGAAATATCTCCGCATATCACTCCTGAATCTATCCCCTTTCACCCTCATCCCATGTCCCCTCGTAGCAGAGCTTGCTTTCAATTGAAAGAGGCTCTCCTCCTGTGCATTTATGCCACGGAGGTATTTAAACATCTCAATCACATCACCTCTTTCCTGTCTTTCCTCTAAGGTGTACATATTAAGATCCTTAAGTCTGTCCTCATATACTTTATAATTTCTGGAGATAACGCAGTTACTCACTTGTGTAACAGGTGATCTCCAGGAACAGCAGCAATCAGTCTTCACAACTCACCCTCCTATCTTAGGAGTTGTAGGGTTCTTTGATTTTATTCTTCTTCTCAGCTACAAACTTAACTGAGGAGAGGAATTGGGAAGGCACGCACACAGGTGCAGTGGAGTGCTTCCAAAGTATTTCCTATTTGACGCTGGGGAGTGTTCCTGTGCGGGCTCCATTGGTGCCGATGTCATCCATATGTGAAGACTGATTCCTGCTGTTCCTGCAGATCACCTGTTACCACTGTTCCCTCTAAGCTGTGCGCGTGTGCGCGCGCACACACCTCGCCGAGCGAGCGCACATACTTTAGAACAGAGCGCACAAAAATTACGGCTCTGATTCTGATAGAAAACCACACAGACGTCTTAAAATTTAAAAGTTATGATTGTAATTACTAGAAATTTCCCGCTTCATTTAGTAATAGTCTATTTTCATTTAATTTGATTAAAATCAGTGTGGTGTACATACTGTATTCTGATGTGCAGTCAAATTTTAAAGTATATAACTCAGAGTGTCATTATGTGGCGCACAAAAATTTAACCTTCCTTCAAAAGCTGCACACAGCTGATATTTTATGCGCACATAGCCTACAGAAAATTAGAGGGAACATTGCCTGTTACAGGTGAGTAAGTATGCTATGCTATACTGCTCCCTTGGATTTTTGCAGCCCAAATGCATGACCCTGCATTTTTTAGCATTAACTCTCAACAGCTAAATTCTCAACTATTCTTCAAGCTTCGCTAGATCCCTCCTACTGTTACGTAAAGCTTCCTGGATCACTACTATATTGCAGATTTTGGTATCATCCACAAAGAGGCAAACATTACCTGAAAGGCCTTCTGCAATATCACTTATAAAAATGTTAAAAAGAATTGGTAACATCCTTCTCCTCAAAGTGAGCTCCATTTACCTGTATCCTTTGTTACCTCCCACTCAACCAATTTCTAATCCAGTCAGTCACTTTAGGGTCCATCCCTATGGTGCTCAATTAATTTATAAATTGCATGGACAGAATAATGTCAAAAGCTTTATTGAAATCTAACTACACCACATCTAGCAATCTCCCTCAATCCAGCTCTCTGGTCACTCAATGAAAGAAAGTAATCATATTTGTAGTAAAGCCATATCCTGTAATTCATTGAGTTCCAGAAACCTCACTATCCTTTGTTTTGTAGCATTTCCATTAATTTACTCACCACAAAAATCTGACTAACCAGCCTGTAATTCCCAACTTACTTCCTGTTTTGTGTAGAGGGACCATATGTACTCTTTCCCAGTCCTCTGGGACCACTTCCATTTCTAAAAAAGCATTGAAAATGTCAGAGAATGGAGCTGCTAGAACTTCCTTAAGTTCCTTTAGTACTGTCTGGTCTATCCCTTGTGTTCTGAAAATCATTCAAGATCCGCATCATTTCTGTTCCTATTTGTGGATGTTTTCTTCAGTCTTGCTCCTGACCATTCATCTGTGAACACAGAACAGAAATATTTGTTAAGTAATTCCTCTCTATCCTCCTCATCTTCTATGTACATATTTCTCCCCTTTATCCTTGAGTCTGTCAGTATTACTCCACTTTTGCCCTTCCTTCTCTCACAGATATATCTGAAAAATGTTTTGTCCTTATCCTCCCTCCGCATTTTACTGCATTGGCTATTTTTTCTTCTGTTTGTATCTTTGCTTTCCTGCTTCCTTTCGTAGCTTCTCTTAGCCCTTCCATATATTGATGCTTGTCTTCGTCTTTCTGTGATCTCTTGTACTCTATGAAGGCAACTCTCTTTTCCCTCAACTTTTCAATTTTTGAGAGCCAAATGGAACGTGTACAACTTGATCTGTTGGGTGTCAGCGAACGGAAATGGACTGGCATCGGGCACTTTGCATCAGATGATCACACGGTCTACTATGCTGGAAATGAAAGACAAGGAAGAAATGGTGTTGCATTTATAATAAAGAAGAAACTTGCAAGAACTGTAATGAAATACAATGCAGTCAGCAAACACTTAATCTCTATTCATCTACGAGGAATGCCTATCACCACAACTATAATTCAAGTATATGCCCCAACAACAGCTGTAGAAGAGAATGAAATTGAAGAGTTCTATGAACAAGTACAAGCTGAAATTGACAGAACATGCAAACAGGATATCCTGATAGTCACTGGTGACTGGAACTCAAACGTTGGCAACAAAGAAGAAGGCAAAGTAGTTGGAAAATATGTTCTCCAGGACCAAGCAGGAAGTTAGTCCTCACATATGGGTGACGTCGGCGCCGACGGAGCCCTCGTGCGGAGCATTTCACCAGCTTTCAAAGAAAGCCTTTGGGAATTGCAGCGCGCATGCGCGGTCCCCTTCCCGCCCAAGGGGGCCATCTTGCTCAGTCTTCTTTTTTCCACGGAGCCCGACGGACGTAGTTTGTTTTTACCCGAGGAAAAAGTTGATTTTCTCTATTTTTCTCCGGTTCGACGCCGGATCCTTTTCCCGCTCGGACCGATATGCCGGTATCGAGTCCTTTTCTTTCTTTTTCGGTTTTTGTCCTTTGTGACTGGCGTTCGCCCCTTTTTTCTTTTTTCCCTGGCAGCCCGGTCTTTTGACCTAGCAGGGGCCCTTTTTCCTCCGATGACTACCAGCGGGTTTAAGAAATGTGATCGGTGTAAGAAACTTATGTCTCTTACCGACACACATGACTGCTGCCTCCGTTGCCTCGGACACGATCATGACCCGAGGATCTCTGGTCCGTGTGGCAAAATGTCCTCGAAGGCGTTGAGGAGTCGGCAGCACCAGAATGCTAGAATTTTTTCTGACTCCGCGTCCGGCCGGGCCCGGACCTCGTCAGAGGCCTCGATGTCTCGGGACTCCGGCCCCGAGCAGCGTCGGGGTTCCTCTGAGCGTGGGTCTCCGTGGGAAAATCGCAGGAAGAAGAAACCCGCGAGGGCGTCGTCGGTGGACGCTCCTGGTTCCTCGCGGGCCAGGTCGCATAGCCCCGATAGCCGTCCCGGGTCTTCAGAGTCGGAGAGGCCTGCCTAGCATCCTCGTGTCAAGATGGAGTCTCCTGGACACGTAAGTGCTGTTGTCCTCGTTGACTCTCCTCCAAGGGAACCGACTTCGGGCCCAACGCCGTTGGGGCCCGAGTTGGGGGCTGCTGGGTCTCCTGAGCTCGGACTCAGGTTGACGGCCTTGGAGAGCAGCTTCGCTGCCTTCATGGAACAGCAGCGAGCATTGATCGCCGGTCTCACCGGTGCATCTGCCCTGACCACCGGGACCTTGACGTCCAAGTCGACCCTGGAGGCCGAGCCGATCCTCAAGTCCATGCGGGCTCGAGTCGATCCTCGGCCACGGTCTCCCTCGACCTCCCTTCGGGGCCGAGGTCGTCGACGCCGATACCCTCGGCGTCGGGGCGGAGGGCATCGGTACCCGCCCGACCGGAGCCGCTCGATTCCTCCTCCGAGGAGTCGGGCTGGGAGACGGAGGACGAAGAGTCACCCGACACCCATCGGACTCGGTGTGTCCCATCGGACTCGCCCGAGTCCAAACCTCGGAGACGATCCCCACCGGAGGATACCTGGTTCTCGGACTTCGTGCGGGATATGGCCAAGGCCTTGGCCTTCCCCGCGGATCCCGAGGAGGAGCCTCGAGCTGAAGAGCTCGAGGCCCTCCAGTATGACTCTCCCTCAAAGGAGGCCTTTACTGTTCTGGTTCCTCCAATGCTGGAGCGGCTGCTCTTCCGCATGTGGGAGACCCCGGCCTCGACGCCGGTGTTAAGCAAGCGGGTTGATTCCATCTATCAAGTCCGCAAGAGCCCCAGGTTCCAAAAGGCACAATTACCGCACCACTCCATGGTTGTAGAATCGGCCATGCATCGACTGAAAAGTCAGAAGATGCACTCCTTGGTGCCTCCCGGCCGGGAGGCCCGGAACCTGGATGCCCTCGGTAAGAAGTGCTTCCAGGGCTCTATGCTTGCTTGCCGTGTCCAGACATACCAGCTCTACATGGGCATGTACCTTCGAGACCTGGCAAAGGAGATTGCCGGGTTCTCTGCTGGTCTCTCCGAGGAACCTTTGCAGAGGTTCCAGGCCTTGTCCACCGGTATTCGAGAGTGCTCGAAGTTTATCTCTCGAGCAGTCTACGATGGCTTCGAGGCTTCGGCCCGAGTAGCTGGGGCCGGCATCGGTGCCCGCCGACAGGCTTGGCTACAGTCATCCGACCTCGAGCCATGGGTCCAGGACAAGTTGGTCGATGTCCCCTGCCGAGGAGAAAACCTCTTTGGAAAGCCCATGGCTGAAAAGGCTGCAGAACTTGAGACCGAGACTCTGACCAGGACTAGGCTTTCCAGGAAAACCTCTGCCCCTTCTCAGAAGAAGAAGGGCTCGGGAAAAAAGACCTTTTACCCGAGGAAGTCATCTGCCTATAAACAATACCCTCATTATCAGGCCTCTACAGCTCCCCAGCAGGGTCAGCAGGCCAAGGGGCAGGGTCAGGGGCCCCGTAGGCAGAAGGCTCCCAAGCCACCAACACCGGCCCCTGCTCAGCAGGGTGGGGTTTTTTGACTCAAACAGCATAGCCTCTTCTCCTCAGCTGGCTTCTCTCAGCACAGGAGGCCGGCTGGCCCACTTTGCCCACAGGTGGTCAGCCGTCACATCAGATGCCTGGGTTCTTCACATAGTCCAAAAGGGCTATCTTCTCCATTTTCACCAGGTACCTCCCTCCTACTTTCCAGGGGAGCCTTCAAGACCCCCTCTGCACAGGGACCTACTCCTTCAGGAGTTAGCAGGTCTGCTACAGGATCAGGCTGTGGAACCGATGCCCCACCACCTGAGAGGTCACGGCTTTTATTCCAGGTACTTTCTGGTACCAAAAAGAACAGAAGGCCTCAGACCCATCCTAGACTTGCGAAACCTCAACAAGTTCCTGGAGAGGGAAAAGTTCAAGATGCTTACCCTTGGAATCCTGCTGCCCTACCTCCAGCATGGAGACTGGCTATGCTCCTTAGATCTAAAGGATGCGTATACTCACATCCTTATTCATCCAGACCACAGACAATATCTCAGGTTTGTTGTGGGAGGACACCACTATCAGTACAGAGTACTGCCCTTTGGCCTGTCCTCCGCTCCCAGGGTGTTCACCAAGTGCCTGGCAGTGGTGGCGGCCTACCTGAGGCTTCAGGGTCTTTTTGTGTTTCCGTACCTGGACGACTGGCTCATAAGGGGCCAATCTTCCCAGGAGGCCAACCTGGCCACCCTTCGCACTGTGGCTCTGCTTCAGCACTTGGGGTTTGTCATAAACTTCGCAAAGTCCACTTTGCTCCCGTCCCAGAACTTGGAGTTCATAGGGGCCAGGCTCGACACTCTTCAAGCAAAGGCTTTTCTGCCTCTGGACAGGGCCCACAGGCTAATGGATCTGGCCAGCCAGTTTCGCAGAAATTCCCTGGTCTCTGCCAGGCAATTCCTGAGACTACTCGGCCATATGGCTTCCACGGTTCATGTCACCCCCAATGCCCGCCTACACATGCGGCCTGCTCAGTGGAGCCTTCGCACTCAATGGCATCAAGCCATAGGGAGCCTAGCGGACTCAGTGAAGATATCTGACCTACTGGTCTCCTCTCTGCAATGGTGGCTTCATCTTCTGAATCTGCTGCTCGGAGTAGTTTTTCAATCCCCTCCGCATTCTCAAGTGCTCACAACAGATGCTTCTCTTCTCGGTTGGGGAGCACATTGCCAAGGGACATGTACTCGGTCTCTGGACCCCTTGGGAGGCTACTCTACAGATAAACTTCCTGGAGCTATGGGCGATCCGCCTAGCTCTGAGAGCCTTCTCCCACCTCGCCTCTCACCAGTCTGTACTGGTTCAGACGGACAATCAAGTTGCCATGTTCTATGTGAACAAACAAGGAGGCACAGGCTCCTCCCTTCTTTGTCAGGAGGCTCAACGGCTGTGCTCTTGGGCTGTCCATCACGGGATCCTTCTCAAGGCTGTCTACCTCCCAGGTCAGGAAAATTACCTGACAGACAGACTGAGCAGGATCCCACAACCACACGAATGGAGATTGAACCCATTGGTGGTTCAGCAGATCTTTCTCAGGTGGGGACTCCCCACCATGGATCTTTTCGCCAGTCCTCTGAACCGGCAACTCCCGAGATTTTGCTCCAGACAACCGCATCCCCTCAGAATAGCAGCGGATGCGTTTCTGATCTTGTGGTCCACAGGCCTACTGTATGCGTTTCCTCCCACACCACTAGTGTCCAGAACGCTGTTCAAAGTCCTTAGGGACGGGGCTTCATTGATTCTCATTGCCCCCAGGTGGCCCAGGCAACCATGGTTCCTGCTTCTGATGCAGCTAGCGATGGACACCCCTCTTCCTCTGGGGTTTCAACACGATCTCCTGTCTCAGAATCAGGGGACTCTCTTGCACCCCAACCTCCAGTCCCTTCATCTGATGGCCTGGCTGCTGAAAGGGTAGTCCTGGCTCCCCTACAACTGCCTCGAGAGGTGGAAGATGTCGTCTTAGCTTCTAGACGGCAATCCACCAGGACATCCTACGCTCTTAAGTGGCGTAGATTCTCCGCCTAGTGTGCTCAGCACAGCGAGAATCCCTTCTCGTGCTTGGTAGCGGTAGTGTTGCAATATTTGCTTTACCTCTCCAATCTGGGCCTTAAGTCTAACTCTGTCAGAGTTCACCTTAGTGCTCTCTCAGCACACCACTCCCCGGTGGACGGCAGGCCTCTTTCCAACCACCCTTTGGTATCTCGTTTCCTCAGAGGCCTCCTTCTACTGAAGCCTCCTTTGCGTCCACCGGCCCCTGAGTGGGATTTGAAAGTGGTGTTGCAGCGGCTTACTTGTCCGCCTTTTGAACCTATGGCTACCTGCCCTCTCCGTTTTCTCTCCTGGAAAACTTAGGGGCTTGTTTACAAAGCCGCGGTAGTGGTTCGCGATCGTAATCGGAGCCGCGGCCCCATTGATTTCAATGGGGCCGCGGCTGCAATCGCGATCGCGAACCACTACCGCGGCTTTGTAAACAAGCCCCTTTGTTTCTGGTAGCTCTCACCTCTGCTAGGCGAGTGAGTGAACTGCAGGCGTTAGTGTCTGATCCTCCTTACACTAGGTTCTACAGGAATAGGGTAGTCTTACGGACTCACCCTAAGTTTCTTCCTAAAGTTGTTTCACCTTTTCACCTCAATCAGGAGGTGGTTCTTCCAACATTCTTTCCCAGGCCGCATGCCAACCGGGCAGAGATGGTCTTGCATACCCTGGACTGTAGGAGGGCGTTATCCTTCTACCTTGACCGTACGCGGGGGCATCGAAAGGCTGTTCAGCTTTTCGTTTCTTTTGACCCCAATAAGTTGGGGCTCCCTGTCTCCAAGCGTATGTTGTCCATGTGGGTCGCTGATTGTATCGCCTGGGCTTATGGGGCATCCGGCCTCTCGTTGGAGGGTCGAGTCACGGCTCATCGTGTCAGGGCGAAGGCTGCGTCAGTGGCTCAACTCCGCTCTGTTCCGTTGGCAGACATCTGCCGGGCCGCTACTTGGTCTTCAAGCCAGACTTTTGCGGCCCATTACTGCCTTGAGAGGGAGTCCCGCAGGGACAGTGCTTTCGGACAGGCAGTACTCCATAATCTCTTTGGGGTTTAGGCAACTCCTACCCTCCGGCCCTGGTGTTGGGCTACCGGTCGGGGGCGTTCTCAGAGAATATTCCTTCCTTCTGTGATGACGAGCTAGAGGGAGCTCATTTTTCCGCTTGAGGTCTCCGGTAGCCTTAAGCTAGGGAGTCCCATATGTGAGGACTGACTTCCTGCTTGGTCCTGGAGAAAGAGTAGTTACTCACCTGTAACAGGTGTTCTCCAGGAGCAGCAGGAATCAGTCCTCACAAACCTCCCTCCTCCCCTTGAAGTTGCAGTCATATGATTTATTTTGCTAATTTTTTGCTGTCTTTAACTATGTCATCAGACTGAGCAAGATGGCACCCTTGGGCGGGAAGGGGACCGCGCATGCGCGCTGCAATTCCCAAAGGCTTTCTTTGAAAGCTGGGGAAATGATCCGCACGAGGGCTCCGTCGGCGCTGACGTCACCCATATGTGAGGACTGATTCCTACTGCTCCTGGAGAACACCTGTTACAGATGATTAACTACTCTGACTTGGCAACAGAAATGAAGCTGGAGAAAGACTGATAAAATTCTGCAAGACCAACGATCTATTCATCTCAAACACCACCTTCCAGCAACACAAGCGGCAACTGTACACATGGACTTCACCCAATGATTGTATAAAATCTAATTGACTACATCTGTAGAAGTCAACAATGGAAAAGCTCTGTAACATCAACAAAGACAAAACCTGGAGCTGACTGTGGTGCAGATCATCAACTACTAGTTTGCAAACTCAAGCTAAAGTTGAAAAAGAGCAAACCACTCATGAAAGCAGCAAAATATGACCTTGAGACTATACCACTGGAATTTAAAGACTGCCTGCAAAATCGATTTGCTGCTTTAGATACAAATGACAGAGCTCCAGAAGAGTTATGGAATGACATCAAGAAGGTTGTGTTTCAAGAAAGCGAGAAGTCTCTACAAAAGGTGAAAAAGCAAAAACGGCTAAAATGGATGACGGAAGAAACTCTGAAAATTGCCCAGAAACGCAGAGAAGCTAAAGCCAGAGGAGAAAGAAAGACAATCACAGAACTCAGAGATTTCCAACGTGCAGCAAGACAGGACAAGGAAAAGTATAGAGCTGCCTTTGATGCATTTGAGTCATCCAGCAGAGCATCTTCTATTGCTATAGGGGCTAGGTGGCCGGTTTGGCTTCAGATCTCAGATTTGGAACAATGGGTCCAAGATAAGCTTGGCATCATTCCCTGCAAGGGTGAAAACCTATTCGGTAAGAACTGGCGAGAAAAGTCAAGGGAACTGGAGACCGATGATACTGCCCTCAAACGGCTCTCTAGGAAGATATCTGAGCCCTCCAAAAAGAAGGCACCATCTAAGAAAGCCTTCTACCTCAAGAATAGAAGATTTTACCCTTCTTACCCCTAGCCAACCTACCACCAACAACAGAAGCACAGGGACGCAAGCAGGCCAAGAAGCCCAGACTTGCTAAAACACAACCCCAAACTCAACCAGCTCCTGCTCTGTCGAGTGTTTGACTCCCAGGTAGGGAGCATAGCCAGTCCCCAACAGACTCTGCAGGATCTGATACCCATTCTAGGCAGTCTCTTGCTGTTCAGCCAGAAATGGCATACCATTACCACAGAAAACTGGACTCTTACCATCATATAGAAGGGGTATCAACTCAACTTTCGAGAGCTTCCCCCTCACTACTTCAGAGGGGACTATCCTTCCAAACCCCTCCCTGGAGGCCCTCCTCTAGCAGGAAATAAGCAATCTCCAGGAACAAGAGGAATGTAGTCTTCACATATCGGTATCGTCGGTACCGACGGAGCCTGCGCGGGAACGCTCCCCAGCGTCCAAAAGGAAAGCTTTTGGGAGCATCCCACAGCGCATGCGTGCTGCCTTCCCGCCTCACTGCCTCTCTCACTTCAGTTCTTCGTTTTCCGCAGAGCCGACAGGACGTCTCTTCTGTTACCGCAGAAAACGTTATCTTTTTTCTTGTTTTTTTGTGGTCGCGTCTGCCTTCATTCGACGCCTACCGGTACCGCCGGTTCTCTTTTCTTATTTTCTTCTAAAAAAAAAAAAAAGGAAACTTTTCTTCTTTTCTTCGGTGCCTCACCGCTCCCGGGGTTAGGCGCCATTTTGGGCACTAGGCCCAAAAATCTCCAGATATGGAGAAGCCAACTAGTGGTTTTAAAAAATGTTCAAACTGTGGCGGTACTATTTCCGTCACCGAAACCCATGAATGGTGTCTCAAATATTTAGGTTCTGAACATTGTCCAACGGAGTGTCTCTCCTGTAGAAAGATGACCAAAAGGGGCCTGCAGAATAGAGCTGCAAAGGCCGGTTCCCTTTTCACGGTTGATACGATGTCAGTTGCATCGACGTCCTCCAGGGCTTCATCTTCCTCTCATGGATCTCAGGTAACTAAACAAGTCTGTAAAGACTAGCCGGTCCTTGAAGGGTAAATCTCCTGCAAATCATTGAGATACCACTGGCACTACCCTCAAGGAAAGTACATCAGCAAAATTGTCCCGGCGGGAGTCTTTGGTCTCCAAAGCACAAACAAGGTCCCAGAATGTTCCAGAGGCCTCCACCTCTGCAGAACTTCTGTTGCCATGTTCTGGGGTCGTAGCCGCTTCCACCGGTACCGACCAGGCATCGGCATTAGCAATGGATAAAAGAATCCTTGCTATTGAATGCAGTCTAGCGTCCCTCTTAGCTGCCTCGGTACCGCTAAGACCGCTACAGACGGTTCAAATGAGCTTGGTACCGACACCAGTACCGGCTCCAGTGGCACCCACTCAGGTGGGAAGGCTTCCTCCCATGCCGAGCCTCAAGAGTTTCTCCGGCATCGAAGGGTTGGAACTGAAACGCCACGGTACCGATATTCAACCGTACCAGCATCAATCGATGCAAAGCTCCGATGAGCAGTTCTGTTGAAGGATCCATCTCCTTCTCCTGAGCGCAGAATGTCTCCTCCAGAAGACATGTCTTTTCAGGATTTTATACGTGATGTAGCTAAGGGTCATTCAATCACGGTTACTCCTGAGAAGGAACCTAGGGCAGAAGAACTAAGAATTCTTCAATACCCTTTGGCTCCCAAAGAGGCAGCAATGCTGCCCGTTTATCAGATCCTTCAAGATCTTATGTTCAGAATATGAGAAACTCCCTTAACGGTGTCGCCGCATTCTCGATGCCTCGATACCATGTATCGAGTCCCACCTTCTCCAGGGTTTCAGAAGACTCAGTTACCACACCATTCCATGGTAGTGGAATCAGCCATGCGGAGAATAAAGAGTGCTAAAACGCATTCTTCCAACCCTCCAGGTCGTGAATCGAGGACACTCTATGCCTTTGGGCGTCGATGCTTTCAATCCCCCATGCTAGCAGCCAGGATTAGCTCATATTCCCTTTACATGGGAATGTTTCTAGTGGAGGTTACAGCGGATTTAGAACGCATGAGCCCTCTTCTTCCCGAAGATAAACGGGTTCAATACCTCACTCTGCTCAAGCACGCTCAGAATGTCTCCAAGTTTGTGAACCATGCAGCTTTTGACTGCTTTGAGGCTATTAGCAGAACTTCTGCTATTGCTATCGGAGCACGGCGCAATGCCTGGCTCCAGGCATCTGACTTAGAGGAGTGGGTGCAGGAGAAGTTAGGAAACATTCCTTGCACAGGAGAAAACTTATTTGGGAAGGATTGGCAGAGCAAGGCTATTCAGATTGAATCTGACAATACCACCTTGAATAGACTATCAAAGTCTACAGCCAACCCATCAAAGAAAAAGACAGGCAAAAAGTTTTTCTTTAACAAAAAGAAAAAATCTTACCATTCTTATACCCATCCAATTCACTGTCCAGTTCATGCTCCCCAGAAGGGGCAGCAGCTTAGACAGCAAAGAAAGCCGCAAGCTCAAAGAGCTCAGCCAGCTCAGCAAGTACAGCCTCCGCAGGGGCTTTGACTTCTAACTAGAGAACTTAGCCATTTTGCCTCTGAAAGGTCCAGAGCCCTTGACCATTCCGGGCAGATTATGCCATTTTGCCAAAAGATGGCAGCATATAACATCAGAAAACTTGACTTTGTCCATTGTAGGTCAGGGGTACAAACTTCACTTCCTCAGTATGCCCCCGCCTACAGTTATCAAACAATTCAATTCTCAAGGCCCTGTCACCGACATCCTGTGTCAGGAGGTCTCTTCACTCCTTGCTCAAGGGGCAATAGAAGAGGTATCTATATCCCAACGGGGAAAGGGGTTCTACTCCCCCTATTTTCTTATCCCAAAGAAGACAGGGGGATACAGACCTATCCTGGACCTCAGAGAATTGAACAAATTCCTGTTCCGAGAAAAGTTCAAGATGATCTCCCTCGGAACACTTTTACCATACCTTCAGAATCAGGATTGGTTATGTTCTCTAGATCTAAGAGATGCATACACACATCTTCATCCATGTAAATCACAGGAAGTACCTTAGATTTCTCTTTCAAGGAAGCCACTTCCAATACAAAGTCCTTCCATTCGGGCTGGCCTCTGCCCCAAGAGTCTTCACAAAATGCATGGCTATAGTAGCAGCATTCCTGAGAACTCTGGGAATATTCGTTTTCCCCTACTTAGACGACTGGCTCATCAGAGCACCGACAGCTCCAGAAACAGAACGAGCTGTTTCTCGTGCCATGAGAATTCTCCAATATTTGGGTCTGGTAAATCAACCACCCAAAGTCTCATCTCACCTCTTCTCAGTCCCTAGAGTTCATAGGGGCTTGCTTAGACATGCAGCAATCAAGGGCATTCCTGCCACAACCGCGCTGTCTTCGAATAAGAGAATTGACTTTCCAAGCAGTAAAGAAAACCATCCTAACTGCTCGGGAAACGCTTCAACTGCTGGGGCATATGGCATCCACTGTGCATGTGGTCCCTTATGCCCGCCTTCACATGCGAGCGGCTCAGTGAACCCTCTCTTCGCAGTGGATTCAAGCCACAGGTCGCTTAACAGACAAAATCAAGAATTCCACGCTTCTTGTTTTGTCCCTACAGTGGTGGCAGTCCCTCGAAAACCTCCTGGTAGGTTCCCCCTTCCAGCAACCACTGCCCCAAATCACCCTGACAACTGATGCATCCAAGTTGGGCTGGGGAGCCCACTTGCACGATCTTTCCACTCAGGGTCTCTGGACCTCACAAGAGGCCTCGCTTCAAATAAACCTCTTAGAGCTAAGAGCCATTTACAATGCTATAAGAGCATTTCAGGCCCAGCTCAGTCAAAAGACAGTTCTGGTCCAAACCGACAATCAGGTTGCCATGTTTTACATAAACAAACAAGTCGGAACGGGCTCTCTGTCGCTGTGCAACAAAGCTTTGCGACTATGGGCCCTCGCCAGAGAGCTCCAAATTCACCTTCTAGTGGTATACCTTCCAGGCATTCAAAGCTTATGGGCAGACAAGCTCAGTCGAATACTGCTGCCACACGAGTGGTCTCTCCAGTCAGACCAACTGGCTTGAGTGTTCCAAACACCAGATATAGACCTCTTTGCAAGTCCACAGAATGCCAAACTTCCCCGGTTCTGTTCCAGAATTCTGGCTCAATACTGTCTGGCAAACGATGCTTTCCAGATCCATTGGGGTCAGGACTTCCTCTATGTCTTCCCACCCTTTCCCCTAATTCCCAAAACTCTGTTCAAGCTTCAGAGAGACAGGGGGTATATGATCCTCATTGCTCCACGTTGGCCAAGGCAATTGTGGTACCCTCTGCTTCTGCATCTCTCTCAAGCAACTCCTCTAGAGTTGGGATATGCTCCAGATCTCCTCTCTCAGGAGAACGGGAAGCTTCTGCATCCTAATCCTCAGTCCCTGCACCTTTGGGCCTGGCTGCTGAAGGCATAGAACTTTTAGATATCCACTCTTCAGGCTTGGAGAAAACCTAGGCTTTCAAATGGAAAAGGTTTTCTATATGGTGTTCGAGAAGGGGGCTTAACCCCCTTTTCGTGCCGTTGGAGTCGCTTCTGGAGTATCTCCTCCATCTTTCAAATTCTGGTCTTAAGACAAATTCACTGTGAGTCCATCTCATTTCTATTGCGTCTTTTCACAAGCCCCAAGATGAACAACCAATCTCTTCTCATTCTCGTGTCAAGATTTATGAGATGTCTACTATTGACAAAGACCCCCATAAAGCCGCCACCGGTGGCATGGGACCTGAATCTGGTTCTTGGGCAGCTTATGAAGCCGCCTTTTGAACCTTTAGCCACTATAACTTTAAAATTCTTTTCCTGGAAGGTCATTTTCCTAATTGCAATAACTTCTGCTAGGCGCATTAGTGAACTGCAGGCTTTAGTGACTGACCCTCCTTATACAAGGTTCCACCATGATAAAGTAGTCCTCAGGACTCATCCACACTTTATGCCAAAGATGGTTTCGTCTTTTCATTTAAACCAGTCGGTTTACCTTCCTGTATTCTTCCCTAGGCCTCATGCCTCCAGTGCAGAAAGGAACCTTCATACCTTAGATTGTAAAAGAGCTTTAGCCTTATCTCCAGGAACAAGCAGGAATGAGTCTTCACATATGGGTACGTTGGTACCGACGGAGCCTGCACGGGAACGCTCCCCAGTGTCCAAAAAGAAAGCCTTTGGGAGCATCCCACACACATGCACGCTGCCTTCCCGCCCATTCACTTCCCTCTCATCAGTTTTCCGTTTTCCGCGGAGCTGGCAGGACGTATTCCTGTCACCGCAGAAAATCCTTCTTTTTTATTCTTGTTTTTTGTGGTCGCGTCTACCTTCCCTCGACGCCATCGGTACCGCCTGTGCTTTTCTTTCTTTTTACTAAAAATGTCTTCTTTTTTCTAAGGAATTTTTTTCCTGTTTAGTGCCTGATGGTTCTAGGCCACTAGGCCTCTACCCTTTCCATTATGGAAAAGCCAGCCACTATTCTTAAGAAATGCCCAAAGTCTGGCGGTACAAATATATTTTTAGACACTCATTCTTGGTGTCTAAAATGTTTAGGTCCTGACCATTGCCCACTGGAGTGTCTTTCCTGCTGGAGCTCAAACAGAAGAAGTCTTCAGGATCGAGCACAACTCGATACCTGATTCACATCGGACTCGACGTCACCAGCCAGAATATCTTCTTTTTCACAGGATCAGGTAACCAAACAAAAGTCTGTTAAGATTAGCCAGTCCTCGAGTGGTAGATCTCCTTCTAAGTATCGAGATGCCTCTGACCTTGCCCTCGAGGACATTTTGGCAATAAAGCCCCGGCGGGAGTCTTCGGGCTACAAAGCATTAACGGGGCTTCAGGTTGTTCCCGAGGTACTTACCTCCATGGACATACCTGGGCCATGCTCGGTGGTTGTGGCCGCTTCGAGCGGTACTGACACCCCAGCATCGGCTATGGTGATGGATGAAACACTCCTCACCGATGAACGTAGTCTAGCGCTCTCAGCTACCTCGGTACCGCTAGAGTCGCTGCAGACTGTTCCCCGAGTATCGGTATCGGCTTCGGTACCGGTACCGGTATTGACATCGGCTCCGGTGTCGGTACCGTCAATGTTTTCTTCGACAGACTCGCTCCCTTCGATGCCGAGCCTGGAATCACTCTCTAGCATAGAGGATTCAGTACCGACTCATCTCGGTACTAACCTCGGGCGGTACCGAAAACATCTCTTTAAAGAAAATCCGATGCTTCATCTTTTCAAGTCTTCCGATCCCGATGACTGGGATGAATCCATCGGTGCCAAGGCTGAAATTTCAATAATTTCAGCCTTTACCGCTCATTTCAGAGGGTCCTCCTCAGGAGAGATTTCTTTTCAAGCTTTTTTGCTTGATATGGCAAAGTTCTCCAGGACCAAGCAGGAAGTTAGTCCTCACATATGGGTGTCATCGGCGCCGATGAAGCCCCAGCGGAGCATTTCCCCAGCTTTCCACGAAAGCCTTTGGGAATGCTGGCACGCATGCGCGGTTCCCTTCCCGCCTAAAGGTGCCATCTTACCTCAGTCTCTTTTTTTCCGAGAAGCCCATCGGACGTGTGTCCTGTTCTCCCGGATAAAAGTGATTTTTTCTTCAGCGATTTTTCGCTATTTTTCTCCCGCCGGGTTCGGTACACCGGTATTGAGCCCGTTTTCTTCAATTTTCGGTTTTTGCCCTTCGTAGCTGGCGTTCGCGCCCTTTTTTCATTTTTTTTCACTGGAAGACCGGTCTTTTGACCTCGCTGGGGCTATTTTTTCCCTCGATGGCTTCCAGTGGTTTCAAAAAGTGTGATCGGTGTAAGAAAATTATGTCTCTCACCGACACACACGACTGCTGCCTTCGGTGCCTGGGCCCTGACCACGACCCAAAGTCGTGTGGGCCATGAGAGGAGATGTCTTCCAAGGCACTAAAGAGTCGACAGCATCAAAAGGAAAGATTTTTCTCGGACTCTGCCTCCGGCCGGGCCCGGACCTCGTCTGAGGCCTCGACATCTCGGGATTCTGATCCCGAGCGCTGTCAAAGCTCCTCAGACAGGGGTTCCCCCGACCGGGAATGTAAGAGGAAGAAGCGGCTCGCGAGGACGGCGTGGGAGGAGGTCCCTGGTCCCTCGACGGCCAGGTCTAAGACCCCCGACCGCCGTCCCGGGCCCGTGGACCAAGAGAAGCCTGCCAAAGTTCCTCGCGTGGAGCCGGAGTCTGCTGGACACGTAAGCCCCGTAGTCCTCGTGGACTCTCCTCCCAGAGAGCCGACGTCGGGCCCGGCGCCGCCGGGGCCCGAGTCGGTGGCTGCTGCATCTCCCGAGCTGAGTCTCAGGATGACAGCCTTGGAGTGCAGACTGTCTGCCTTCATGGAGCAGCAGCGGGCACTGATGGCCAGCCTGGCTGGCGCATCTGCCCCGACCACCGGGACTTAGACTTCGAAGTCAACCCCGGAGACCGAGCCGATACTCGAGACCCTCGTGGTTCGAGGTCGTCCTCAGTCGAGGTCTCCCTCAACCTCCCGTTCGGGACCGAGGGTGTTGACGCCAGTGCCCCCGGCATTGGGGCGGGCGCCTCAGGGCCCCGCGGGGTCGGACCCTGACTCCTCCTCGGACGAGTCCGCCTAGGAGACGGAGGACGAGGAGTCCCCCGACACCTTCAAGACTCAGTGCGTCCCGTTGGACTCACCACAGTCTGATCCCCGGAGTAGATCCCCTCCGGAGGACACTAGGAGTTCGTCCGGGACATGGCTGCTGCCTTGGCTATCCCTGCCGATCCCGAGGAAGAGCCTCGAGCCGAGGAGCTCGATGCTCTACAGTATGACTCTCCTCCGAAGGAGGTCTTTACTGTCCCGGTTCCTCCGATGCTGGAACGTCTCCTCTTCCGGATGTGGGAGGCCCCGGCCTCGGCGCCGGTTCTAAGTAAGCGAGTCGATTCCATTTATTGACTCCGCAAAAGCCCTGGTTTCCAGAAAGCACAGCTACCACACCATTCCATGATTGTGGAATCGGCCATGCATCGTCTGAAGAGCCAGAAGATGCACTTTGCGGTGCCCCCCGGCAGGGAGGCCCGCAACCTCGATGGCGTCGGTAGGAAGTGCTTCCAGGGGTCGATGCTTGCTTGCCGTGTCCAGTCTTACCAGCTGTACATGGGCATGTACTTGCGGGACCTGGCCAAAGAATTGACCGGATTCTCTGCTGGTTTCTCCGGGGAACCCTTGCAGAGATTTCAGACCTTGTCCTTGTATTCGGGAATGCTCGAAGTTAATTTCCCGCGCCGCCTATGATGGCTTCGGCCCGAGTAGCGGTTGCTGGCATCGCGGCTCGACGCCAGGCGTGGCTGCAGTCATCGGACCTCGAGCCACGGGTTCAGGACAAGTTGGTCAATGTCCTCTGCCGAGGTGAGAACCTTTTTGGCAAACCCATGGCCGAGAAGGCCGCTCAGCTCGAGACGGAGCACCTTACCCGGACAAGGCTGTCGAGGAAGACCTCTGCCCCTTCACATAAGAAGAAGGGCTCGGGTAAAAAGTCCTTTTATCCGAGGAAGGGCACTGCCTACAAAGAGTACCCTCAGTATCAGGCTGCCCAAGCTACCCCCCAGGGTCAGCAAGCCAAGGGCCAGGGTAACGCAGCAGCCAGAATTATAATGAAAGCACACTCTATCCAGCACATAACACCAATACTAGCCTCCCTACACTGGTTGCCAATTCAAAGTAGGATAATATATAAAACCATAATAACTACATATAAAGCTTTAAACAACATGGCCCCAATCCCATTAAGCAAACTAATTAGCATGGAATCTCAAAAAACCACGCACAGAAAAGGATACTCAAATAAACTAAATACTCCTAATGATTTCATAAAAGCAAATAAATTAACTAACAAAAGAGCTTTTCTCATGCTGCCCCATCTATGTGGAATTCCCTTTCGGAGGACCTACGAACCATAACTGAAATCATGGAACTCCGAAAAAAACTAAAAACCTATTTATTCTCCATGCACTACGGCAACATAGATAACCCCTGGATACACTCAGATAAAGGTTAAAAATTATGACAGAGTAATACTAATCCCAACAATTTAACAGACAATACACTATTATAAAAACACTATGATCCAATTCCAAAGTACCCACAACATGTATTTGTATATAGATTTTTGTACATAGTTTACAAGCCAGTTTGCTATTTTGCACTAGTTCATGCTGTTAACCATTACTTTTATTGTTACAAAATGTTCGATGTAAAACTAAGCTTATGCTTTGTAGATTGTTGTTTTATTGTGAACCGCAACTGAACTCTGGAAGTTGCGGGTTATAAATATATGTTAAAATAAATAAATAAATAAATAATGGGCCCCGTAGGCAGAGGACCCCCAAGCCTCCAGCCCCTGCTGCCACTCAGCAGGGTGGGGGTTTTTGACTTCTTGAGCGTAGCCTCTCCTCCACTGCTCTCCCCACCCTGCACAGGAGGTCGCCTCGCCCTCTTTGCCCACCAGTGGCCCCTTATCACCGGGGACAGTTGGGTGCTGGACATAGTCCACAATGGCTTTGCCCTCCATTTCCACCAACTGCCTCTGCCATATTTTCCAGGGGAGCCTCCAAGGCCTCCCCTGCACACAGACCTTCTTCTACAAGAGCTTCATGGTCTGTTAGTGGACAGGGTGGTGGAGCCTGTGCCTCCCCACTTGCAAGGTCACGGATTTTACTCCAGGTATTTCCTGGTACCCAAAAGAACTGGAGGTCTTCGACCCATTCTGGACCTCAGAAATCTCAACAAGTTCCTAGAGAAGGAAAGGTTCAAGATGCTTACTCTTGGAACCCTTTTGCCCTTCCTCCAGCAGGGAGATTGTCTATGCTCCTTAGATCTAAAGGATGCATACACTCACATCCTCATTCATCCAGACCACAGAAAGTACCTCAGGTTCATTGTGGGAGGAAACCATTATCAGTACAGAGTATTACCTTTTCGCCTGACCTCCGCTCCCAGGGTCTTTACCAAGTGCCTGGCCGTAGTTGCGGCCTACCTGAGAAATCAGGGCATCTTTGTCTTTCCCTATCTGGACGACTGGCTCATCAGGGGTCAGACGTCCCTGGAGGCCAGACAAGCCACCCTCAGAACCATTGCTCTGCTTCAAAACGTAGGTTTTGTCATAAACTTCGCAAAGTCCACTTTGCTCCCCTCCCAGAACTTGGAGTTCATAGGGGCAAGGTTGGATTCTCAACTGGCAAAGGCATTCTTGCCAGAAGACAGGGCTCAAAGACTGATGGACGTGGCCAAACAGTTTCTAAACAGGTCTCTATTCTCCGCCAGACTCTGCCTCAGGCTTCTGGGCCACATGGCTTCGACAGTGCATGTGACACCCAATGCCAGGCTCCATATGAGGCCTGCACAGTGGTGCCTTCGGACTCAGTGGTCTCAGGCCACAGGTCGCCTAAGAGACAGGATAAGGGTGTCCAGACCCCTTTTGGCCTCCCTCAGCTGGTGGCTCCATCCACCCAATCTTCTGAAGGGGATGCCCTTCCAAATGCCAGAATCCTCGGTGGTCCTCACCACCGACGCCTCTCTAAAGGGCTGGGGTGCTCATTGTCTGGACAAGTGCACTCAAGGCCTCTGGTCTCCCTGGGAAGCGACCCAACAGATCAATCTGCTGGAACTTCGGGCTATCCGCTTGGCTCTGAGTTTTTTCTCCAGCCCTGGCTCACCGCTCAGTCTTGATTCAAACAGACAACCAGGTAGCCATGTTCTATGTGAACAAACAGGGCGGGACTGGGTCCCAGATCCTTTGTCAAGAAACTCAGGGCCTTTGTTCCTTTGCCCTGAAGCACAACATGCTTCTCAAGGCGGTGTACCTCCCAGGCCAGGAGAACTGCCTGGCCGACCGGTTGAGCAGAATTCTGAAGCCCCACGAGTGGCAGCTGCATCCCTTGGTCATTCAAAAAATCTTCCTGAAGTGGGGTCTCCCCTGGATAGATCTCTTTGCCAGTCCACTGAACAGGCAACTGCCCAAGTTCTGCTCCAGGCAACCACATCCTTTGAGGAAGGCACCGGATGCTTTTCTGATGTCCTGGTCTCAGGGCATCCTGTATGCGTTTCCTCCCATGCCCTTGGTGGCCCGAACTCTCTTCAAGATTCTTCAGGACAAGGCCTCGGTTCTGCTGGTGGCTCCCAGATGGCTGAGACAGCCTTGGTTTCCTCTTCTGCTTCAACTGGCGGTGGATCCCCCACTGCCTCTGGGGTTGCAACCCGACCTTCTCTCTCAGGAGCAGGGTTCCCTTCTGCACCCCAATCTCAAAGCTCTCAATTTGATGGCCTGGAGGCTGCAAGGGTAGTCTTGGCTCCCTGGGGCCTGCCTCAGGAAGTTGAGGAGGTTGTCCTAGCCTCTAGGAAACAGTCCATTAGGAAAACCTATGCTCTCAAATGTAAAAGGTTTTCTGTGTGGTGTCAGATACGTGCAGAGGATCCTTTCTCCTGTACTGTGCCAGTAGTGCTTCAGTACTTACTGCACTTATCAAATCAGGGTCTTAAGTCCAATTCTGTTCGGGTCCACCTCTCAGCTCTGGCAGCTCACCACTCTCTGGTGGAGGGACATTCTCTGTCAGGTCACCCCTTGGTGTCCCGCTTTCTCAGGGGCTTGCTTTTACTCAAGCCTCCAATCCATCCTCCTGCCCCTGAGTGGGAGTTGAATGTGGTCTTGCAGCAACTGACTCGCCCACCTTTTGAGCCGATGGCTACTTGTCCACTACGCTTCCTCTCCTGGAAGACACTCTTCCTGATAGCCCTTACCTCAGCTAGGTGAGTGAGTGAGCTTCAGGCCCTGGTCTGTGATAGGCCTTACACCAGGATTTATAGGAACAGGGTAGTCCTCAGGACTCATCCCAAGTTCCTCCCAAAAGTTGTCTCCTCTTTCCACCTCAATCAGGAGGTGGTTCTTCCAACATTCTTCCCTAGGCCTCATACAAGCCAGGCTGAAGCAGTCCTGCATACCCTGGACTGTAGGAGGGCCCTATCCTTCTACCTTGACCGTACGCAGAGGCATAGAAGGGCTACTCAGCTCTTCGTATCCTTTGACCCCAATAAGTTGGGGTTAGCTGTGTCCAAGCATACCTTGTCCATCTGGGTGGCTGACTGTATCACCTGGGCTTACAAGGCGGCTGACCTTCCTTTGCAGGGTAGGGTCACGGCCCATCGTGTCAGGGCAATGGCTGCCTCAGTGGCTCATCTCCGCTCTGTGCCCTTGGTAGACATCTGCAGGGCTGCAACTTGGTCTTCAAGCCAGACTTTTGCGGCCCATTACTGTCTGGAGAGGGAGTCCCGTAGGGACAGTGCTTTTGGCCAAGCAGTACTCTGGAATCTCTTTGAGGTTTAGGCAACTCCTGCCCTATGTTTGGCTACCGGTGGAGGTTGTGTCCTTGAAAAGTCTTTCTTTGATGCTAGGACTAGAGGGAGTTCTCTTGTTCAGCCTGGGTTCCTCGGTAGCCCAGAGCTAGGGAGTCACCCATATGTGAGGACTGACTTCCTGCTTGTTCCTGGAGAAAGAGTAGTTACTCACCTGTAACAGGTGTTCTCCAGGAGCAGCAGGAATCAGTCCTCACAACCCTCCCTCCTCCCCTTGGAGTTGCAGTTGTACATAGTTTGTTTTTACATTTTTGTGTGCTGTTCTTAGCTATGTCATTTGACTGAGGTAAGATGGCACCTTTAGGCGGGAAGGGAACTGCGCATGCGTGCCAGCATTCCCAAAGGCTTTCATGGAAAGCTGGGGAAATGCTCCGCTGGGGCTTCATCGGCGCAGATGCCACCCATATGTGAGGACTGATTCCTGCTGCTCCTGGAGAACACCTGTTACAGGTGAGTAACTACTCTGTACTTGCCATTTCTATACCTGGTAAAGAATCTATACCAGGAGATTCAGAAACTCTGCAAGTCCCCTGGATTCCAAAGGAGGTGATCATGCTTCCTGTGCATCAGATCTTACAGGATCTACTATTAAAAATATGGGAAACTCCTTTAACGTTATCCCCAATTTCTAAAACACTTGACACTGTGTACAAGGTCCACCTTTTCCAGGTTTTCAAAAGACTCAACTTCCTCATCATTCTATTGTTGTAGAATCAGCAATGAGGCGTATTAAGAGTGCAAAGAAGCACTCCTTTTATCCGCCAGGTCGTGAGTCTAGGATTTTAGATGCCTTTGGATGTCGATGCTTCCAGGCATCTATGCTTTCCGCAAGAATTATCTCATATATTTTCTAATGGGATTATCTCTTGAAGAGGTCACAAAGAGTTTAAAACTTTTGAACCCTTTCCTTCAAGAACATAAAAGAGCAGACTATTACTTATTAGTCAGTCATGCTCAAAATGTCTCTAAGTTCCTTAATCGTGCTTCCCTGGACTGTTTTGAGTCTATTAGCAGAACCTCTGCTATAGCCATAGGGGCACGACGTATGGCCTGGCTCCAAGCTTCAGACTTTGATAAATGGATACAAGAAAGGCTGGCAAATACTCCTTGTACTGGTGAAAATCTCTTTAACAAGGATGCTTTATTCCAAGCTAGTCAGTTAAACACTGATGTTGTTGCTTTAAGAGGATTGTCAAAACTTTCCTCTATTCCAGCTAGTAAAAAATCTCCTAAAAAACATCATCCCCCTAGGGGAAAAAAGCTTCATCCATCTTCTACCCATCGTGCAGATGTTTCCAAAGAAGGGCAACATCAAACCAGGCTAAGAAAATTAAAACCTCAGCAAACCCAGCAGTCGCAGGGTTTCTGATATTTTGTTCATTAAATCTCTTTTTGCTGTTTTGAGGTTTAGAAACGCTAACCTACTTCTTATCAACAGAAGCATCTACAGTTCATCCTTACTGAGAGTTCAGTGATACACTGACTCAATCCTTGATTCTAGGCATGAATCTCTTGCCACAAGAGAAATCCATTCTTTTAGCTCCTAGAGCTATTGAGGATAATCATGCCCTTCAGGTAACAGGTTTCTCCTCTCCTTTTTGAAGGAAAAAGAGATGTAACAACTAATAACAAGGTAGGCTATGCCCTTCACCTTGACAGTTTTCCTGTACGAGGAGATCTCATAGTTTTGACTGCAAGGGGGCTTTACCTTTTTCAGGGACTTACCAAATTGTAAGTCTTCTCAACTCTGTATTACTTTCTGTCCCTCTTAGTCGAGACATTCAGTCTAAGAGTGATTCTATTGAACTGGAGGGCTTACTTTTTAAGCCCATAGGATTTTCTTCAATACCTACTCCAGTAAGTGGTTTCCATACAGAGCTTTCTTCCCCGTTGCAGTCTTCTCAAATATTTCTTTTAAAAAACAGCTTATCAGACAATAATTGAGTTTTACCACTCCTAATTATGTCTGTCAGTCCTTTTTCCAATCTATAGGACCTAACATTTTTGGTTGCCTTGATAACAGATAATTCCAAGAGAGGTTCCAAAACCCACTTGGACAATTTATCATTTCAGGCAACCGGCCTGTCTACTATTCTTAGCCATCTTCAATTCTTTAGGCTCCAACAGAATAATTAGGTTGCACACTGGCAATTAAACAGCCAGATCTCACCTAAGCAACCTCCGACATGCTCTCTGCAATTATACAAAAAAGCTCTGCAACTATGGGCTTTTGCCAGAGAGCGTCAGAACCATTCCTAATAGGTAACTTCCAGATGGTTAAAAAGGCTTTGCCCAGTCATGCTCCTACATGACTGGTTTTTCCTGCTCTTACCATCTTCCATGAAATTTCCTTTTGAGAAAAGGAACCAGGGCTTAGACCACGTGAAGGCATAAGAATTGCTCAATTCCATGGGTTGTTCCACATCTCCAGTGGAACTCTTATAACAGCGATGCATTCCTTTTCACTGCAGTCGGTCCTTATCTAGTACATTCCTTCTAATTCCCAATACTTCATTGAAGCTTATGCTGAACAAAGAACGCATGATACTCATATTGCCCTCATAGAGGGGCAAACATGGTATCCCCTTATATTGCGTCGTCTTCTCCACACTGAAGTTATAGAAGGATCCAGACTTGTTGTCTTAAGACTAAGGATCTCCTCTGTACTTCTTCACGTAGGTCTTGGGACAAGCACAGAGGATCTCTGGAGGTAAAAAGGGGACTGTTGTAGTTGTTATGGAAGGACAGACTAGATAGGCCATGTGGTCTTTTTCTGTCGTCATATTTCTGTATTTCTATGTTTCTATGTTTCCATTTCTGGTTATTCATGGGCTAGAAGTTTTAAAGAAATCTAGACCTCTCCTTCTAAGTAAAGAACATTCCACTGGTTTCCATGTAACCTTCTCCATGGTTCTTCCACTTGTAACCAGAAAAGGATTCTCTTCTATATTCTCAAGCAGGTCTTACCCCTTCTTGTTATTAAGTGAATCTATCTATCTATATATATATATATATATATATATATATATATATATATATATATATATATATATTGTCAGACGGCTGCCTAGGGTGAGAACTTACACAATCTTGACGATGCATATATTCATATGATTCTTGCAAGGTATTGTGGGTAATGTAGTTCATTCACTCCCAAACACAGCTGAAGACAATAATTGAGTTGTGAAACCAGTGGTAAGGCCAATAAAATACTTCTTTTATTGATGGGGTTTAACTCACCCAGCACAAATATGCTTGGTAGCAATATAAATGAGGTTACTTGCTCGCAGTGTTTAAATGGATAACAAAAAGTCACAAAGCAAATCAGAAACAACCTTCAGCTTGTCAGGCAATTAGCTAATGTTTTCTTAGCAAATAATTACCAAATAAAAAGGCACAAAGAAATAAATGAACTTTGCTTGTTAGGGTAACTTCTGCTTATTTTCCACGCAGATCCCAGCAGTGATTCTCCCTTGCTCACACACACAATCAGGTGCAGCTTTAATTACTATCAATTGACCAGCTGAAACCCTTTAGCTGGCTGGCTGCTACTGTGTGAACCCAAATCCTGCTTTAAGAGCTGTTTGCAGTGGAAATAAAGAACAAAGTTAGGTTTCTTTGTGATGGCTGAGGTGTTTGCTCACAGAAAGCTAGCAATAGCATTTAGATAGAGAACAGTCCATGTAATGAATAGTTTCATCTGCTGTATCTCCCCCTTCATCAATCAGCATAGGGTCACTATCATACATTGGCACAGACGAGTCTTTCATTAAGGCACTATCATGAGAATGCTTATTCCCTTGCTGCCATTCACTATTATAGATAGGGTCTGGATCAGTGTTCATACCTGAGCCTCTCCTGCTATCATAATTCCTCTCTGTATAGCCTGGCCAGTATGTAATCCAGTTCTGATGTCCAGCCTTCCAATCTTGATCCCTGGACACTGGATCTTCTCTCACATACCTTCTGGCCTTGGTCTGAAAGTCCTTTCCACGTGCAGTCTTCTCTCTTCCAGGTAGCCCCTGGTGATTCCTATCTCTGCCAATCCATTCCTCTGGCTGACTCCAGTCCAATGGACTCTGCTGGCACTTGGAATACCTCCCAGTATAGGTACTGCCTTGGAATCTCCCAGACCTTCCAATAGCCTTCCTTCTTTTCCTTCCAGAGAGTTTCCTTCTCTCTCTATCCGCTTGGCTTGGCTTCTGTTTCTCCAAGTGATGTTGGTGCTTGTAGCTGTTGCTGTAGCTGTCTCCCTTCCTGAAGCTGTCTCTGAGGCTGGGCTGGAGCTTGTAGCCGTTGCTGTCGCTCCCCCTGAAGCTGTCTCTGAGGCTGGGCTGGAGCTTGTAGCCGTTGCTGTCGCTCCCCCTGAAGCTATCATTTGTAGAATAAGCTCTATTCTTATTCTGTCCTAATGTGTGCTCCTCCCTAACACAGCGCAGCTGTGTTGAATCAGGCCCTGCCCTTTGAGATGAGTGCTTAGGGATTACCTCATAGCTCTCTTGATTGCACACACATTTTCTCACTTCAGCCCCCCTCATGGCTGCTGGAAACCTGGTGCATTCTGGGACTGGTAGTCTTTTATGTGAAAACTCTGTTTTCTTGCTTCTACCAGAACTGACAGGTTGCTTGTTCAGAGTCATATCATCTTTTCTATAGCTCCTACCTGAGCTATGATAAGCTTCCTTATCACATACCCCCCTGCTTAAGTTATTACGGACTGGTTTTACTGGTGAAACTGCTTCTCTACAGTCCATAATACCTACGAGAGTGTTATCTTCTTGAAGCTCACTTACTTCCTGACTGGGTTCAGGGTCATTATTTACAGGCCTCTCCTTCCAAGACTTAAGTACATTAATATGGTAGGTCTGCCTACGCCCTCTTGTATTTTCTACCATATAAGACACTGGGCTCACTTGTTTAACAACCTCCCATGGCCCTTTCCACTGTACCTCAAATTTTGGAGCAGTTCCTGCTACTTGAACCAAAACCTTTTCACCAATGGTTAATTGGCGGCTCTTGGCCTTTCTATCATACCACCCTTTCTGGCGAACTTGACTGTCCTGCAGGTTCCTCTCAGCAACCTGCGACGTCCTTTTCAAACGTGCTCTCAAGTCACGTAGAAACAATGGCACCTCCTGACTTCCTGGTTCAGGATCAATCCATTGTTCCCTCAAAATATCCAACAAACCCCGGGGAGCCCTACCATACATCAACTCATATGGAGTTACACCTAGGGACACTTGAATTCTTTCCCTGCAGGCATATAAGGCAAAGGGTAATAACATATCCCATTCTTTTACCTCTCCTGCTAACCCCCTTCTCAACATTTGTTTGAGAGTTTGGTTGAATCTCTCCACCAAACCATTTGATTGTGGATGGTAGGCTGAGGTTTTCACGTGACGAATGCCAAAGGCATCCCAGACCTGGGCCAAATATTTGGATACAAAATTGGACCCTCGGTCAGTCAACACCTCTCTTGGGAATCCCACTTCACAAAACAATTTTACTAGCTCTAAAGCTATTGTTTTTGCAGAAACATTCCTCAATGGTATGGCCCAGGGAAACCTTGTTGTCTGATCTACCATAACTAGGATGTATTGGAAACCTCGGGGCGTTTTGACTAATGGGCCTACAATATCCATGGCAATGCGACCAATTGGGTCGGTGATGATTGGCATGGGGATCAATGGCACCACCGTTGGGTGAGCCGCTGTAACTTGCTGACACGCTGGACATGCAGCACAAAACTGGGCAGTTTCTTTGAAGATACCTGGCCAGTAAAAACGCACAAGAATTTGATCCAGCGTTCCTTGCATACCTTTATGACCTCCCACTGGATGATCATGTGCTAGTCTAAGTACTAGCCCTTTGAAAGTTGTGGGTACCACCAATTGTTTACGTATGGCACCATTTCTGGGGTCCTGACTCTCTCTATATAATATGTCATTATCTAGTCTGAATCTGGGCAATTCCTCCCTGACCTCCTGAGCATACTTAAAAGCTCGGGTGAGAGCTTGATCAGCTTGCTGCTCTTGTGGAAAGTTAGGAAACTTTGCCACCAACTCAGCTGGCACCCAGGGTAAACTTTGACCAGCTAACATCTCAGCCCTACCCTGTGCTCTGCAAAATCTCTCACGCCTCTTTTGTGCTTTCAACTTTCTTACTTTACCAGATGATGGGGTTATTAAATCATCATGAGAGGGTAAGTCTCCTAATAACTCTGCCTGCTCCCCCTCCTCCTTCTGCTGGCTCTCTACCTTAGCCTGTGAGCGGGTGGATACAAGGCCCCTCTTATTACCCATAGTTTGGCCTTCTGGAAGCTTAACCATCTTTTTAGCTAGGGACTGAGGACTTCCAAAGAAAGGCCCGGGAGCTATTTCCATTAAACCTTCTCCCTCCTTCTTTCCTAGTCCTTCCACTAGACCCTGCTTAAATCTTGGCCAGTCTCTTCCTAGAACCAAATCAAAGGGTAGCCTAGGCACCACTGCTAATAGGACTTCCTCTTGTTTCCCTAGGCACTTAACCTTTAGCCTATAGGTGGGATATGATGATGCAGCACCATGAATGCATCTGATGTGAACTTGGCTTTCAGGGGTTCTAGGCACAAATCTTTCTTGGGCCTCTATCCTCTTCCAAAGCCTTTTTGACATCATACTCTGGTCTGCCCCAGAGTCTAATAATGCATTTGTGGTAATTCCCTGCACATCAACCATCAAAAGAAATCCTTCCTTGGGCTGTTTTAAATCCAGACCCATTAAACTAGTGTGTGTCTGGCATCTCTTCTCTAAATGTCCCAATTTTCCACACTTGAAACATTTCTTTCTATTCCACTGTGTCATCTGGTTTGATACAGTACATTCATTTTCAGATACATACTTAATTATTCTCTTTTCTGATACAGCACATTTAGCCTCAGCATCCATCTTTAGAGGGCCACCCATTCTATGGCAAGCCTGCGTGGCTTCCAAGAATCTCTCTGCTAGCATGGTTGCCTCTCCAAGATTTTGGCAATTTTGCTGTATAAGAAAAACATTCAAATCTTTAGGTACCCCAAGCATAAATTGTTCCAGCATTATAATATCTAATAACATTTCTACTGTCTTTTGCTCAGGCTCCAACCATTTTACAGCTAAACTTCTGATTCTCTGACTCAGAGCCCTGGGTGTCTCACCCACTTTCAATGTAACAGCTCTAAACATTCGCCTATACTCTGAAATAGACAACCCTAGGCGATCTCTAATAGCTGCCTTTACATCCTTATAAATCAGAGCCTGGGCTGCTGGCATTGCTCTGTAGGCTGCTAGTGCCTCTCCAGTTAATGAGGCTGCCAGCCTTACTGCCCACTGGGTCTCTGGCCATGCTAAAGCCTGTGCCACTCTTTCAAAAGACTCTAGAAAATCATCAACATTATCTTCTGGAGTTAATTTCCCAAAATTAAATGCCCCAATCCCTTGATTGAGTCCCACACTGTCTGGTTTTTTAAGCCCATAGGATGACTGGTTTTTCCTGCTCTTACCATCTTCCATGAAATTTCCTTTTGAGAAAAGGAACCAGGGCTTAGACCACGTGAAGGCATAAGAATTGCTCAATTCCCTGGGTTGTTCCACATCTCCAGTGGAACTCTTATAACAGCGATGCATTCCTTTTCACTGCAGTCGGTCCTTGTCTAGTACATTCCTTCTAATTCCCAATACTTCATTGAAGCTTATGCTGAACAAAGAACGCATGATACTCATATTGCCCTCATAGAGGGGCAAACATGGTATCCCCTTATATTGCGTCGTCTTCTCCACACTGAAGTTATAGAAGGATCCAGACTTGTTGTCTTAAGACTAAGGATCTCCTCTGTACTTCTTCACGTAGGTCTTGGGACAAGCACAGAGGATCTCTGGAGGTAAAAAGGGGACTGTTGTAGTTGTTATGGAAGGACAGACTAGATAGGCCATGTGGTCTTTTTCTGTCGTCATATTTCTGTATTTCTATGTTTCTATGTTTCCATTTCTGGTTATTCATGGGCTAGAAGTTTTAAAGAAATCTAGACCTCTCCTTCTAAGTAAAGAACATTCCACTGGTTTCCATGTAACCTTCTCCATGGTTCTTCCACTTCTAACCAGAAAAAGATTCTCTTCTATATTCTCAAGCAGGTCTTACCCCTTCTTGTTATTAAGTGAATCTATCTATCTATATTTATATATATATATATATATATATATATATATATATATATATATATATTGTCAGACGGCTGCCTAGGGTGAGAACTTACACATTCTTGACGATGCATATATTCATATGATTCTTGCAAGGTATTGTGGGTAATGTAGTTCATTCACTCCCAAACACAGCTGAAGACAATAATTGAGTTGTGAAACCAGTGGTAAGGCCAATAAAATACTTCTTTTATTGATGGGGTTTAACTCACCCAGCACAAATATGCTTGGTAGCAATATAAATGAGGTTACTTGCTTGCAGTGTTTAAATGGATAACAAAAAGTCACAAAGCAAATCAGAAACAACCTTCAGCTTGTCAGGCAATTAGCTAATGTTTTCTTAGCAAATAATTACCAAATAAAAAGGCACAAAGAAATAAATGAACTTTGCTTGTTAGGGTAACTTCTGCTTATTTTCCACGCAGATCCCAGCAGTGATTCTCCCTTGCTCACACACACAATCAGGTGCAGCTTTAATTACTATCAATTGACCAGCTGAAACCCTTTAGCTGGCTGGCTGCTACTGTGTGAACCCAAATCCTGCTTTAAGAGCTGTTTGCAGTAGAAATAAAGAACAAAGTTAGGTTTCTTTGTGATGGCTGAGGTGTTTGCTCACAGAAAGCTAGCAATAGCATTTAGATAGAGAACAGTCCATGTAATGAATAGTTTCATCTGCTGTATCTCCCCCTTCATCAATCAGCATAGGGTCACTATCATACATTGGCACAGACGAGTCTTTCATTAAGGCACTATCATGAGAATGCTTATTCCCTTGCTGCCATTCACTATTATAGATAGGGTCTGGATCAGTGTTCATATCTGAGCCTCTCCTGCTATCATAATTCCTCTCTGTATAGCCTGGCCAGTATGTAATCCAGTTCTGATGTCCAGCCTTCCAATCTTGATCCCTGGACACTGGATCTTCTCTCACATACCTTCTGGCCTTGGTCTGAAAGTCCTTTCCACGTGCAGTCTTCTCTCTTCCAGGTAGCCCCTGGTGATTCCTATCTCTGCCAATCCATTCCTCTGGCTGACTCCAGTCCAATGGACTCTGCTGGCACTTGGAATACCTCCCAGTATAGGTACTGCCTTGGAATCTCCCAGACCTTCCAATAGCCTTCCTTCTTTTCCTTCCAGAGAGTTTCCTTCTCTCTCTATCCGCTTGGCTTGGCTTCTGTTTCTCCAAGTGATGTTGGTGCTTGTAGCTGTTGCTGTAGCTGTCTCCCTTCCTGAAGCTGTCTCTGAGGCTGGGCTGGAGCTTGTAGCCGTTGCTGTCGCTCCCCCTGAAGCTGTCTCTGAGGCTGGGCTGGAGCTTGTAGCCGTTGCTGTCGCTCCCCCTGAAGCTGTCATCTGTAGAATAAGCTCTATTCTTATTCTGTCCTAATGTGTGCTCCTCCCTAACACAGCGCAGCTGTGTTGAATCAGGCCCTGCCCTTTGAGATGAGTGCTTAGGGATTACCTCATAGCTCTCTTGATTGCACACACATTTTCTCACTTCAGCCCCCCTCATGGCTGCTGGAAACCTGGTGCATTCTGGGACTGGTAGTCTTTTATGTGAAAACTCTGTTTTCTTGCTTCTACCAGAACTGACAGGTTGCTTGTTCAGAGTCACATCATCTTTTCTATAGCTCCTACCTGAGCTATGATAAGCTTCCTTATCACAATATATATGACTCTGAAAGATTTGTTACTGTCCATATTAATGCTGTTCCAGCATACCATAGGGTTTTAAATGGACAGCCAATTTCCATGGTAATTAGAGACTACCTTCTTTTACCGTAACCTTCCGGTTATGTTACATCTGAAGCTCTCCATGTAAAGTCATTATCCTAAGTCATATCGCTTAGGAAAGACATTACTGATCTTCAAGAAATTGGAGGCTACACCGCCTACTACAAATGTTTCTTTCTTTCATTTGGATAGAGGGGTCTTAAAGACCCATCCTTGTTCTGCAAACCAGTCAGATTTATCTCCTCTCTTTCCTAGAGCCTTATTCTGCTCCAAGGACAAAGAGCTTCAACTTTGGCCTACAGAAGCTTTAGCTTCTCCTCCAAAGTCCAACCTCATTAAACTCCCCCAGTTTTTTCTTCTGGGATTAGTTCTAGCCATTAAGGCTCCTGGCCTCTGCTTGTATTGCTAAATTTATTTTCCTCTGCTTCACAGGGAGGTAATTTCTTTGAGGCTAATGTACTGGCTCTTAGCACCAGACCTATATTAGCCTCAATATATACTTTCACAATACTTTTGAGTAAGGTTCACATTAGAAAATTGGAATTCAATATTTACTAACATTTATGGTCTACACAAGGACTCCCCTCTAGACGCCTTGTTTAGTCAAGCTCTTCCACAGCACACCCCTTTTAATTCAACTCCTACCTTCCATCCCTTGGATGCCTGAGTTTCTGGAAAATAGCATGGCCCATCTATCAGATTTGCAACATGTGGGGACCTCCTCTAGGCATCTCTAGCTTGGGAGTCCCCATATGTGAAGACTCATTCCTGCTTGTTCCTGGAGATAGCACAGTTACTTACCTGTAACAGGTGATCTCTGGGAACAGCAAGAATAAGTCTTCACAACCCACCCACCCACCTCCCCTAGGAGTTGTTTCTCTCTCTCTCTCTAGTTTGTCTACTTCCCTCCTTCGGTCTCAGCTACAAACCCAACTGATGAGAGGGAAGTGAATGGGCGGGAAGGCAGCCTGCATGCATGTGGGATGCTCCCAAAGGCTTTCTTTTTGGACGCTGGGGAGCGTTCCCGCGCAGGCTCCGTCGGTACCGACATACCCATATGTGAAGACTTATTCCTGCTGTTCCCAGAGATCACCTGTTACAGGTAAGTAACTGTGCTTTACCTTCAAAGAACTGAACAACATAGGAAGTCTTCTCAAATCTTTGTTGCTTTTGATTCTAGTCATTTGGGACTTCCAGTTTCCAAACGAACCCTATCTAAGTGGATTGCAAACTGCATATCCTTCACTTACGATAGTAAAGGTCTTTCCCTTGAGGGCCATGTTACAGCTCATAATGTCAGAGCAGTGGCAGCCTCGGTTGCTAATCTCCGCTCTGTGTCCTATAGATGATATCTGTAGAGTGGCTACTTGGGCTTCAGTACATACCTTCACAGCCCACTACTGTCTGGACAAGGACTCCTGTCGGGATGCCTCGTTTGGCCAGGCTGTTCTACAGCATCTCTTTCATACTTAATGCAACTCCTACCCTCCATCCCGGTAGGATGCCAGGGGTCCATGGGAGGAAGTATGACCCTGTTCACACGGGTTCACAGCTCGCTGGGGTCATTCCTCTGGCATCTTTCAGCTGGGGAGTCCCCATATGTGAAGACTGCATTCCTGCTTGTTCCTGGAGATAGCGTAGTTATTTACCTTTAACAGGTGATCTCCGGGAACAGCAGGAATTAAGTCTTCACAACCCACCCACCTCCCCTAGGAGTTGTCTCTTTCTCTATCTCTCTTTCTGTCTCCTTGACTCAGCTTTAAACTCAACTGAAGTGAGAGAGGCAGTGAGGTGGGAAGGCAGCACGCATGCGCTGTGGGATGCTCCCAAAAGCTTTCCTTTTGGATGCTGGGGAGCGTTCCCGCGCAGGCTCCGTCGGTACCGATGATACCCATATGTGAAGACTTAATTCCTGCTGTTCCCGGAGATCACCTAACTATGCTTTTTCCTTACACAAGGAGCTGTAGAACTAGTTCCTCCTCAGGAACGGTTCAAAGGTTTCTACTCCCCCTACTTCCTCATTCCAAAGACGTCAGGAGGCCACAGGCCCATCCTGGACCTCAGAAATCTAAACAAATTCCCTGTAAAAGAAAAATTCAAGATGATCTCCCTGGGGACCCTTCTTCCCTACCTCCAGGAAAACGACTGGCTTTGTTCCCTAGACCTCAAAGAGGCCTACACATATCCTGATATACCCAAGCCACAGGCAGTATCTCAGGTTCACATGTCAAGGAACTCATTATCAATACAGAGTTCTTCCCTTCAGCCTGGCATCTGCACCAAGAGTTTTCACAAAATGCATGGCCGTAGTGGCAGCTTATCTTCGAAAACACAAAATCTATGTTTTCTCCTACTTAGACGACTGGCTCATAAAGGCTGACTCTCCTGGAGAACTCTGCTCGTCTCAGCAAAAGATCCTAACCCTCTTCCAATACCTTGGGTTCGTCATAAATTTTCCAAAATTACACCTTGTTTCCAACACAAAGTTTGGAATTCATAGGTGCCATCCTAGACACAAAGCAGTGCAAAGCTTTTCTCCTGGTACACTGCATGGACAGGTTAATAGCATTGGCCAGAAGCATGCGACAAAGCCAAGAGGCTTCAGCATACTGCTTTCTAACCCTGCTAGGCTACATGGCCTCCACAGTGCATGTAGTCCCATATGCCAGACTCCACATGCGTCAGACTCAATGGACTCTCTCAATCAGTGGACTCAGGCCACAGGGAGTCTACGGGATCTGATCCAAATAACATCTCCCATGGCTGACTCCCTCCGGTGGTGGTGCATCCCAGCAAATCTACTAGCCGGCTCTCCTTTTTGGACTCCCCAGCCTCAGCATACGCTGACGACCAATTCTTCTAAACAGTAAACAGGGTTGGGGAGTGAACAAGGACTCTCTCTGCATACAGGATCTCTGGACAGTACAAGAGTCCCAACAACAGATAGTTGGAGCTTTGAGTAATCATGAAAGCTCTCCACGTTTTTCAGCATCAACTCTCCAAATGTCGAGTCCTCATACAGACAGACAATCAGGTCGCAATATTCTATATCAACAAACAGGGGGGAGCGTGCTCTCTCCCTCTGTGTCAGGAGGCCTGCGAACTTTGGGACTTTGCCAACCAACACCACATGTATTTACATGCAGTTTACATTCCAGGAGAGAGCAATCTCTTGACAGAGACCACCTGAATCGCATCCTGCAAACCCACGAATGGTCTCTGGATCAGATGAGGGCAACAGAATTGTTCCATCTCTGGGGAACTCCATGGATAGATCTCCTTGCCACCCCACAGAACTTCAAACTTCCCTGGTTCTGCTCCAAAATACCATCCAAACTCAGACTGGCATTGGACGCATTCATGATCCATTGGGGTCGAGGACTTCTGTATGCATTTCCCCCCATCCCCTTAATCTCGAAAACCCTCTTCAAACTGAGGGCAGACAAGGGCTCCATGATACTCATCGCCCCATACTGGCCTCGTCAACCATGGTTTTCACTCCTATTATGCTAGCACAAGTCTCACCGATCCTACTGGAATCTAAGCCAGGTCTCCTCTCACAGGGCAACGGAGCATTCCTCCTCCCCAATCTCCGATCCCTTTGCCTGGCTCCTGAAAGCATAGTTCTTCAGGATCATTATCTACAGAGGTCAAAGGCATCCTCCATCCCTCTAGAAAACCCAACATCAGAAGGGCTTATTCCTACAAGTGGCAAAGATATGCTACATGTTGCTTTGAAAATGCTCACAACCCATTGGAAGCTGTTGCAGTACCTCTATCATTTATCTTCACTCGGACTTAAACTCTATCCGAGTGCACCTTAGTGCTACTTCAGCTTTTCATAACCCAGTCTATGGCAAACCCATCTCCACGGTTCCTGTTGTGGCACAATTCATGAAGGGTCTACTCCTCACCAAGCCACCTATCACCTGCCACCTGTGGCATGGGATCTCAACGTGGTGCTAGCTCAACTCCTCAAACCATCCTTTGAGCCATTACAACCACACATCTCCACTACTTATCATGGAAAGTGCTCTTCCTCATTGACCTCTGCCAGGTGCATTGAGCTACAAGCCTTGGTGGCTCACGCCCCCTATACACGTTTTCACCACGACAAAGTAGCGCTACGGACACTCCCCCACTTCCTCCCGAAGGTGGTTTCCCCTTTTCACATTAATCAATCTGTCATTCTCCCAGTCTTCTTTCCAAGGCTACACGCCTCATGTGCAGAAGCAACTCTGCAAAAGAGCTCTGGCCTTTTTCCTACAAAGTACACAAAACCTCAGGAAAACCTCACAACTGTTTCTGTCCTTTGACCCAGCACATTTGGGTTGCCCAGTGACTGCATGTCTTTCTCTTATGACAAAGCAGGACTTTTCCTCAAGGAACATGTCACTTCTCACAATGTCTGGGCTATGTTGGCCTCTGTGGCCAACTTATGTACTGTACCCATTGCTGAGATTTGCTGAGCTGCTACATGGTCCTCCATCCATAACTTTGCGATCCACTACTGCTTGGATAAGTACTCCCCGCCAGGATGCAGCCTTTGGCCAGGTGGTCCTTCAGCATCTCTTTGGGATGTAGTGGTACATTGGGCAAGAGTGAAACAGCGATGCAGCCCTGGAGATGGTGGATTAGTGCTGCATCATAGTTTCGGGGCTAAAGTCGGTCCTGGAGAGGGGCAGCAGCAATGGCAGTGGGCACAGGGGTCAGAGGCAACATAGAGTGGCAGGATGGTGGGCCTGGCTAGGGCATTTCCAGTCCTTGCACCAGTCCTGCTCCTGACACAACAGTACGTTTGGCCAGTCTGTTGGAATAGAATTCAACTTCATCCCACCTAAGCCCATTTCTTTTCATTTCCAGGTTGTTTTCTTATTATAAAAGAAGAAAAAAATTATGAGAAAAGGCTAGCTGCTACTAAAAACATTATTGGTGTCTGCCATTGCAGTACCTTGAGTATTCAGCATTTTTCTGTTTTTCTGTTGAAGGCAACCTGTAGCTAGGGAGTCCAACGTTATGAGAACTTGCTATTCTGCTTGTCTATGGAGAAAACTAATTTATCTGTAGCTGGTGTTCTCCAAAGACAATAAGATACAAGTCCACACATTCCCACCTATCTTCCCAAGGATTTTAATTCTACTCTTTGCAATAATATTACCCTAAGGTGGTCCTATTTGAGAGTGACAAGTGGTAAGTGACATGCATGCTTGGTGAAGGCTTCCCAAAGCTTTGGGAAAGATCTTAAGTTGGGAATCTGTTTTCTCAAGCTTGGCTCCATTGAAGACATCACCCATTTTGTGAAGATTTGTATGCTACTGTCCACGGAGAACACCTGCATGGATTGGCTGGAACAGCTACAACTCTTGCCAACTTATTGAATAGACTAGATGAGCCATGCTGTTTTTTTATCTGCTGTCATTTACTGTGCAATTATGTAAATTATCACATTGGAAAGATTTTGTAATGTAACATTTCTCTGTATACTTTGTTATCTCCAGGAACAAGCAGGAATGTAGTCTTCACATATGGGGTATCATTGGTACCGACGGAGCCTGTGCGGGAACGCTCCCCAGCATCCTATAGGAAAGCTTTTGGAAGCATCCCACTGTACCTGTGCTGTTGCCTTCCCACCTTTCCAACTCTCCCTCTTCAGTTTTTCATTTTCCTCGGAGCCGACAGGCAGCAAACCCCATCACCGCAGAAAATCTTCTTTTTTGTGGTCATGTCTGCCTTCCTGTCGACGCCTATACCGGTACCACCGGTCCTTTTCTTTATTTTCTTATTTCTTTTCCTTAAAAAGAAAAAAAGGAATAACTTCTTTTTTTGAGGGTCTGCCCTCTCTTGGTGCCGGGTGCAATTTTGGGAACTAGGCCCTCTTTTCTTCCAAAATGGAGAAACCATCTAGTGGTTTCAAAAAATATTCAAAGTGTAGCGATACCATTTCTGCTACCAACACCCACGATTGGTGTCTCAAATGTTTAGGTTCTGACCATTTATCATCTGAGTGTCTCCTTGGTAGAAAGATGACCAAGAGAGGCCTGCAGAACAGAGCTGCAAAACTCGGCACCCTCTTTGGCTCAGATGCAATGACCATTGCATCAACATCCTCCAGGGCTTCATCTTCCTCCCATGGATCTCAGGTAACTAAACCCAGGTCTTCCAAGACTGGCCGGTCCTCAAAGGGCAGATCTCCTTCAAAGCATCGAGTTGCTACTAGCGTTGTTCTCGAGGAAAACATACTGGCCAAACAACCCCGGCTGGAGGCCCCTGCCTCCAAAGCACTAACGGGGTTCCAAGATGTTCCCGAAGCTTCCACCTCCGGAGAAATCTTGGTGCCATGATCTGGTGTCATGGCATGCTCCACCAGTACTGACATCCAGGCATCGGCAGGCTCCATGGATCAACATATCCTGGCCATTGAGCGCAGTCTTGCAGCTTTATTAGCAGCCTCGGTACTGCTCAAATCACTTCAATCGACACAGTTGTCAGTAAAAATACCGATACCGAATGTTCCTGCATCGACCGATGTGCCTCTCTCCATGCTTCCTCCCATGCCGGCCCTGGAATCGGTCTCTGGCATTGAGGGTCCGGTATCGAGGCAGTCCGATGCCAACCTCGATCAATACCGTCGACAAGCAACACGAGAGCATCCGGCCCGACAATACTTCAAATCCTCCTATTCCGATGATTCTGTTGGTACCGGGGTGGTTCTTCCGGAGGATCCCTCGCCTTCACTGCAGCGTTGGATGTCTCCTCCAGAGGACATGTCCTTTCAGGACTTCATACGTGATGTAGGAAGGGGACTCTCGATTACCGTGACCCTTGAGAAGGAACCGAGAGCTGAAGAGTTGGAAATTCTTCAGTATCCAGCAGCTCCTAAGGAGGCTGCTACCCTTCCCATTCACCGAATCTTGCATGATCTCATGCTTAGAATGTGGCAAACACCCTTAACGATGTCTCCACATTCTCGAAAACTCGATACAATGTACCGGGTACTGCAATGTCCCGGTTTCCACAAAACACAGTTACCACACCATTCCATGGTAGTGGAATCGGCAATGTGTAGCATCAAGAGTGCTAAGATGCATTCATCCAACACTCCAGGTTGTGAATCGAGAATGCTCGATGCCTTTGGGCATTGATGCTTTCAGTCCTCGATGCTATCAGCTAGAATAAGCTCTTACATACTTTATATGGGTTTCTTCAGGAGGTTGCAAGAGATTTGGAACTCATGACTCCACTTCTTCCCGATGACAAAAGAGCTGACTTTATCACTCTGGTCAAATATGCCCAGAACGTTTCTAAGTTCATGAACCATGCAACCTTTGATTGCTTTGAGTGCATTAGCAGAACCTCTACTATCTCCATCGTTTCACGTCGCAATGCCTGGTTACAAGCATCTGATTTAGAACAATGGGTGCAAGACAAGCTGGGGAATATTCCTTGCACCAGAGAAAACCTCTTTGGCAAGGATTGGCAGGACAAAGCTAATCAACTTGAGTCCGAGAACACCACCTTGAACAGATTATGAAGGACCACAGCCAACCTAGCTAAGAAAAAGACAGTCAAGAAACCCTTTTTCAACAAGAAAAATAAATTCTATCCATCTTACACCCAGGCTGTCCACTGCCCAGTCCATGCTACCCAAAAGGGGCAGCAGCAACCCAGACAGCAGAGGAAGGCCCAAGTCCCCAGAGCTCAACCAGCTCAGCAGACACAGTCTCCTCAGGGGCTTTGACTCCTTCCTAGAGAACTTAGTCATCCTACCCCTGAAGGTCCAGAGCCTCTCACCATCCCAGGCAGACTCTATCATTTTGCCGAAAGATGGCAACAGATAACATCAGAGCAGTGGACTCTCTCTTTTGTAACAGTGGGGTACAAACTCCATTTTCACAGTTTGCCCCCTCCCACCATCACAAGACAGTTCAATTCTCGGGGTCCCTTCACCACTCTCTTGTGTCAGGAGGTCACGTCACTACTTGCTCAGGGAACAATAGAAGAGGTACCTGTGTCCCAATAGGGCAGGGGTTTCTACTCCCCCTACTTTCTCATTCCAAAGAAGACAGGGGGATACAGGCCCATACTGGAGCTCAGAGAGTTGAACAAGTATCTATTCTGAGAAAAATTCAAAATGATCTCTCTCAGAACACTTCTTCCTTACATTCAGAGTCAGGATTGGCTATGTTCTCTATATCTAAAGGATGCATATGCACATATCCTCATCCATACAGATCACAGGAGGTTTCTTCGATTCCTTTTTCAGGGAAGACATTACCAGTACAAGGTTCTACTCTTCGGTCTGGCTTCTGCACCAAGAGTCTTCACAAAATGCATGGCAATAGTTGCAGCATTCCTGAGGACTCTGGGGATATTCGTCTTCCCCTACTTTGACGACTGGCTCATCCGAGCATCGACAGCTCCAGAAGCCAGCTCCGCTATCTCCTGTACAATGCAAATCCTGCAGTACCTGGGGCTGGTCATAAACCTCCCAAAATCTCATCTCACCCCTTCTCATTCCCTAGAGTTCATAGGGGCTCTTCTAGACACAAGACAGTCAAAGGCTTTCCTGCCACAACCACATTGTCTTTGAATACTCCTGCTGGCCTCTCAAGCAGCTATGAAAACCTTTCTAACTGCTCGAGAAATGCTTCAGCTGCTGGGGCATATGGCATCCAGTGTCCATGTGGTTCCCTATGCTCGCCTACACATGCGAGCAACCCAGTAGACCCTAACCTCCCAGTGGACACAAGCGTCAGGTCGCCTGGGAAACAAAATCAGAAGCTCTACACACCTCAATTTGTCGCTACAGTGGTGACAGTCGCTGAGAAACCTTCTCGTAGGGTCTCCTTTACAGCAACCACTACACCAAGCCACCTTGATGACAGATGTGTCCGGGTTAGGTTGGGGGGCTTACTTGGACAATCTCTCCACTCAGGGTCTCTGAATCGAGCAGGAGGCTTTTCTTACATAAACCTCCTGGAACTCAGAACCATCTTCTATGCTCTTCAAGTTTTTCAGGACCGCCTGAGCCACAAAACGGTTTTTGTTCAGACCGACAATTAAGTAGCTATGTTCTATATGAACAAGCAGGGTGGGATGGGTTATCAGGTGCTGTGCAATGAAGCTCTATGCCTCTGGGCCTTCGCCAGGGATCTTCAAATCCACCTACTAGCGGTGTATCTACCAGGCACACAGAATCTCTTAGCAGACAAACACAGTCGAGTGCTGCTGCCACACAAGTGGTCTCTTCATCTAGAGCAAACTGCTCAAATCTTTCTAATCTGGGGAACTCCAGATATAGACCTCTTTGCATGTCCTCAGAATGCCATACTTCCCCGGTTCTGTTCCAGAATTCCGGCTCAGAACTGTCAGACAAGGGATGCCTTCCACCTCCACTGGGGTCAGGCCTTCCTCTATGACTTCCCACCCATTCCCCTCATTCCCAAAACTCTATTCAAGCTTCAGAGAGACAGGGGCCTTATAGCCCCACACTGGCCACGACTGACATGGTATCCTCTGCTTCTACATCTCTCTCAAGCCAGACCTCTAGAGTTGGGATATGCTCCAGACCTTCTTTTCCAGGAGAATGGGTACCTATTGCACCTGAATCCTCAGTCTCTACACCTCAGAGCGTGGCTGCTGAGAGCCTAGAGTTCCAAGATATCAACCTTTCTCAATAGGTTAAGGATATCCTTTTGGCTTCTAGAAAACATTCCACTAGGAGGGCCTACACCTTTAAGTGGAAAAGGTTCTCTATCTGGTGTTCAAAAAAGGAACTTAATCCCTTTTCCGTTCCAGTGGAGGCGTTACTGGAGTATTTCCTCCATTTATCATCCTCTGGTCTTAAGACCAGTTGAGTAAGGGTCCACCTTAGTGCCATTGCGGCTATCCATAAGCCCTTGGATGGACAACCTGTTTCCTCTCAACCACTTGTAGCGAGCTTTATGAGAGGTCTACTCTTGACTAAGCCTCCCATTAAGCCACCACCTGTGGCATGGGATTTGAATCTTGTCCTTGGGCAGCTCATGAAACTGCCCTTCGAACCCTTAGCAGCTACATCTCTGAAGTTTCTTTCTTGGAAAATAATTTTCCTAATTGCTCTCACTTCTGCAAGACGCATCAGTGAACTACAAGCTTTAGTAGCGGACCCTCCTTATACAAGGTTCCACCACGATAAAGTAGTTCTTAGAACTCACCCTCACTTTATGCCAAAGGTGGTTTCGCCTTTTCATTTAAACCAAGTGGTTTACCTTCCTGTATTCTTCCCTAGGCCTCACGCCTCTAGTGCAGAAAGGAATCTTCATACTCTGGATTGTAAAAGAGCTCTAGCTTTTTACCTTCAGAGAAATAAGCAACATAGAAGAGTTTCTCAGCTTTTTGTTGCCTTTGACTCCAGTCATTTTGGATTACCAGTTTCCAAGCGAACTCTTTCTAACTGGATTGCAGATTGCATATCCTTTGCCTAGGAGAGTAGGGGACTTTCTCCAGGACCAAGCAGGAAGTCAGTCCTTACATATGGGTGTCATCGACGCCGATGAAGCCCCAGCGGAGCATTTTCCTAGCTTTCCATGAAAGCCTTTGGGAATGCAGGCACGCATGCGCGGTTCCCTTCCCGCCTAAAGGTGCCATCTTACCTCAGTCTCTCTTTTTCTGAGAAGCCCACCGGACGTGTGTCCTGTCATCCCGGATAAAAGTTTGATTTTTTTCGGCGAATCTCGCTATTTTTCTTCTCCGGTTCGACGCCGGTTCCCCTCCCGCCGGGTCCGGTACACCGGTATCGAGCCCGTTTCTTCTTTTTTGGTTTTTGCCCTTCGTGGCTGGCGTTCGCGCCCTTTTTTCCTTTTTCCATGGAAGGCCGGTCCTTTGACCTCGCGGGGACTCTTTTTTTCCCCGATGGCTTCCAGCGGTTTTAAAAAGTGTGATCGGTGTAAGAAGTTGATGTCTCTCACCGACACACACGACTGCTGCCTTCGGTGCCTCGGTCCTGATAACGACCCTAAGACGTGTGGACCATGTGGGAAGATATCTTCCAAGGCACTGCGAAGTCGCCAGCAGCAGAAAGAAAGGCTTTTCTCTGACTCAGCCTCCGGCCGGGCCCGGACCTCGTCTGAGGCCTCGACATCTCGGGATTCAGATCCCGAGCGTCATCGTGGCTCCTCGGACAGGGGGTCCTCCGACCGGGAATGCAAGAGGAAGAAGCGGCTCGTGAGGGCGTCGTCGGAAGAGGTCCCTGGCTCCTCGAGGGCCAGGTCTAAGACCCCCGACCGTCACCCCGGGCCCTTGGAACAAGAGAAGCCTGCCAAAGTTCCTCGCATGGAGCCGGAGTCTGCTGGACACGTAAGCTCTGTAGTCCTCGAGGACTCTCCTCCCAGAGAGCCGACGTCGGGCCCGGCGCCACCGAGGGCCCGAGTCGGTGGCTGCTGCGTCTCCCGAGCTGAGTCTCAGGATGACAGCCTTGCAGTGCAGACTGTCTGCCTTCATGGAGCAGCAGCGGGCACTGATGGCCAGCCTGTCTGGCGCATCTGCCCCGACCACCGGGACATCGACATCGAAGTCGACCCCGGAGTCCGATCCGATACTCGAGACCATGATGGCTCGAGATCGACCTCGGTCGCGGTCTCCCTCGACCTCCCGTTCAGGACCGAGGGCATCGACGCCGGTGCCTCCGGCGTCGGGGCGGGTGCTCCCGGGCCCCGCGGGGTCAGATCCTGACTCCTCGTTGGACGAGTCCGCCTGGGAGATGGAGGATGAGGAGTCCCCCGACACCTTCAAGACTCAGTGCATCCTGTCGGACTCACCGCAGTCTGAACCCCGGAGTAGATCCCCTCCGGAGGATACTCTGTTCTCGGAGTTTGTCCGGGATATGGCCACCACGTTGGCTATCCCGGCGGACCCCGAGGAAGAGCCGAGGAGCTCGAGGCCCTGCAGTACGCCTCTCCTCCGAAGGAGGCCTTTACTGTCCCGGTTCCTCCGATGCTGGAACGGCTCCTCTTCTGGATGTGGGAGGCACCGGCCTCGGCGCCGGTTTTAAGCAAGCGGGTCGATTCGATCTATCAACTCCAGAAGAGCCCTGGCTTTCAGAAGGTGCAGCTACCACACCATTCCATGGTTGTGGAATCGGCCATGCATCGCCTGAAGAGTCAGAAGATGCACTCCAAGGTGCCCCCCGGCAGGGAGGCCCGGAACCTCGATGGTTTTGGTAGAAAGTGCTTCCAGGGCTCGATGCTTGCTTGCCGTGTCCAGTCTTACCAGCTGTACATGGGCATGTACTTGCGAGACCTGGCGAAGGAGTTGGCCGGGTTCTCTGCTGGTCTCTCCAGGGAGCCCTTGCAGAGATTCAAGTCCTTGTCATCGGGGATTCGGGACTGCTCCAAGTTTATGTCCCGAGCCGCCTACGATGGCTTCAGGGCTTCGGCCCGAGTTGCGGCAGCCGGCATCGCGGCTTGACACCAGGCATGGCTGCAGTCATCGGACCTCGAGCCATGGGTTCAGGACAAGTTGGTCGATGTCCCTTGCTGAGGTGAGAACCTTTTTGGCAAGCCCATGGCCGAGAAGGCCGCACAGCTCGAGACCGAGCACCTTACAAGGACAAGGCTGTCTAGAAAGACCTCTGCCCCTTCTCACAAAAAGAAGGGCTCGGGTAAAAAGCCCTTTTACCCGAGGAAGGGCACTGCCTACAAACAATACCCACAATATCAGGCTGCCCAAGCTGCCCCTCAGGGTCAGCAAGCCAAGGGGCAGGGTAATGGGCCCCGTAGGCAGAGGACCCCCAAGCCTCTCCGTCCCTGCTCTCCCAACCCTGCACAGGAGGTCGCCTCGCTCTGCCCACCAGTGGCCACTCATCACTGGAGACTGTTGGGTGTTAAGCATAGTCCAGAAGGGCTATGCACTACACTTCCAGCAACTGCCTCTTCCATACTTTCCTGGGGAGCCTCCAAGGCCTCCCCTGCACACAGATCTTCTCCTTCAGGAGCTCCAAGGTCTGTTGGTAAACAGGGCGGTGGAGCCTGTGCATCCCCACTTGCAAGGTCAAGGGTTCTACTCCAGGTATTTCCTGGTACCCAAAAGAACCGGTGGTCTTCGACCTATTCTGGATCTCCGAAACCTCAACAAGTTCCTGGAGAAGGAAAAGTTCAAGATGCTTACTCTTGGAACGCTTCTGCCCTACCTCCAGCAGGGAGATTGGCTATGCTCCTTAGATCTAAAGGATGCGTATACCCACATCCTCATTCATCCAGACCACAGAAAGTACCTCAGGTTCATTGTGGGAGGAAACCATTATCAGTAAAGAGTACTGCCTTTTGGCCTCACCTCCGCTCCCAGGGTCTTTACCAAATGCCTGGCAGTGGTAGTGGCCTACCTGAGAAATCAGGGAATCTTTGTCTTCCCATATCTGGACGACTGGCTCATCAGGGGTCAGACATGCCAGGAGGCCAGACAAGCCACCCTCAGAAGTATTGCTCTTCTTCAAAGCCTGGGGTTTGTAATAAACTTTGCAAAGTCCACTTTGCTCCCCTCCCAGAACTTGGAGTTCATAGGAGCAAGGTTGGACTCGCTGCTGGCAAAGGCGTTCTTGCCAAAAGACCGAGCCCAGAGACTGATAAACTTAGCAAACCAGTTTCTCCTCAGGTCGCTGGTCTCCGCCAGACTCTGCCTGAGGCTTCTTGGCCACATGGCTTCGACAGTACATGTGACCCCCAATGCCAGGCTCCATATGAGGCCTGCACAGTGGTGCCTTCGGACTCACTGGTCACAGGCCACAGGCAACCTCAAAGACAGGGTAAAGGTGTCCAGACACTTGCTGCACTCCCTCAGATGGTGGCTACACCCACCCAATCTGTTGAAAGGAGTACCTTTTCAGAGTCCTCCGTTCACAGTGGTCTTGACCACGGATGCCTCCCTTCAAGGCTGGGGAGCTCATTGTCTAGGCAAGTGCACCCAGGGCCTGTGGTCTCCCTGGGAATCTGCAAAGCAAATTAATCTCCTGGAACTCAGAGCTATTCGGTTAGCCCTCAAGACTTTTTCTCAAACCCTGGTTCATCAGTCTGTCCTAGTTCAAACAGACAACCAGGTAGCCATGTTCTATGTGAACAAGTAGGGCGAAACTGGGTCCAGGCTCCTCTGTCAGGAGGCACAGGACCTTTGTTTGTTTGCTCTCAGACACAACATGCTCCTCAAAGCAGTATATCTACCCGGCCAGGAGAACTACCTGGCGGACAGGTTGAGCAGGATTCTGCAGCCCCACAAGTGGCAGCTCCATCCCTTGGTAGTTCAAAAGATTTTCATGAAATGGGGACTTCCATCCATAGACCTGTTTGCCAGTCCTCTGAACAAACAGCTGCCAAAATTCTGCTCCGGGCAACCGCATCCTCTGCGAGTAGCAGCAGATGCTTTTCTGATTCCCTGGTCTCAGGGCCTCCTGTATGCGTTTCCTCCCATGCCCTTGGTGGCCCGAACTCTGTTCAAGATTCTTCGGGATAAGGCCTCAGTCCTGTGGGTGGCTCCCAGGTGGCCCAGACAGCCCTGGTTTCCACTTCTGCTTCAATTGGCAGTGGATCCCCCTATGCCTCTGGGGTTGCAACCCGACCTTCTTTCTCAGGATCAGGGTACCCTTCTGCTCCCCAATCTCAAAGCTCTAAATTTGATGGCCTGGAGGCTGCAAGGGTAGTTTTGGCTCCCTGGGGCCTACCTCAGGAGGTAGAGGAAGTTCTCCTAGCCTCTAGGAAACAATCCACTAGGAAAACCTATGCTCTTAAATGGAAAAGGTTTTCAGTGTGGTGTCAGTTACGTACAGAGGATCCTTTCTCCTGTACTGTACCTGTAGTGCTTCAGTACTTACTGCACTTATCCAATCAAGGTTTTAAGTCCAATTCTGTTCGGGTCCACCTCTCAGCTCTAGCAGCTCACCACTCTCTGGTGGAAGGACACTCTCTGTCGGTTCACCCTTTGGTGTCCCGGTTTCTCAGAGGCTTGCTCTTGCTCAAACCTCCAATCCGTCCTCCTGCCCCTGAGTGGGAGTTGAATGTGGTCTTGCAACAACTGACTCGCCACCTTTTGAGCCGATGGCTACTTGTCCGCTACACTTCCTGTCCCGGAAGACATTCTTCCTGATAGCCCTTACCTCGGCTAGGCGAGTGAGTGAGCTTCAGGCCCTGGTCTGTGATAGGCCTTACACCAGAATTTATAGGAACAGGGTAGTCCTCAGGACTCATCCAAAGTTCCTCCCAAAGGTTGTCTCCTCTTTCCACCTCAACCAGGAGGTGGTTCTTCCAGCATTCTTCCCTAGGCCTCATGCAAGCGAGGCCGAAGCAGTTCTGCATACCCTGGACTGTAGGAGGGCCTTATCCTTCTACCTTGACCGTACGCAAGGGCACAGAAGGGCTACTCAGCTCTTCATATCTTTTGACCCTAATAATTTAGGGTTAGCTGTGTCCAAGCGTACCTTGTCCATCTGGGTGGCTGACTGTATCACCTGGGCTTACAAGGCGGCTGACCTTCCTTTGCAGGGTCGGGTCACGGCCAATGTTCCCTCTAATTTTCTGTAAGCTGTGTGCGCATAAAATATCAGCTGTGCAGCTTTTGCAGGAAGGTTAAATTTTTGTGCGCCACATAATGACACTCGGAGTTATATACTTTAAAATTTGACTACTCGTCAGAATACAGTATGTATACCACATTGATTTTAATCAAATTAAATGAAAATAGATGATTACTAAATGAAGCGTAAAATTTCTAGTAATTACAATCACAACTTTTAAATTTTAAGACGTCTGTGTTTTCTATCAGAATCAGAACCGTAATTTTTGTGCGCTCTGTTGTAAAGTATGTGCGCTCACTCGGCGAGGTGTGCGCACACGCGCACAGCTTAGAGGGAACAGTGGTCACGGCCCACCGTGTCAGGGCAATTGCTGCCTCAGTGGCTCATCTCCGCTCTGTACCGTTGGTAGACATCTGCATGGCTGCAACTTGGTCTTCAAGCCAGACTTTTGCAGCTCATTACTGTCTGGATAGGGAGTCCCGTAGGGACAGTGCTTTTGGCCAGGCAGTACTCCGGAATCTCTTTGAGGTTTAGGCAACTCCTGCCCTCCTGCCCTCTGTTGGGCTACCGGTGGAGGTTGTGTCAGTGAAATGCCTTTCTTTGATGCTGGGACTAGAGGGAGTTCTCTTGTTCAGCCTGGGTTCCTGGTAGCCCAGAGCTAGAGAGTCACCCATATGTGAGGACTGACTTCCTGCTTGGTCCTGGAGAAAGAGTAGTTACTCACCTGTAACAGGTGTTCTCCAGGAGCAGCAGGAATCAGTCCTCAGAACCCTCCCTCCTCCCCTGGGAGTTGCAGTTGTACATAGTTTATTTTTCATTTTTGTGTGCTGTTCTTAGCTATGTCATTTGACTGAGGTAAGATGGCACTTTTAGGCGGGAAGGGAACCTCGCATGCGTGCCTGCATTCCCAAAGGCTTTCATGGAAAGCTGGGGAAATGCTCCGCTGGGGCTTCATCGGCGTCGATGACACCCATATGTGAGGACTGATGCCTGCTGCTCCTGGAGAACACCTGTTACAGGTGAGTAACTATTTCTCTCAAAGGTCATGCCACTACTCACAATGTGAGAGCAATGGCATCCTTTATGGCAAACCTTTGCTCAGTGTCCATTGATGACATCTGTAGAGCAGCTACTTAGGCATCGGTACACACCTTTGCAGCCCACTACTGCTTAGACAAGGACTCCCGTTGGGATGCCTTGTTTGGCCAGGCTGTTCTCCAGCATCTCTTTCAGACTTAGAACAACTCCAACCCACCGTCCCGGGTTTCGATGCCAGAGATCCATGGGAGGAAGCATGACCCATCTCAGCCTGGGTTTCGCAGCTTTCTGGGGTCATCTCCCTGGCATCTCTCAGCTGGGGAGTCCCAATATGTGAAGGCTACATTCCTGCTTGTTCCTAGAGATAGCGTAGTTACTCACCTGTAACAGGTGATCTCCGGGAACAGCAGGAATTGAGTCTTCACAACCCACCCACCTCCCCTAGGAGTTGTATCTCTCTATCTCTCTCTCTCTCCTTCTCTCCTTTGTCTCAGCTATAACCTCAACTGAAGAGGGAGAGTTGGAAAGGCGGGAAGGCAACAGCGCAGGCACAGTGGGATGCTCCCAAAAGCTTTCCTATTGGACGCTGGGGAGCATTCCCGCACCGGCTCCGTCGGTACCGACAATATCCCATATATGAAGACTCAATTCCTGCTGTTCCCGGAGATCACCTGTTACAGGTGAGTAACTACGCTATACTGGAAATATATACACTCTTAGGTAAAATAACATGTGATGACTATACACAATAGGTTCTCAGTTTTAAAGGTGTTTTTATACAGCACTTTAATAAATTTATTTTAAATCTCTTCTAGGGACCAAGCAATGGACTTCTACATAGACCATCATTCAAAGCCATTTTTCCAGTAAGCATTTAATTTTGCAATATTTAAATTATTTCTGTAAATATTCTGGGAGTATTTCTCTGATTTTTAAATGTTGTGATATTTGGAACACGGGTATACCATAAAATAACCATGAAGCTGTATTATGGGGAGTTTTATTTATTTTTGCACATTGCATGGAATTTCTTTATATAGTGCAGTTGTCTAGTGTTTAAACACATTAGAGGTTTGGTGGTGTTTTATTTGGCTAATACCTTTTAGATTTTCATAGTTCTGTTAATTAGGATTAGGTATGTCCCACAAAGTTTACATTCTCTTACCCCCTTATATCCTGTTGTAACAACTGAAAGTGTTAATAAATATGTGGATAAGGGAGACTAGTTGATATATCTAGGATTTCAGAGGCATTTGGCAAATGTTCTCATGAGAGTCTCTTTAGCAAAGTAACAAGTTGTAAAGTGCATGCTAGATGAATTACAAGTAGGAGTGTTTCACTGAGTGAGCGCAATGTAATAGTATGGGATTGCATGGGTATTACCTTGGTGGGGAAGTGTGTGTATTTGTGTGAGGGGGGATTGGCAGTGGGGTGGATATGTTTTTAATGTGTGCACATAAATATAAGTGGGGGGAGGGTGTATGAGTAGATGTGGGTGCATTATTTCACCTTTGAACTGTCCACTTGGGATGGTCCTTGGCCCCCTCTTCCCCTCTCCAGTCCCTTCCTAAGAACTTTCCCTCCCTCTATACACTCACTCTCCCTCTCCCATGCCAATCCCCCTTTCCTCCTTGCACTCAATTACTATACCAAGTCTATCTTCCCCTCTTGCACTCACTCCCTCCTCTCCTCTGCACCAGCTTCCTCTCATCTTCTTTGCCCCAACAAGCTGTTCCACCACCACGTCTTTAGGTTACCATTGGCACACCAAGATTTCAGGGTTGAGGTCTTTGCAGCACAAATTTTAATGCTGCTCCCCCAGATCATTTTTGAATGGCAGGCTTGATCTCCTCACCATCATGCTGTATCCTGCAATGGCTACAGATGAACAAATAGATAGACAGACCTTCCCCAGTAAACACTATCACTCAAGTGAAACGTGCTTAAAAATCATGAGATAAAAGGCCTATTAAGGAGGGGTCACCAATATGGCCCATCTAGCCTTCTCAGTAAGGTGGCTAGAGTTGTATTGTTGCACTACTGCTCCGTGCAGGTTATTCTCCTCTATGCCTTTGTTTAGGGTTGTGTCTGCTGCTCTGTGCAGGTTACTTCCCTCTATTTGTGAAGCTATTTAAGTTTGCTTTGATAACCTCTTCTTGCCGTATAAGGATCCCCTATATCTGTCCCATGGCTTTTTGAATGGTGTCACTGTTGTTGCACCCACCTCCTCCATCAGGAGAACATTCCATGAAAAAGTATTTCCTGACGTTGCTTTTGTTTACCTCCTTGTAGCTTCTTTCATGTCCTGTGGTTCTGCAGCTTACCTGTCTTTGAAAAAAAGTTTGTTTGTTTATTAATATGTGTGTGTATGTTGGTGCCGTTGACCAGACATAGATTGCCAGGCCACAAGGAGTGCCTGTGGGAATCTGTTCTTTAATACTGTAAGTGTTTAAACATCTGTACCTTATTCCTCTTGTTCCTTTTTTTCTCTTCTAGGACATACATATTAAGGTTTTCAATGTCTTCTGGAGCAGGCTGCATATCATTTTGAACCGTTTCTAGTTTTTTTATGTTCAGTATGTTTATTGCATTTACCAAATACCATATTACAAAAGGGAAAATAGGAAAACTAACTGCCATCAAAAATATGCCCAACGGAAATTAAATAAAACCTAAAACATACAATATTGCAGTGGACTAGCCCACATCAAGGGTCTGCACAGGAAAAAAATTACAAACAATATAAACAGGAAACAAAGGCAAAATACATGCCACTATTGGAGATACAATCATTTTCCCACTCCCAACTAATCTTTACTTCTGCCTATCCAAAAGAAAACTTTCCAGATAAGATACACCCATATAAACATAATTTTGTCCCCTTAGAGTCACTTGACACTTACAAGGAAACTTCAAAAAGAACAAAGCTCCCAAAGCTAAAACTAGGCTTTAATTGAAGGAATTGTTTCCTACAAGCCTGAGTGGCTCGACTCACATCAGGAAATAACTTAAGGGGCAAACCACAAATAGGTACATCCTTACATCTAAATAAGAATTTTAATTTTAACTGATTCTGAAGAAAAAGTAACTAACAATGTATTTCTTTTCGTAATGTTATCAATAGAATCTTCTAAAAATTGAGTCAAATTTTGCTTGCAGTAGGGCCAAGAGAGTTAAATCCACCTTCCAAATGAGGAGAGCGGATCTTAACTGGTAAATAATAAGCGTGGATAACTTCAACAGGCTCAAGCAATTTCAATACTACTTTAAAATATTTCTGTAATAAAATTTTAGCAGATAACAAATGTGTACAGGGGAGCTAGTCTTTTTATATACTTTTCAAGATATAGTGTCCAAAACTGAACACAGTACTAGGGTTGAGGCATCACCAATGACCTGAAGCAACAAAAAGAGAGAAATCCCCACCAAAAGCAGAAAACAAAACCAACATAGCAGGGAAATGTACATGTACATGCGGGACCTGGCAAAGGAGATTGCCGGGTTCTCAGCTGGTCTCTCCGAGGAACCCTTCCAGCGCTTCAAGAACTTGTCCACGGGGATTCGGGAGTGCTCGAAGTTTATGTCTCGAGCAGCCTATGACGGCTTCGAGGCCTCGGCCCAAGTAGCTACAGCCGGCATCGGTGCCCGCCGCCAGGCGTGGCTAATGTCATTGGACCTGGAGCCATGGGTTCAGGACAAGTTGGTCGATGTCCCTTGCTGGGGTGACAACCTCTTTGGCAAACCCATGACTGAGAAGGTTGCTTAAATCGAGTCCGAGTACTTGACCCGGACAAGACTATCCAAGAAGACGTCTGCCCCTTCTAAAAAGAAGGGCTCGGGTAAAAAGCCCTTTTTCATGATGAAAGGTGCTGCTTACCGCAATTACCCCACTCACCAGGCCTCCCCAGCTCGCCCACAGGGATAGCAGGCCAAGGGACAGGAACATGGCCCGCATAAGCAGAAGACCCCCAAGCCTCCGTCTCCGGCTCCAACCCAGCCGGGAGGGGGCTTTTGACTGCCGAAGCATAGTCTCTCTCCAACCAGGGGTGAGGGCCGGCTCAGGAGGAAGGCTGAGCCTGTACACCCACAGGTGGCCAACAATCACCACAGATACCTGGGTTCTTCAAATAGTCCAAAGGGGCTATTTGCTCCACTTCAACCGGGTATCTCCCTCCTTCTTTCCAGGAGAGCCTCTCAGACCCCCTCTACAAAGGGACCTCCTCTTGCAGGAGTTGGCCGGTCTTCTAGAGGATCAGGCGGTGGAACTGGTGCCCCACCACCTGCAGGGACAAGGCTTCTACTCCAGGTATTTTCTGATACCAAAGAGAACAGGGGGCCTCAGACCCATCCTCGACCTGAGAAACCTAAACAAGTTCCTGGTGAGGGAAATGTTCAAGATGCTTTCCCTTGGAATATTGCTGCCTTACCTCCGCCAGGGAGACTGGCTATGCTCCTTGGATCTAAAGGATGCGTACACACACATCTTGATTCATCCAGACCACCGACAATATCTAAGATTTGTAGTGGGAGGAAACCATTTTCAGTACAGAGTACTTCCATTTGGCCTAGCCTTAGCACTCGGAGTATTCACAAAATGCCTTGCAATGGTGGTGGCCTTCCTAAGAACACAGGGGGTATTTGTTTTCCCCTACTTGGACGACTGGCTTATCAGAGCCCAGTCAGCTCAGGAAGCCCAACATGCCATGTCCCGTACTATCCACTTGCTACAGCACCTGGGCTTTGTGATCAACTACACAAAGTCCACCCTGGTTCCCACTCAGGGACTGGAGTTCATAGGGGCAAGGTTAGACACCCTTCAGGCAAGGGCTTATCTTCCAGAAGACAGGGCTCAAAGACTATGGACCCTAGTACAGCAGGTGAGTCGCAGATCCCAGATCTCAGCAAGACATTTTCTGTGCTCCTGGGTCACATGGCCTCCATGGTGCATGTGACACCCAATGCCCGACTCCACATGAGCTCAGTGGTGCCTCAGGGACCAGTGGACGCAAGCCACAGGCAGCCTCGGAGACGGCATCAAGGTGTCCAAACGACTCGTGCAGTCGTTGGCATGGTGGCTTCAGCCTCACAATCTTCTGGATGGAGTGTCTTTTCAGCCTCCATGCACTTGAGAGGCTGACTATGGATGCGTCCTTGCTGGGATGGGGAGCCCATTTTTATTTATTTATTTATTTAAATTTCTTCTATACCGCACTATTCGGCATCAGCGCGGTTTACATGGAACATAACAATCAGATGGGTACATAAGTCTGAGTTTACAAATAACAGGAAAGCTAACTTGGATAACTAAAGATAACTATTTACAAGAACAGTGTCATAGAAAAACATAGAGTGAGATTTAATGGTCAAGTACCTCTTACATGGTGTGTTCCTCTGGCTGACAAGGTGTGTTGGAACAGTTGTAAGAGATTGAGTGGGAATGTGATTCATTGTTCTCTAGGAAGTATTTGAGGAAAAGGAAGTGTTTAAGGGCCTTCCTAAACTGGATTAGGTTGGTGGTAGGCCTGATGTTTGTTGGTAAGGAGTTCCAGATTCTTGGGGCGTAGAGACTGAATGCCCTGTTTGCAGTTGCCGAGGTGCATCTTGTTAATTCTCTTGGTAATGTTAGCATATTTATTGCTGTGGATCTTCTTGGTCTACTAGCAGCTGCTGTTTGGATAAGGTCAGATAGTGAAGAGGAGGAGAGATTATTGACCGCTTTGAATGTCAGCAGCGCTGTCTTGAAGAAGATCCTGGCATGTATAGGAAGCCAGTGTAACTGCATTAGAAGGGGAGTCACATGGTCTCTCTTAGATGATCCAAGAAGAACCCTCGCTGCACTATTCATGGCGAGTTGTAAGGGGTTCAAAGTGGATTGGGGAGACCTTGTAATATGGTATTGGCGTAATCAAAATGTGGTATTATCAGGGCCTGGTAAATTGTCCGAAAATCATCCGGTTCAAGCAGGGGGCGTAGATGTCTGAGAGAACGGATCTTGAAAAAGATAGTTCTTACCGTGTTCGCTATGTGTGCTTTCATGTCAAGGTTTTGATCCAGTGTAACTCCCAGGTAACGAATTGTGGGTTTTGCTTGAAGATCGGCTTCTTTCACCTTCAAGTATTGAGGTGGGCTGAAGAATGGGTTCCTTGTTATAAAAAACACCTCAGATTTTTGTGCTGAATTCTAAGGTTTTGTGACAGGAGCCATTCAGATATGGCAATGAAACAGTTGGTTAACGGGGAGAGGTCCACTTGATCTATGGAGAACGGCATATATAGCAGAACATCATCGGCATATACCATACAACAGACATTGAAAGACCGGATGATATTGCAAATGGGTTGCATGTATATGTTGAACAACAAAGCCGATAAGGAGGATCCCTGTGGTACTCCTTGACATTGATGAAACGGTTCTGATGTTGTTCCACCTGATCGTACGTGCTGCCATCTACCGGTCAAGTATGATTTGCACCATTGTAGTGCTGTTCCACAGATGCCCTTCTCTTTTAGCCGTCCTAGGAGAAGCTCATGGTTTACTGAGTCAAAGGCTGCAGCTATGTCTAGGAAAATGAGTGCAACTCCCTGACGGATGTTGTCGACGCCAATGATTATGTTATTAAAAAGGGTGGTAAGGAGAGTTTCTACTCCATGTGACTCCCTGAATCCATGTTGGCATGGGTCTAGTGGAGCAGTAGCGTCAATGTGGTCTTGTAATTGCCTTTGCACCTCTTTTTCAATCAACTTTGCGAGAAAAGGTATACTTGAAATGGGTTTGTAGGAGTCTACCTTTTGGGGGTCTAGTTTACTATTTTTTAGCAGCGGTCTGATTGAAGTGTGCTTGAGGGTAGATGGGAAGTAACCGCTTGTGAAAGATAGGTTCATTACTTTGGCTATTATCGGACTGAGGTCGCTGCGCAGTTCTTTTATCCAGAAAGCTGGACAAGGATCTGTTTGCGCTGTAGTAGTATTGAGAGTCATGATAGTATCTTCGATGCACTTCTTGAAGGGGGTCAAGAAAGACCTTAGAGATGTTGTACACACATGGTCTGTGGAGGAGACAACGGTTGAAATTTTAGTTGCCAGGAGGTCAGCACTCAGGGTGTGTGGTCTCTGTGGGAGAGCACGCAACAAATCAATCTCCTAGAGCTTCCAGCGATCCGCCTAGCTCTTCGGACCTTCTGCCAAACCCTGGCTCATCAGACTGTCTTAATTCAGACAGACAACCAGATAGCCATGATCTTCAGGAACAAGCAGGAATGAGTTTTCACATATGGGTACGTCGGTACCGACGGAGTCTGTGCGGGAACGCTTCCCAGCGTCCAATCAAAGAGCTTTTGGAAGCATCCCACCATGCCTGCGTGCTGCCTTCCCGCCTTTCCCAACTGCCTCTCCTCAGTTTTCGTTTTTCCGCGGAGCCGGCAGGACGTCCTCCTGCCACTGCAGAAAATTCTTGTTTTATTTCCTTATTTTTCTTGTGGTCGCGGCTGTCTCCCGACGCCACCGGTACCGCCGGTGTTTTCTTTTCTTTTCTTGTAAAATCTTCCTTCTTCAGGGAATATTTTCTTCATAGTGTCTCATGGTATTTTAGGCCTTAACGGCCTCTTCTTTTCCTTCATGGAACCGCCAGCCACTTTCTTCAAGAAATGTTCACACTGTGGCGGTACAACTTTATATTTAGACCCCCGAAGTCGGTGTCTAACCTGCTTGGTTCCTGACAACAGTTTGGTGAGAAGAGGTCTTCAATATCGAGGTTCTCTCGATACACGGTTTCCCTCCAGCTTCGGGGCACCGTCCCTTTCTTCTTCTACACAGGATCAGGTAACCCACAAACAGTCTGTTAAGACTAGCCAGCCCTCGAGTGGTAGGTCTCATGCACAGCATGTAGACGGCTCCGGCCTTGCCCTCGAGGGCCCTCTGGCTTCAAAATCCCGGCGGGAGTCTTCGGTCTCCAAAGCGTATGAGGGGTTTCAGGTTGTTCCTGGGGTTCACCCCTCACAGAACATACCTGAGCCGTGTCCGGTGGTGGCATCCGCTTCGAGCGGTACCGATACCTCGACATCGGCACTGGTGTTGGATGAAACACTCCTCACCAGGGATGGTCATCTGGCGTCCTCGGTGCCTTCGGGACCGATGGATACTCTCCAGACTGACCTTCCATTATCGGTACCAACACCGATACCACCACCGATGTCGGTACCCTCCAGACATGCATCGATAGCCTCGCTTCCTTCGATGCCGAGTCTGGAATTGATCTCCAGTCTGGAGGACTGGGTACCGACTCGCCTTGGTACCGGCTCCCAGCGGTACCGAAGGCTCAGTTCCGATGTTTCAGATCCGCAACTCTCGGTTCCCTCGAGGCCCATTGAGTTGCCACTGGTTGACCTTCATTCACCGGTATCAGGCATGGTACCGAAGTCGGTGCCGATGTCCTCATTACCCTTACGGTCGGTGTCTTCGATGCCCAGTTTAGAATCGCTCTCTAGTCTGGAAGACTTGGTACCACTATCATTTGGTACTGACACCTATCGATACCGGTGGCTCGGTACTGAGGATAGCACCCGGAGGTCTTCGGTTGCTTCGGTACCAATTGAACGGTCTCCGATGACTGTTCCGATGTCTCTGTCGGGCTCGACTCTGACATCGGTACCGGTATCCACAGTACCAAAGTGGCCAACTCCGGCCATGCTTTTTTCAACAGGATCGCTCCCTTCTATGCCAAGCTTGGAGTCGATACCTGGCATGGACAATGTGGTAATGTCGGTCGCTGCTCCTGACAGTCAGTACCGGCGACCATCCTTTAAGCATTCCACACTGCACTGTGTAGGATCTTCTATTCCTATATATCTGGGTAGCTCTGTCGGTGCTCAGGCTAGTTCTTCAGATCTAACCTATCCAGGGGAAATTCCTGTTGGGGAACCCTCCTTTCAGAGTTTCCTCCTGGATATAGCAAGATCTCTTGCCATTCCTATCCCATGACATGATCCTGCACAGGCCTCTCTTTCTACCAAAGCAAAGGAGAACATAATGCTTCCTTTGCATCATTCCTTGCAGGATCTCCTTCTAGGAATGTGGGAAACACCTTTAAGGGTACCCCCACCTTCCAGAGCAACTGATCTCTTATATCAGGTGCCCCCCTCTCCAGGGTTTCAAAAGACTGAACTTCCTCATCATTCCATAGTTGTGGAATCAGCAATGAGGCGAGTGAAGAGCAAGAAAAAGCACTCTTCTTATCCGCCAGGTCGTGAGTCTAAGGGGTATGTTTACTAAACTGCGTTAGTGCAATTCGCGTTAGGAGCCGCGGTAGTGAAAGAAACCCCAAATAAGGACATGGGCGGTACATCGTCACCACTACCGCGCGTTAGAAAAATTAACGAGCGTTACCGGGCGCCGTGCCGCATTACTGCGCGTTAATCGTAAGAAGACGTACAGACACAAAGCACTGAAACAGAGCTGTAGCACAATGGTTACGGTACTGACCGCTGTTACAGGCAGCATGGGTTCGAGTCCCCAGTGTGCCTAACGCAGAAGGCTGTCCCAGGCATCACCCTGTACATTACAGAGGGAAAGAGGAGGCATGTTTTTCGTTACGCTGAGTATTGGTGTCAGAAAAACACCCTCGGAGTGTGCCTAGCCACGTACGTTGGTGCGTGCGAGGTTGCGTGCATTGGTACGTGCGTAGCCCCGTGCGTAGCTGCGCGCGTACAATCGTGCGTGGGTACGTGCGTTTTTACATGCGTGGGTGTGTTTGCTAGCACCCCTACAAAACACACACAACATATACATGCCCCCTCACTCACTATATAGGGGGCATGTATATGTTGTGTCAGTTTTGTAGGGGTGCTAGCAAACACACCCACACATTATATAGTGAGTGAGGGGGCATGTATATGTTTTGTATGTGTTGTAGGGTTGCTAGCAAACACACCCACACAGTGGTGTACCCAAAGGTGCTGCAGAAGGCACCCCATAACGCACAACATAGGCCACATTATAAAGTGGAGTGTCCACTGAGGCACATCAAAATGTCCCCCATAGAGCATTCCATAAGGGAACGTAAAGGGAGCCAGATAAGGTGACATATGGTGCGCCCTATGAGGCTCAGTAAGGTAATATTACGCTGAGGGGCTGTCGCCGGTAGCAGTCCTGTGTATGTAAAACATATAATGCAGCAGACAGCCCTATAAAAGGAGTCCATTGTGGGTCTGAACCCATGACTACTGGCTCCACAGGCAATGAATGACCCACTGCCCTGCAGCCCCATAGCGGCTAACCACCCCCTGGCTGTCTACTGAAGGGCAGCAGGACACCACCCAACTGCCTGCTGTGTTGGCCAGGATCTGTACCAATGCAGGCATACCCATGGTGCACTGCACATGCAGACCAGCAGTCCAGAGATGAACACAAGAAGGGGTATGTACCCACATAGCCCCCTGGTATGGTAAGGTGAAATGACTGTGTGCATCACTGCACATAGTAGCAAGAGACAGTATCCCAACAGGGTGCCCCAGAAGAAGCTTGAAAAGTTGTTTGTGAAGGCAGACTGATCCGTAGCACAATGGGTAAGACACTGCCAGGTGGTGCAGGGTCAGTGAGTTCAATTCACCCTGTGTGCCCAAGGACCAAAGCTGCCTGCAACAGTACCCTCCACAAACAGTAGTCACACATATTTAGAACCAGTCACCCCTCTGTCTAAACCATAGATAACCCCATATTTTTTTCGGACACAAAGAACCTGAGAGGTTGGAAAAAATGCCCACCACCCCTCGTTGGGAGTGTCCGTGTAATCCAGAGAGCTGCAGCCCCCAAAGGTAGAAAACACTGTGAATCTGCAGCCAGAACCGGGTGTGTGAAACATGCAAAATCACATATATACACAAATCAGGTAATAAAGGAAAGACCACGTCAAACTGTACCAGAAACAATGCAGGGGACAACCCAATTGCCCTGCCATTGGAATCCAGAAGCAAACAGCACTAGGACATGCTTTGTGTGCCACAACTATGGGCCCTGTACTAAGTGGATGTGTCCCTGCAAGTTGGGCGTATCTGTGGATGATTGTGCGTCATGACCCCCACACTAGATCAGTAATGTCATAGGTAGTCTGGTTTGTACGTTCAACAAGTACTGCTGTCAAACACCCACTCACAGGGATACAACCCGAAGGTGTCATATAGGGTAACCCTCTGAAAGCCACACCAGAGGGCAAAGCCTAATGTTCACTGTCTGCCACAGCACACTATAGGGCGTTCCACAAAGCGCCCCATAGGGCATGTTACAGGGTCCATGATGAGTCACTGTGAGGAGTCTGCAGTGTGAGGGTTTTGTTGCTGTCAGCACCAATGTAAAGCAAGATAACAAAATGCCCCCCAAGGTGCGCAAAATGACCCACTGCATGTTGAAACCCATGACCTAGGGGGCCCCCCCAAGCATGGAAGCAACTATCTGCTCATATTGCCAGTGCAAATAACACAGTCCCAATAATGAGGTGGCCAGCTCCTGGAGCAAAATTGCCAAATGACCCAATCACCCACACCAAAATCACAGAAGTCGCACTATGTACATGCAAGGGCTGCCTGACAAGGAAACAAAGCAAGGTCTCAGCAAACAAGGGCATATGGCAAACACAATCAAGACCAAGGTCATGATCATTACCAAATATATAAGGCCCAATAACATCACAGACCCCTTTGCAAAACTGAATGTCAATGGCAAAAGCAAAAGCAAGAACAAACACACTATGGTTAGTGTGCGCAAGAAAATGCAGATGTCCGTAACACCTGAACCACAACCCCCTGACTGTGCACCGAGGGGCGCCATGTCGTCACCCAAGGTGCCTGCTGGGGTGCTAAGGATATGGGTGTATGCAACAGTACCCATGGTGCACTGCAGATGCACAGCAGCAGTCCAGAGATGACCATAGGAGGGGGTAGGCGCCCCCACAGTGCCTGGGCCGGAAGGGAGATATGAATATGTGCGACACTGACATAGAGCATCAAAAGACAGTAGCCCAACAGTGTGGCCAAGAAGAAGCCTGAAAAGGTGTACCAGTACGGTGTCAAGACAGGTGTCCAACGTTAACTGCAATAAGAGGTACATAGGGATAGGAGAGTGCTGATGGAACTGTGTCCCATAGAACAATATGGCACGGTGCACAAAAAAATGGTATGTTTTCAAAGGTCAGTGTGCCCTAGAGGCTGCAAGGTGTGCCTGGAGGGCCTGCAGGACCTGTGAGGAACAGAGACAGATGTAGCACAAACACCATCTAGAGCCCACAGTAAAGACAATGAACAGGCGACAGGTGGAGGGCGAGTAGGGAGTTAACGGACCCTCAAACCTGACAGCATCACACGTGTGTGGCAGCAGCGCAGACCAACATGATGGTAGCAACAGCATCACAGCAGAGGGTGTTGGCACCCTGGTGTACCAGAAAAACAGTGTGTGGCAGGTGAGGAGAATATGTGTCCCCCAGTGGAGGGTGAGGTGGCCAGAGAAGTGAGCAGAAAATGCAGAGCAGGCACAGGACCAACAAACAAAAAGAGATGCTATGTAGACAACGGTAGCAGGGTAGGATACGGGGCAACAGTCCACAGCAACATACAGGACACCTCACCCCACAATGATGCAAATACATGGACCAAAGGATGGACAGCAAATGTGATTACGATAATATGACCGGACAGGTAGCAGAAGCCAAGAAACGAGTATAACAGCGACAACAGGTATTAGTGCGGGAAAGGCAGAGGAAAAGAGGAGCAGAGAGAGTGCAAAGCTATGACCACTCGGATGGAAAGCACTGGAGAAAAGAAATGTCCAGAAAAACACACTGAGGCACACAGAAATGGATGCAGACAGGATCACAGCATGCCAACATCCAAAACCACAGCAGCGTGTCAGGAGATGGAACCACAGAGCGTAGGCAAAATGCAGTACACATGTGGAGGAGGGGTCCACAGCCAACAACACAGTCCACAGGTGGGATGGAAGACACATATGAACAGGTCCACACACACACACACACAGCAGGAGATATAATGTAGTGTAAACAACATGCAATTGATCAGGGGAGCGACACATGAGGGGTGGAATTGGATAGGCCAATGGAGACCCATGTGGATGGGCTGTGGAAAGGGGCACTGAACTGAAAGAGGAGCATGTCAATCACCAACCAGATCAGGGATGAGGCCCAGGCTAACCCACATCAGCAGAATCAGTGCACAGGTAGCTCATCACATGCACCACTCCAGAAGGAGAACTACTATTAGTCCAGACAATGTGGCACAGGGACAGCAAACATGCCACATGGACATGAACAGCTCAAACATGGATGTGTGGGCGGAGATGTGATGGGGCTGCACACATGATATGGCCAAGTAAGCAGCAAACAAGGAAGGAACAGACAACTTGCAGGTGTCACCGAAAACGTCAAGCACCCGAGTGTCAATGAAATGGGGTGACCCAACCACCAAATATCCACAACCACAAATGTGCAAACATCTGTCCCCAACAGCCAATCACCAGACCCAACCAGAAAGCATATTCTGCAGTCCGGTGCACCATATGATGTGAAGAACTACATGGGGCCTGTGTGGCAGCCAACGTCGCAAGGACACACCCAACCCACCTTACAACGCCACCCACCTGTTTATGCCTGTGGAGCCTACACACCCTGACCCGCCCCGCTGGCACTCCCAAAAATCAAAGGTGCAAAAGCAGCAGACGTTAGAAAAAGCCAGTAATATGTGAGGTGAAGGGTTGCAACATGACATGTCCGCACAGTGTATGCACGCACTGTATGCACACCGGACACCATCCCCATCAAATATAAGACACTGGAGAAAGCATGCAGAGTGACAAGGCCACATGCCATGCCAACAGTGACAGTTCATAAATCACCAACCCATGTACAGCTCAACACCCCCTACTGCAAAAGAGGAAACACCCAAACAGGTAATGGCAGCAACGGCAGACAAGTCAACGCAGGAACAGTAACAATAGGCCATCAATGAGTCTGAGAAAAAGGCCTGTGTCCAACGTGCAGAGGACTATCTCCCTGTGTCTCCCACATCTGGGAACATGCTCACATGGGTGCTGTGGCCAAGCACATATGGATGACGTGATCACAGGATGCAGTGGAACACATGTGTCAACATTATTGTCTGTGTCCTGTGTAAAAAGATGCAGATATCAGGTAAGGGAATGACACACCCACCCACGACACATGGAGGACAGAAAGGAGACACACACATAAAAACAGCCACACACAGAATGCATAGATAGCACCACATGACATGGCCACAACACTGAGCACAGTGCACATGGACCACTGAAGTAGATGTCCGTGAAGACCACGGCACCATCCCAATATGATCATGTACATGCACATGACACGCATACACCCCAGGGGTCCAGAGCATGTGCAGCAGCGGTGGCATACAGAGATAACAACTAACGACAGCCTGAGAGCAATAGCCAAAATGCAGCATAAGCACGTGGTGTATGTCCCAGAGGATGGAAGGCGAGGCACACCTAAAAGGTACACCAGTGGCCTGACTGGGAATGTCCGTGTCAGTCAAAAGGACAAAGAGCCCCAATAGCGGATCCAGACACCAATGGACGCGGACATCACCACATCTGCATGGGTAACTGTGAGAGGAACATGTCCACGGTGCAGTGTGTCCTGCGGAAACACAATGTTGATGTACATTGGATCACCATCAAAACTGTGACCCATCTGAGAAACATATATGACACATGTGCACAATGTACATTCGCCCACAAGCAGAAGGTAACATAGGGATGAAGGAACATAATTGGAGAGGGGGCCAAACACATCCCTACAACACAGATAGGCAGGGTAGCGCATACTGAACGGTCATGTAGACAGGTCAATAAGAAACAGGAACATACACAGTGTGAGAAGGTACGCATGCACGAAGCCCAGATGTCATGACCCCCAACACTGAACGACAAATGGAGACACACAGCACATCACATGCATGAGTGGCAAAAATCTGTCAAATGACCCAATGGAAGTGGCTGATCAACATACCCTCCGACAATACACTGTCCTGTGCCAGAGTACACACACAGCCGCACAAGATGTGTGCAAGATACACCATGCAGACCCCCAAGATGTGAACAGGTAATGGCCACATGTGTGACAGATGGAAGCGAAGGGTGATGGAGCAGTGGTCCAAATACAGGTGCAGCACCATAGGAGCAGCGTAGAGACAACAACATATATGTGTCTAGCCGTGACGACTGCCATGCAATCACCACTACCTGCCAACTCACCTGAGCCAACAGGAAGGATGCATATATGAACACACACTCCCCACATGCAGCACAGCCTCAGGCAGCATATTAAGGCAATCCTTGTGGGCCTGGAACACAGAAGCTCATCCTGTGGAGCCAAGAACAGGACAGAGATATGGAGACATTAGATGGCAGTGCTGCACAATCCTCACACCACCTAACACATGGCTAACCCAGAGACACGTCCCCAGCACACCCATAACTTACAGGTAAAGATGTTCTCGATAAGATGTTGCCTGGCTGCCATCCCTGCACGTGTGTCACCATGGCCAGGTGCAGGAGGGCACATAGGATCCACCCCGAGATCCTCATTAATTTCGACTGGAACATTGTGCCTGAGAGCAATGTTGTGGAGGATGCAACAGGCTATGATGATCTTTGCCACAGTCAGCGGTCCGTACTGTAAGGCCCCGCCAGTCCTATCCAGACACCTGAAGCGACTTTTGAGAACGCCAAAGGTGCGCTCAATCACTGAGCGACTGGAGGCATGGGCCTCATTATACCGTATCTCTGCACCTGTCCGAGGGAGACGCACAGGGGTAAGCAGCCAGGTGCGACACCCATATCCTGCATCACCTGCAGAAAATAATGGTGCAAAGTCACATGCGTGCTGAGCCAACAATGGAATGACAGACGTAGCAATTCAGAACTGGACAGCCGAGAGGCCGTGCACACAGATATGAGGCAAACGCAGTGCACACAGTGGTAGTGCAGCAGAGGCTGTCGAGGCCAGTGGCAAATGACCAAGACATGCCGATAGTGGCAGTGCACACCCATGTAACTGTGACACAGGACATGTGCAAGAACTGTGGCGCCAAAAGCAGTGGCGGTAGCTGTGAGGCAAGATGCCGGACATTGTCAAATAGCACCCGGGGGTGCAGGGAGGCACAGGTGTGCAAGTAGGTGGCTGGCCCGATCTGGCGCATACACAGCACAAGCCACTGGGATACATTGCGTGGGTGGTGTGGGGGAAGCAACAGGCGGTGGTGACAGGGGACCCCGAAGACGGTGCCCAGACATGCAGCAGACATGTGTATTAGCTGAATGGGCCACAGCACATCTCTTGTCGATCCCACAGCATGGCCAGAGAGAGTAGGCCGTGTATACAGAATGACCCCCATGAGGGTGGGTCTATGCCCCCCCCCCCAGGGTGCCTCACTGACAGCCATGCAACATATGGGCTGGCCAAGTGACTGACCCCACTGGGAAACATGGGTACAACTGCCAGTGCAGTATGCCCGTGCCCAGATGTTGAGGCCATGGGCAGGTTGCATGTGTAGCTCACAGGCATGGAGGGGACACAGCATATGCAGCACGGTCGCCCTTGGACACAGTTTATCGGAATAAAGAAGGGCAAGGCCACGGAGAAACAGACACCACGTGGCCGCTGGGACACACATGTGGGAGCAAACCAACACACATCTTAGACAGAGAGATGGGTGTCACGAAACATATGTCTGTGACCAAGACACCAGTGACACGGCATGAGGTAGTGAGCCACACCCAACAGTGTACTCCCAGAAATAACGCAGCAATGTCAGGCAACCAGTGGAGAATGGTGACAATGCAGTATAGACACCCACCTACAGTGGGTGCATGTCATATACGCTGAATACTCACCCAGCAGGACATAGTCACCATATTGACCAGTCTCAAACTAGCCAAACACTGCCGAGTTCTGCAGGATATAGGAGTCATGGGCAGACCCTGGGAACCGCGGAACCACATTCAGGATACGCATACTTGCATCACAGACAACCTGCACATTGAGGGAATGGAAGTGTTTGCGGTTGCGGTACACAACCTCCCTGTCGCGTGGCGGGACAAGGGCAACGTGTGCAATCTATAGCGCCCATCACGTGTGGTATCCCAGCAATCCTATGGAATGCTTGTGCCAGGGCCGCCCACTGTTGCCTACCGTTGGGAATTGCTATGTAATTCCCAACCCGGCTGACCATGGCACGCAGTACCTGGTGGAGACAGCGGGAGAAGGTGGGCCTACTCATCCCACCCACTGCTGCCACCGAGGATTGGAAACAGCCAGAGGCAAAGAAATGTAGGGCAGCCAGGAGCTTGGTCATACCTGGTATAGCATGTGACCGGGCAGTCAGGGGCTCAAGGTCAGGTCTGAGTTCCTGATAGAGCTCCCTAATGGCCCCTGTGTCCAGCCGGTAGAGGGAGAATACCTGGCCCTCTCGCAGGTCCCGGAGCAAGACCCTGGGCCTGTAGAGACGCCGCAGGCGTTGTTGTACCTCAACACGCCTATGGCGCCATTGGTCAACCAAACCCGCCTGTGCAGGCCCCACAGCTGCAGGCCTGAGTTGCAGTGGCATTGCACCTATGCCCAGGGCCCCAGCCCCAGGAACAACATCTCCCTCCTCCTGGAAAAGCAGGTCTGCCAGCTCGACCAATGCAACCAGTGCACCACCTGCATGCGCAGTATGAGCCATGATAGACACAGTTTGGAGGATAGCAGGGTTAGAAATAGTGGTGTGGGTGGGGATGGACACCACATGATTGCCACTCACCTGGGGAAATAGAAAGTTCCAGATTCCAATAAATAGAAGATGTACCTGTATGAAAGTGCAGCGCGCGCTGCTTCGCGCGTTCACATAATGCAGCCGTGGACAATCATCTACGTGTCACACTCATGTAGGTGAGTCCGAGCGATGTCGCAGGGTGTATATAAATTGCGTATCTCACCTGAAGCCACACGCAGACGCCAATACAGGAGTGACATAGAATACATGTGCCCATGAGCAGGCAACGGAAGACGCGTTGCGACGCGCGTAACAATGCGTGCAACGTCAGAGTGAGGTTGCGTACATGTGACGTAGTGCTGCAGTAGCCAGCGCTACCACTATGGCGCAGATAAACATAACCCTACCAAAAGTGGGTACATGTGCACCAGCATTACACAGAACGAAACTGCCCTAGAAGGGATTTGTAGGAGGGATCCGTGAAATGGCAACTACTGCCTACACGCACACATATGATGTCACTTCCTGCGCGTAGCAATGCGCGTCGGAACGCGCCTCATGGCACACGTGGCTGAGCGCGTAGCCAACACCCCGCGAGCCACACCCCATGATAATCTATATGTATGATTGGCACTGTATGGCTAACCCCCGAGCACAAACATACTCAACAGTATGGAGCAGCAACAGACACAGGACCAGGACCATCCACAGGACCAGCCCTCACACCCAGCAGCACCAGCCACATCTGCGCAGGATGAGGTTGCAGGACCATCTGGGGTGCAGCAGGCTCCAGGTGGACATACAGGTGGGAGACCACACCAGCCCAGGGTCCCCGTCCCGGCAGAGATCCGTCGCAGGGCCGTACGTTTCAGCCAGCAGGAAAATGACCTCCTGCTGGCCAACATCCTGGAGCGCTACGATCTTCTGTTTGGGCGGCAGAGTTCATCCTTGACAATATCTATGCGGACAAGGGCGTGGTGTGAGGTCCAGGCAGCGGTGGCAGCAGCAGAGGGACCACATCGCAACGTCGAAAATCTTCGCAAACGCTATTGCGATATCAAGAGGCACATAAGGGCTGAGCTGGTGCGTGAGCGTCGTGGGGCCCAAGGCACTGGAGGGGGCCCAGCTTACGTGGCAAACCTGAACGACCTGGAGCGATGCCTGGCCGATAGACTCGGGACCATGTATGTCCATGGACTACCCGCTGCATTGGACACGGCCCACCCACAAGCAGGTAAGGGGGGAATGCAGAATGTAGCACAGTCACATGGTGTGCGACTAAAAAGAGGGGGGGCAGTAAGTGGCTGTCCTGGACGAGGGGGACAAATGAGACACAGTGGGAACACCCATTCAGGAGCCACGATGGGGGGGGGGGGGTGCCTGTCTATGGGTGGCAGTGGTTGGCAATATGCAGTGAATGGGAGACTGGGCATGGGTGTCTGCCCCACAGTGACAGCAGAGGGTGTCGACATGTTGCATGCCTCACATGGCAGGGCTGGCAGGAGCACTAGGGCCACACGTGTAAGGGGATGGCCTACCCGAAGACACACTGCACCTTCTTCGGACATGCTGGGTGGGGTCAGGTTGAGGATGGTGATGGCCTTGGCTGGGGTGTGCGTCAGCACCCAGGGGTGTGGGGGGGGGGCCTGGGAAGGCAGACCACAGGGGACACTTGCATGGGGAGTGCACAAACGTAGTGGGCTGCCACTACAGCCTTGCCTCAGACACACGTGGATCATCATCCCACAGATGCCTGAGGGGGTATGTGGTGGGGTGGGCAGGCAGCGAGACACACCCTCTGACGTATGTATCCCTGTGGCACACAGATGATCCCCACGCCATCAAACCAGAGGAGGAGCCACACACGGTGACAGCCGTGGAACCACCAAGCCCCGTGGACACTGGTGCGGAGGTCGTCCATGTGGGTGACGAGGGCCAGGCTGCACCCCTGGGTGATGGGGACATGGAGGTCCCAGAAATAACAGAGGGGGACGCGAAACTCACCACAGAAGGCACTGGGGACCAATGTTCCCTCTAATTTTCTGTAGGCTGTGTGCGCATAAAATATCAGCTGTGTGCAGCTTTTGAAGGAAGGTTAAATTTTTGTGCGCCACATAACGACACTCGGAGTTATATACTTTAAAATTTGACTACACATCAGAATACAGTATGTACACCACACTGATTTTAATCAAATTAAATGAAAATAGATGATTACTAAATGAAGCAGGAAATTTCTAGTAATTACAATCATAACTTTTAAATTTTAAGATGTCTGTGTTATCTTCTATCAGAATCAGAACCGTAATTTTTGTGCGCTCTGTTGTAAAGTATGTGCGCTCGCTCGGCGAGGTGTGTGCGCGCGCACACGCGCACAGCTTAGAGGGAACAGTGCTGGGGACGTGCCTGCGGATGTGCGAGGGCAACATCGCAATGAGGCACTGGCTGCTGTTGGCGATGTAATCGCAGAGATGCAGGCCCACTGTGACGCAGCCCACAGAGATGCTGAGGGTGAGTGTCTTATCCTGCTATGGTAGATATGGCCCCGAGCAGGTGTTGCTGTTTCCCCCATCTCACATTGTACTATGTCCTCTCCCCACAGGTATACGGCATGCACTGCGCTCGGTGGCCCGGACACAGCGTCGCCAACTGAGGATGCAAAGGCGCCTGCAGCGGACCATGTCCGGCCTCCTCGCACATGCTGACCGCATGGCCACGGCGTGCAAACGAATGGCTGCCGCACAGGAGCGGATGGCAGCAGGGAGGGGGGCAGGAAGTCCCCATGTGCAGCGGCCACAGGCGACACCGCCACCTACAGCAGCTGCAACAACAGCAACAGCAGCAGGGGGGCAACAACCGCCAAGGGTTGGGCGGGGACGTGCAAGGGGTGGCAGGGGGAGGGGTAAATAAAGGGCCACACAGGTGGCCACTGAAGGTGACATGTGCTTCCTGTCTCATTTGTGGCATGACAATCACACCCCCACCCCACCCCACCCCCTGCCCCGTGGGCAGGGCACATCACGATCCCCCGGATGTCATTCTCCACTGTCCCCACCCCCTACAGCCATGTCCACCATGGGTACGCAGCCAATCCCAGAGGCTGCAATGCTGGTCCATCACTCCCATGTCGTGGTGGCGTGCATTGTGTCGTGGGTGCCCAGGGACCCCATGGGCCACTACCCTGTGGAGCCCTCAGCCACCATTGGCCTCTGTGCTGGTGTGGGTGCACTGTATGTCCTGCATGGGGAGCCACATTTGCCGCTCACAGCATGCTCAGCAAGCACAGTATGTACACTGCACATGTCACGTACTCCGGTTTACATGCTTCCACAGACATCCACCTTGGCGCAACCGTCACACATGTCCACTGTGGCCCCCTGAGCACAGACATGCATCTGTCACCACCTTAGGGTCACCCCCCTGTAATGGCTACCCGTCACCCTGTGCACCAGTGGCTGCAATATACACCTACACCCCCTTGCCCCCCATCATGGCACATCCTAATAACACATTGGCCTCCAGGAGCTACATCCAGCAACTGTCATCGGTCGCACCATCCACACTGCGCTCCACACCATCCACAGTCACGCCACACTGTGCCACCCTTCTGGGCATTATCCCGCTAGGGCCCTGTCCCTACCCTCTGCTGTGGCCACGCCCCGACCCCCACACCCCTGTGAGTGCCACCACCGATGGACCAATGCACTCCACTGACGATATGCTCTTGCACCCCCTGGGCCCAGCCAGTACACCCATACCAACATACAGCAGGGTGGTCATACGTCCCACAGCGGATCATTGGACCATCCTGTACCGTCCCCCGTTTCCACCCTGCATGCTGGTAAACGTGCTTGCCATACAGACAGCTGTTGCCGGGCACTACACAGTCACACCTCGCAACACCGCTCACCTCCCCCTCCCCCCTCAGGCGCCAGCTTCAGGAACCCCTGTGGTGCACCCTCTGTGTTTCCCCCCTAACCTCACCGCTACGCATACACCTCAGCCGTCCTGCACTTGCCACCACAGGCCAACAATATGGGGCCATGCTGGATAGGATACACAGGCCATCCGCTCCCCACCGCCATATGTCTCATTGTCACTCTGTGCTGTGTGCCCCGCACCTACCAACACATATGCTGTTGCATGTCACTCATGCACGCCACTCTCCACCCTTCTCGGTGGGCCACCCGTGCAGCAACGTAGCTGTGAGATGTCTGTGGGGGGTGCTCGCGCCACAGACCTTACCTGTTCCACATCCTCCCTTGCCTCTCATAGTGAACACTGCCACACCCATCACTCGCACACCACTGTCAACAGGCAATGAGGGACATCTGACCACCAGGTACATATGTTTAACGTCAAACATTTATAACTGTTTTGTATAAAACATATTTACAGTATTTACAGTAGCACACACATGGGCCATCCGGCTGACATAGTACATGCTGGCAATTGACGACCAGCATGGCCAACCACGCCTGCTAGTGCAAAATGCATTGGCCGCCCCCATCCCTGTGGCCATTGTGATGGACATGCAATGGCACGGTCCGTCACAGGGCGGGTGTGCCATGTGTCCCCACACATTACACACCCTGGGGACCCCTGTCGGATGGTGGCTGACCGGGTGCGGCACGGGCAGGGCGCTCATCCCGCTCACGCAGACGTTCAGTCACCATGGACAGGGTCGCCAGCACCTGCCCCTGGATCAGGGCGAACTGCCTCTGGGCTTGTGCCTGGGCACGCACAGCCGCAGCCAGGCGCAGACCGCACATGCAGCCGCACAGACACACATCCCCCCGTGTCTGTGTGGCTGCATGCACGGCAGACCTGCCTGCGGCCATGTGTGGCAGGCACACGTCCAGGGGGCGTGCCTCGCCATGCTCATGGGGCAGGTGGCTGGTGCCCCCAGTGCCTTGTGGCGGAGCGTGCCATTGGGGACCTGCCCCCCCCTCCACTGTACACCCCCTCCCGCCCCCCTGCCCCCAACATCCTCCCCACATCCCCATCCCCTTCCCCCCCACCTCCCCCTCCCTCTCCCTGCCACCCACCTCCTCCCTCTCCCCTCCCCTTTCACCCACATCCTCCCCCCTCATTTCCCCGCTCCCCAAGCTCCACAACATCACTCCCCATGTGAGTCTCATCCCCCACATCCCCTCCCATATGGCCATCATCCTCATCCCCCTCCTCTCCCTCGTAGGGGCGTGGGGATGCACCCACATGCACTTCGTCGGCATCCTCTGGGGCCACCTCTGGTCCGCCGACCTGATGTTCGACGTGCTTGTGGTCCCCCTCCCGGGCCACACCGTCATCCGGTTCTTCCGGCCTCTCTGCCTCGATGGCTGCACGTGCATCAGCTGTGGGAGAGGTAACACATGTCATCCCCTGGGTGAACATCATATTCCGCAGTCACAGTGGACCTGTGGTTCCACCACTCGTTGCCCTACAAGGTCATGTCCCGGTACTCACCATTCTGCTGGGCCATCCTCTCACGCTGAACCCTGGCCACAAATCTGGGGTACCGGGCCCTTAGCTCTCTTGCCTTCTTGCGCAGGTCCTCCACCTGTAGGGGTGACACCAAACATTGCCCTTAGCTACCGCGGGAACACGTGGGGGTTCCCTGCCTCTGCATCTAACCCTCTCACTTCATACAACAAGCGCCTGCCCCTATTGGGTGAGACACTCATGCCCCCTTGCGTTCACAGGAGACAGCCCCAAGTGTGGCCCACACACACGCCTCTCAAGTCTGTGCCCCATGTGCCCTGTATGTGCACCCCACGTACATGACACATCACAGCTTTGTGTGCCACCTACACACATCTGCCAGTACCAATCAGCCACTGTTGGGGTGGGAGGTTGTCACCTGCAGTGCTCCCTGCAAACTCCTTGGCCTGTGGTTTGTCATTTGTGATCCCATACAGGGCCTATTTCCAAGGGCACCGGGTTGGTGCAGGGAACCCCTCTTGGGGCCTGCATCATCCCAGGAGCTGTGGTTTGTCTTTTTGTGATCACACAAGGCTCCAGCTGACAGTGGGCAGGGATGGGGAGGGGTGCCCTCATTTGGGGCCTGCATCTGCTTGGAGCTGTGGTTTGTCTTTTTGTGATCACACAAGGCTCCATCTGACAGGGGGCAGGGATTGGGAGGGGTGCCCTCATTTGGGGCCTGCATCTGCTTGGAGCTGTGGTTTGTCTTTGGTGATCACACAAGTCTCCAGCTGACAGGGGGCAGGGATGGGGAGGGGTGCCCTCATTTGAGGCCTGCATCAGCTCAGAGCTGTGGTTTGTCTTTGGTGATCACACAAGGCTCCATCTGACAGGGGGCAGGGATTGGGAGGGGTGCCCTCATTTGGGGCCTGCATCTGCTTGGAGCTGTGGTTTGTCTTTGGTGATCACACAAGGCTCCAGCTGACAGGGGGCAGGGATGGGGAGGGGTGCCCTCATTTGAGGCCTGCATCTGCTTGGAGCTGTGGTTTGTCTTTTTGTGATCACACAAGGCTCCATCTGACAGGGGGCAGGGATGGGGAGGGGTGCCCTCATTTGGGGCCTGCAGCAGCTCTGAGCTGTGGTTTGTCTTTGGTGATCACACAAGGCTCCATCTGACAGTTGGCAGGGATGGGGAGGGGTGCCCTCATTTGGGGCCTGCATCTGCTTGGAGCTGTGGTTTGTATTTTTGTGATCACACAAGGCTCCAGCTGACAGGGGGTAGGGATGGGGAGGGGTGCCCTCATTTGGGGCCTGCAGCAGCTCTGAGCTGTGGTTTGTCTTTGGTGATCACACAAGGCTCCATCTGACAGGGGGCAGGGATGGGGAGGGGTGCCCTCATTTGAGGCCTGCATCAGCTCAGAGCTGTGGTTTGTCTTTGGTGATCACACAAGGCTCCATCTGACAGGGGGCAGGGATTGGGAGGGGTGCCCTCATTTGGGGCCTGCATCTGCTTGGAGCTGTGGTTTGTCTTTGGTGATCACACAAGGCTCCATCTGACAGGGGGCAGGGATTGGGAGGGGTGCCCTCATTTGGGGCCTGCATCTGCTTGGAGCTGTGGTTTGTCTTTGGTGATCACACAAGGCTCCATCTGACAGGGGGCAGGGATGGGGAGGGGTGCCCTCATTTGAGGCCTGCATCAGCTCAGAGCTGTGGTTTGTCTTTGGTGATCACACAAGGCTCCTTCTGACAGGGGTCAGGGATTGGGAGGGGTGCCCTCATTTGGGGCCTGCATCTGCTTGGAGCTGTGGTTTGTCTTTGGTGATCACACAAGGCTCCAGCTGACAGGGGGCAGGGATGGGGAGGGGTGCCCTCATTTGAGGCCTGCATCTGCTTGGAGCTGTGGTTTGTCTTTTTGTGATCACACAAGGCTCCAGCTGAAAGGGGGCAGGGATGGGGAGGGGTGCCCTCATTTGGGGCCTGCATCAGCTCAGAGCTGTGGTTTGTCTTTGGTGATCACACAAGGCTCCATCTGACAGGGGGCAGGGATTGGGAGGGGTGCCCTCATTTGGGGCCTGCAGCAGCTCTGAGCTGTGGTTTGTCTTTGGTGATCACACAAGGCTCCATCTGACAGTTGGCAGGGATGGGGAGGGGTGCCCTCATTTGGGGCCTGCATCTGCTTGGAGCTGTGGTTTGTCTTTTTGTGATCACACAAGGCTCCAGCTGACAGTGGGCAGGGATGGGGAGGGGTGCCCTCATTTGCGGCCTGCATCAGCTCAGAGCTGTGGTTTGTCTTTGGTGATCACACAAGGCTCCATCTGACAGGGGGCAGGGATGGGGAGGGGTGCCCTCATTTGGGGCCTGCAGCAGCTCTGAGCTGTGGTTTGTCTTTGGTGATCACACAAGGCTCCATCTGACAGGGGGCAGGGATGGGGAGGGGTGCCCTCATTTGGGGCCTGCATCTGCTTGGAGCTGTGGTTTGTCTTTGGTGATCACACAAGTCTCCAGCTGACAGGGGGCAGGGATGGGGAGGGGTGACCTCATTTGAGGCCTGCATCTGCTTGGAGCTGTGGTTTGTCTTTTGTGATCACACAAGGCTCCATCTGACAGGGGGCAGGGATGGGGAGGCGTGCCCTCATTTGAGGCCTGCATCTGCTTGGAGCTGTGGTTTGTCTTTTGTGATCACACAAGGCTCCATCTGACAGGGGGCAGGGATGGGGAGGGGTGCCCTCATTTGGGGCCTGCAGCATCGGCAGATGTATTTTGCACTTCTGTTGGTTGACAGAGGCATGGTGCAGACCCCTTCCTTTCCTGTTGGCCTGAGAGGTGGGACTGGGGTGTCTTCTGGATGGGGGACATCCCTGGCCTGCAAAGGCGCCCCATACCATACCAATGTGATCTGTGGTGCACTCCTGCCATGGTTGCAGCTACCCCCTTGGGGCGTCTTTTTCTAGGGTGTGTGGCAGACGTTGCTAGCCGCAGGATGTGTCAGCACCTGCTATTCACTGGCAGTGCATAGTGTCTTTGTGCTGTGGTTACTGGGTGTGTTTTGTTTAGCCTCATCATTTGGGGTACCTGTCCCCATGCACTTACCTCACGTGGGTAGTCAGAGCTCCGGTTGAACCTATGGGCCAGGCGCTCCCAGGCCCTCCTGACCCTTCCCAGGTTCTGCCTCCTGGATGAGCCAGGGAAGAGCTGCTGCTGGCGGAGGCAGAACAGCTCTGTCAGGAGATACAGATCCCCCTGGCTGAATGCTGGCTTCCTGGACATGGCTGCCATTTGTTCAGACTGTGTCTGTGCTGCGTAGCCACGTGCGTTGCTGGGGGCGTGGTTACATGCGAATGTCATGGCGCTTGAATACGTGCGTTACGGCGTGCGTACATACGTGCGTTGCTGCGGGCGTGAATACGTGCGTTGTTTACGGCGTGTACGTGCGTTACTACGTGTGTTGGGTTTTCTCTCAGCACTGTACATTTACATATCCCTGGGGGAATATTGCACCTGGGATTGGTACTACTATTTCTGATTGTGTTCGACTCTTACCTATGGGAGCCTGTGGGCATGATCCACACGTTACAAACCCCGCTTCCTCATACCTGTGCCACATCTTGCAGCATCAGCATCATGTTTCATACCACCTTCTGCTGAACAAACTTCACATCAAGGTCCATTCACATTTCATTGGGCACCTTATATTACAGACTCTTTAGGGTGTCTTGCACCTATGCATTATGCTAACAGATGTACGTGTGATGGCCAATGGTTTATCAGAGCCTGTGAGCAGGTGCTGGATTTTTACAGGGTTAGATTGTGCCAGTCACACCCATGATGCACTGCACATGCAAATCAGCTGTCCACAGATACACACCATGGGGAATGCACCCCCACAGCACCTCGGCCTGGTAGGGGGAACTGACCATGTGCACCCCCACAGCACCTCGGCCTGATAGGGGGTACTGACCGTGTGTTGTACTGGCACAGAGTAGCTACACACCGTCACATTGTGCGGGTACTGTGCTCACCCTGAGGGTGCAGTGAGGCGCTCAGCACTAGGTCCACAGCACCGTCCATGGCTGAAAGAGACCATGGCGCAGGTCCAAAGCAGTGTTACTGTGTGAGATAGGTAGTTTCTGCAGGAACACCTTGGACATCTCTGTCTGTTTCAGTCAGGTGTAGCCCCCATGCACCACCACACCCCTCCCCTAGGGCTGAGGGTGGCAAACAGGGTCTCCTATCAAAAGATCCACAGTCTACCTCCCTGCAACGGTGGCAGTAGAGGGGAACATTAACCCTAGTCCTGCTGGGGAACAGACACAGGGCAGTCAATGCAGCTCTGTACACAGCCATAACACAATAGCAGACAGACATTAGGCCTGGATATGGTATACTGCGCCCCACCACTATCTGATATTCCCCTGGTGCAAGCCATCAGCCACTGCACCCTGCAAGCCACTCCATCACAACACCTACCAGCTGCAAACAGTCTGCTAGTGCCCAGTGGAGATGCCTGCACCCAGAACTGGGATGTCAGCATACACAGCAAGCAGATACATCAGTGACTGGGCCCCAAAAGGAAACCCATATTTATCACATGAGAGAAATACTAGATAGCAATATGGGAGTGCCTAGCCATGCTGTGGTCACTGCACAGTCAGGGTGAGAGTGATCTCTCAGCAGGATATACTGAGGTCACCTTGTCTGTGTAGGTGGTGGCCGGGCACTGCAATGTGTCTGTCACTGCCCTATGCCCTGTGCAGATGCACCCTGGCCAGGCCACTCTGTCCGGCCTATACCCATGGTACCTTGCTCCTCATTATGCACATTGGCAGCCCAATACTGGCAACATTGCTGGCAGTGTGGGCTGTGGATGGTGTTTGCAGCCACCACACACTGGATAGACAGACAGCCACCCCCACACCTATGCCAGCATTGTGCTACTATAGAGGTGGTCAGCAGCCATACCCACCACACCAGTCCTGGGCATAGTACAGGCATGGATATGGTACACAAGACTGTTGGGGGGTCACTCCCCAGGGTGGTGAACACTGTCAGAGACCAGACCTGCAGCACACACCGCAGACATCAGAATGATTGTTATGGTGGAGCTCAATGAGCAAAATGTGCTTAACATAGGAATTGATATCTGACAGTTATCATAGGAAACGTTTGATAGCTGTGTACCATATACCCAGGTGTAGGGTGGCATTGCTAAGGTATGCAACTGCTAGTGTTGGGAGATACAGTCAGGGCCCAATGTCTTGCCTCTCCAGGTGGCATTGGCCAATGGGGCCTGTGGGTGGGTGTGTGTCCCTGTTGGCTGCTGCTTTATGGCAGAGTTCCCCAACTCCAGTCCTGGTGTTCCAAACACTGTTCGGGTTTTCATGCTGTCCCTCATAAATATGCATGAGCTACATCTGCATACCATGGGGGTGGTGCATAACTATGCAGCACAGGCATCTTTATTAGAGGCAGCATGAAACCGGAATGGTGTGGGGCCCTCCAGTACTGCATTTGCGGGACTCTGCTTTAGGTAATGTGCCTGTTTCTGGTGTCTGTGTTTGTTGTGGTAAAATATAGGCCATGCGTATGTTCTCTGCAATAAAGGAGTGTCTTTACTATCACTGTTTAGTGGTGGGTAAAACTATGGGGACTGGGTTGGCAGGAGCCCCAGCTGGGATTTGAACCTGTGACCCTCTGGTCTTACAGGCACTGGCTGTGTCTGTTGCACCACATTGTGGCCACAGAGACAGTGCAGTCCCTGGAGTTAGTTAAACTGGCCTGACGAGTCAGAAACCCTGCTCTGCAACAGGTTTACTGTGGCCTCATTTACCTTGTATGCAGACAAAGGTGCACATAAACCTCAGAAAGGACCTCAGAAAAGGGGCACACACCCATAACCAAGCTGGGCAACAATGATATCATTGGGAAACATTACACCACACGCCCAGGACAGCTCCATTACAATGTAATGCTCTTTGAAAGGGTCTGCGGAGCGTAGACCCTTCCACACATCATTTCTTTTTATTTTGGTGCTTTCCAGGGAGTGTTGTTCCTTGTTGCCCATTGCTATCACTGTTGCCCAGCTGAATTATGCTTTTTAAAATGTTTCTTGTGGTCATTTTTAACGTTTTATGTGAAATTTTGTTCTGTGCACATGTATCACACTGCTCACGTTTTGTGGTTTTCCCCGGTTTTTTGTACATTGCTGACGGAAATGGTTTCTCTTCCCTTTAAATGCCTTTAACGACAGGTTTTCATTTGCGTTGGAATTGAGCTCTGAAATTCAGCGCGTTAGTATGAGGGGAGCCTCTCCCCGCCCACTCTCCGCCCATTGACCCCTTCTCTCCGCCCACTCTCCACCTTCTGCGCTGTTTTAACGCGCCGCGGAGCTTTACGATCGTTAACTACGGTTAATGCGCGTAGTATGACGTTAACGGTCGTTAGCGCGTCGGTACGTGCGTTATACAGCACTTACGGTCGTTAACGTCGTATAACGCGCATTAGTCACGTTTACCGCACTTTAGTAAACATCCCCCTAAGATGCTTAAGAACATAAGATCATAAGATATGCCATACTGGGTCAGACCAAGGTCCATCAAGCCCAGTATTCTGTTTCCAACAGTGGCCAATCTAGGTCATATGTACCTAGCAGTTTCCCCAAGAGACACAAGTTCCACAATGCTTGTACTGGGTCAAGCATTGATATCTTTGGTCACTTCTTAATAATGGTTTATGGACCTTTCCTCCAGGAACTTGTCCAAACCTTTTTTAAACCCAGCTACACTAACAGCCTTTACTACATCCTCCGGTAACAAATTCCAGAGTTTGATTACACCTTGAGTGAAAAAATATTTTCTTTTATTAGTCTTAAATAGTTTACCCTGTAGCTTCATTGCATGTCCCCTAGTCTTTCTATATTCTGATAACGTAAACAATCAATCTACGTTTACCCGTTCCACTCTGTTCATTAATTTATAGACTTCTATCATATCACCCCTCAGCCATCTCTTTTCCAGGTTAAAGAGCCCTAACCTTTTTAGCCTTTCTTCATAGGAGTATCCTTCCATCCCCTTTACCATTTTGGTGGCTCTTCTCTGAACCTTTTCTAAAATCGCTATATCCTTTTTAAGATACGGTGACCAGAATTGCACACAATATTCAAGGTGCGGTCTCACCATGGAACGATATAGAGGCATTATAATATCTTTTGTTTTATTTTCCATTCCTTTCCTTATCATACCTAGCATTCTATTTGCTCTCTTGGCCGCCGCTGCACACTGGGCCGAGGGTTTTAACATGGTATCTACAATGACGCCTAAATCTTTTTCCTGGGTGGTGGTTCCTAATGTGGAACCTTGCATCGTGTAACCATAGTTTGGGTTGTTCTTCCCTAGGTGCATAACCTTGCACTTGTCCACATTAAATTTCATCTGCCATTTTGATGCCCAGTCTTCCAATTTATCAAGATCCTCTTGCAATTTTTCACAATCCTCTTGGGTTTTAACAACTTTAAATAGTTTTGTGTCATCTGCAAATTTGATAACCTCACTCGTTATTCCACTTTCCAGGTCATTTATGAATATGTCAAAAAGCAGCGGACCAGCACAGATCCCTGGGGTACACCACTATTCACCTTTCTCCATTGGGAAAATTGGCCATTTAGCCCTACCCTCTGCTTTCTATCTTTTAACCAGTTCCTGATCCACAATAGTACACTGCCTCCTATCCCATGACTCTTTAGTTTTGCCAAAAGTCTCTGATGAGGGACCTTGTCAAAGGCTTTCTGAAAGTCCAGATACACAATATCAACCGACTCATCTTTGTCCACCTGTTTATTCACTCCTTCAAAAAAACATAACAGATTAGTAAGACATGATCTTCCTTGTCTAAAGCCATGTTGGTTGTCTCCCATTAGGTTGTGACTATTGTCATAGTCCCATTTCCTCATCATCAAGCCTAGGCCCCGCCCAGAGCCTTGCTTGGCCCTCTGGGATATGTAGTCAAAGAATCAGTTGTGGCACCGAGGTAAGGCTTTAAAGGTTTTATTCCCCTTCCAAGAGGTTTCTTTTGGGTGAGCAAAACAAAAGCATATACAGCCCCACTTGGGCAAAAACAAAGTAAAAATGAGAACAGAAATCGCATATTTTCAGCTTTAAACAGGTAAAGGAAAAAGTATTCAAAACAGTTCTTTCCAGCATACAAAGATCATTTCCTTTGTGGCTTTCAAGCTTGGCAATTCAATTCGTTTATCTCAGAGACAATATATTATCAGAGACCGTGAGCGTGCAGTCCATGTAATCACTACTTACATTATCTCCCTGCACCTCACATTGCATCTCTTCGGGCTCTTCCGTTAAGGACTCATCCCTTGCAGCATATGGTACGTTACTGAACAGTCTCCCCCTACTATTCAGGAAGTCTCTTTCCTTCTGGGTGAGAATGCTGGCTAAGCTGCTACCGTATTCCTTGGAGTGTCTACCCTGGGAGCTTCTCAAATGCGGTGGGAGATAGAGGAAATTCTTAGTTTCACTTTTCCCTCTACTAGAAACAGTAGGGCTAGCTTTAAACAGTCTTTGACTCAGGATGTGCTCAGCTGCTACAGACGCCGGAGTAAAATCCAGTAAAAACTTCTCCTGGCTCCTGTCTTTGAATCTTCTTCTAGACACAGGCTTATGCTCAGGTATAAAAGCTTTACTCTTTTTATGCCAGTTGTTTGTATAAAAACTTTCTTCAGGCTTCCTCCAGCTACCTTCACAATTAAATGTTTGGTTACATTTCTGATAGCTTCTGCTGGGCTTTGACGCTTTCAGAGCTCTGCCCTCAGCTCCCTTCCAATTAGAGTTTCTCCGATTATATCTTTGGCTTTCAGCCTCACAGCTGCTTGCTCCCGTACTCCAACCGGGTTCTATTCCATTCCTGCTGTGTCCTGCGTGTGTCTTCTCTCTCTCACCTTCACTCTCTCTCTCACTCTCACTTTCACTCCTGCTCCCACGCTCACTCCTTCTCTTGCTCGGATTCTCAAGCTGGCTCTGTCTCTCAAACAGGCTCCTTTGCACACGCTGGCTCTCCTCCTCACACTGGCTCTCTTCCTCACACTGGCTCTGTCTAACTCCACGTGCACTGAGCTTTTCTACGTGCATGTCAGCTCCACCCACTCCCAGCTGGCTTCCATTAGTTTCTAATTTCTTAGCCTTTCTGCTGCTTGGGCGTGTTTCCCTTGCACGTGAGCTGTTTTGTTTAAGTTGCCTATGGCAACATCCTACCCTGTGTTCCTCTGAACTGTCAGAATCTGTCCTATTTCCTGCATTTCTGCTGGTTTTCAAGGGCTCTATTAAACCTACTCTGTGGCACTATCTACATGCTGAGTAATTTTATTCTTTATGATGGTTTCTACCATTTTTCCTGGTACTGACGTCAGGCTCACCGGTCTGTAGTTTCCCGGATCACCCCTGGAACCCTTTTTAAAAATTGGTGTTACATTGGCGATCCTCCAATCTTCAGGTATTAGAGATGATTTTAATGATAGTTCACAGATTACTGATAGCAGTTCTGCAATCTCATATTTCAGTTCTTTCAACACCCTTGGATGTATACCATCCGGCCCAGGTGATTTGCTACTCTTCAGTTTATCTAATAGTTGTAAGACATCTTCCCGATGTATCGATATTTCCTTCAATTCTTCTGCACCTTTAAATACCACTTCAGTCATGGGTAACATCCCTACATCAGGACTAGGTCTAATATGGCTTCCCCTCTGGTTGGTTCATGAACCAGCTGCTCCAATAAGCAGTCATTTATTTCATCTAGGAACTTTATCTCCCTAGCATGTCCTGACGTGACACTGACCCAGTCGATACCGGGGTAATTGAAATCACCCCTTATTATTACTGCGCTGTAACTTTTGTTAGCTTCCTTGATTTCTTTGAGCATTTCATCATCCATTTGGTCATTCTGGCCAGGTGCTCGATAGTACACCCGCACTGCCATTGCCTTCCCCCTTTTATATGGAATTTCAATCCATATAGATTCTACAGCAGATTTTGTTTCCTGCAAAAATTTAATCCTTTCTGAGTCAATGCCCTCTCTAACATAGAGCGCAACCCCTCCACCAATTTGATCAGCTCTATCATTACGATATAGTTTGTACCCAGGTATCACAGTGTCCCACTGGTTGTCCTCCTTCCACCATGTCTCTGATATTCCAATCATATCTAACCTTTCATTTAGTGCTATATATTCTAACTCTCCCATCTTATTCTTTAGACTTCTAGCATTTGCATACAAGCATTTTAGAGAATGTATTTTATTCATGTTAATTTGGCTATTGTTAGACATGGGTAAATTGGGATCTTTAAGCTCTGTCTGCTCCATACTTGAGGGCATTTGGGCTACTTTACTCTTTTGTGGAACCTCTCTGCTTTTGGTAGTATCCTTCAAGGATACATTCTTACGAACCATCCGCTCTTGGGCGACTGTTGGCTTTCCCCTAATATTTAGTTTAAAAGCTGCTCTATCTCCTTTTTAAAGGTTAATGCCAGCAGCCTGGTTCCATCCTGGTTAAGGTGAAGCCCATCCCTTCGGAAGAGCCCCTCCTTTCCCCAGAATGTTCCCCAGTTCCTAACAAATCCAAAACCCTCATCTCTGCACCATTGTCTCATCCACGCATTGAGACTCCGGAGCTCTGCCTGCCTTTTGGGTCCTGCGCGTGGAACAGGAAGCATTTCGGAAAATGCTACCATGGAAGTTCTGGATTTCAACTTCCTACCTAAAAGCCTAAATTTTGCCTCCAGAACCTCCCTACCACATTTTTCTATGTCATTGGTACCGACATGTACCAAGACAGCAGACTCCTCCCCAACACTATCTAAGAACTTATCTAGGTGGCGCGTGAGGTCCGCTACCTTCGCACCAGGCAGGCATGTTACCAGGCGATCCTCACGTCCACCAGCCACCCAGCTATCTACATGCCTAATGATCGAATCACCAACTATAACGGCTGTCCTAACCCTTCCCTCATGGGCACATGGCCCTGGAGAAACTTCCTTGGTGCGAGAGGGTTTTACATCACCTGGAGGACAGGTCCTAGTTACAGGATCACTTCCTGCCACACCAGGGTGATGCTCTCCTGTCACGTGACCTCTCTCCTCCATGGCAACAGGGGTGCTGCCAGACTGGAGGTGGGACTTCAGGACTATATCCCTGTAGGTCTCGTCTATGTACCTCTCTGTCTGTCTTATGTTTTCCAAGTCTGCTACTTTAGCCTCTAGAGAACGGACTTGTTCCCTGAGAGCATAGAGCTCCTTGCACCTAGTGCACACGTAAGACCTCTCACCAACTTGGAGAAAATCATACATGTGACACTCAATGCAAAAGACTGGAAAGCCCCCATCCCGCTGCTGGACTGCTGTCTGCATCTTAGTTTTAAGTTTGTGTCTAGATCTTTAAGTTCTTACTTACTAGGGGTTGCTATGGGTATTTATACCAATAAAACTGTACCTAATACGTTTAATATACCTTGTTCACCTGAAGCTTAATTAATCTCAGGTCCTTAATGTATGACTGATTTGGGTAATGAGCTTCACCTGAAAGCACCTCCTGTCTTTTAAGATGTGTAAGTACCTATAAAGCTACGATTATCCCAGGGGAGGGAGGGAAATAACACTTATTAAAAGAGGGCTGCTACACAGTACCCTGTCTTGTGCTGCTGAGGTAAGCTAAATTCTGATTTGATTTAAATTATAGCTCTTAGCTGCTGCTAGGCTCTAACTTCTTATGAAATTTAAACTACAAGCTCTCTGCTGGGTTCTAAATTTAACCAGAAAGCTCTCTTCTGTGTTTTAAAACTAAAAGTACTTTTCTGATGCTAGGCCCTGAGTGACTATTAAATGTACACTACAAGCTCTCTGCTGGGTTCCAAATGTAACCAGAAAGCTCTCTTCTGTGTTTTAAAACTAAAAGTACTTTGCTGTTACTTGGCCTTGAGTGACTATTAAATTTAAACTACAAGCTCTCTGCTGGGTATGAAATGTAACCAGAAAGTTCTCCTCTGTGTTTTAAATTCAAACTTTAATTGCTGCTACTAGGCCCTAACTGATCCAACAAAAAACAGTGGGTTCACAGATTAAGTAGCTTTAATACAAATAATTCTTTTTTAGAAAATTACCAGAAGTATATACTCACAGCTGCAGATTTCTCTCCAGAAGTAATGGTCCCCCTTTCTAGTCCTTGAAGGCTTGATGCCTTTGGACGTCAAACCTTCCAAACATCTATGCTTTCTGCAAGAATTCTCTCATATATTTTCTATATGAGTCTATCTCTTGAGGAGGTCACAAAACAATTACATCTTTTGACTCCTTCCCTTCCAGAGTCCAGGAGTGCAGACTACTCTTCACTGCTCAAGCATCTCCAAAATATCTCTTGGTTTCTTACTCGTGCTTCCCTAGACTCTTTTGAGTCTATTAGCAGGACTTCTGCTATAACTATAGGGGCACGACATAGAGCCTGGCTCCAAGCTTCAGGCTTGGACAAATGGGCACAGCACAGACTGGGACATACTCCTTGCACTGGAGATTTGCTACTCTTCAGTTTATCTAATAGTTGTAAGACATCTTCCCGATGTATCGATATTTCCTTCAATTCTTCCTCACCTTTAAATACCACTTCAGTCATGGGTAACATCCCTACATCTTCCTCAGTAAAGACCGAAGCAAAGAATTCATTCAGTCTCTCCGCTATCGCCTTGTCGTCTCTTAGTGCTCCTTTAACCCCTTTATCATCTAATGGACCAACTGACTCTCTCACAGGTTTTTTGCTACGAATGTACTTGAAAAGGTCTTTATTTCGCGTTTTTGCTTCCGCAGCAAGCTTCTTCTCAAATTCTCTCTTTGCCTGCCTTATCAATGCCTTGCATTTGACTTGCCAGTGCTTGTGCTGTTTCCAGGTTTCGTCGTTTGGCTCTTTTTTCCATTTCCTGAAAGATGATTTTTTGGCAACAACAGCCTCTCTGACCTCACCTTTAAACCATGCTGGCAGTTTTTTGGACTTCCTTCCACTTTTCTTAAAGCGTGGAATACAGCTGGTCTGGGCTTCCAAGATAGTATTTTTCAACAACACCCAAGCTTGATGAACGTCTTTAACCTTCGCAACTGTTCCTTTTAGTTTTTTCTTAACTGTTTTCCTCATTTTATTATAGTCTCCCTTTCGAAAGTTAAAAGGTAGTACTGTGGATTTCCTTACTATCCCTCCTCCACTAATTAAATCAAAGGCGATCATGCTATGATCACTATTGCCAAGTGGCCCCAACACCCTTATCTCTTGCACTAGATCTGGTGTTCCACTAAGGACTAGGTCTAATATGGCTTCCCCTCTGGTCGGTTCATGAACCAGCTGCTACTAAAGTAAGTGGGAGACTCAGGTAAAAGACCAGGTCCCCTGCAAATCTAAGTATTTCTATTCCAAGTAGCTTTAAATCACAAGTGTCCCTGGCCAGTAGACCTTAAATGAATGGAGGACACACTCAGATATCTGATTTAAAGGCTACGCAAGGAATGTAGGCAGTCATAATATTCCCAAAAATGAATGTATGTCCAACAGTTATATCCGGGCAGCTCTTCGTTTTCTTTGATCCCAGCTGCTTGGGTCTGGTGGTCATTAAGTGTACCATGTCCATCTGGGTGGCAGACTGCATCGCCTTTGCCCAGGCACAGGCGGGTTTGCCATGGAACATCTAGTCATGGCTCACAATGTCCGAGCGATGGCAATGTCTGTCGCTAGTTTGTGCTCGGTGCCATTTGCAGACATCTGCCAGGCCGCCACCTGGTCTTCCACTCACACCTTAACGGTGCATTACTGCCTGCAGAGGAAGTCCTGTTGGGATGCTGCCTTTGGCCACACTGTATTCTGTAATCTGTTCGGGGTTTAAGCAACTCCCGCCCTCCGGCCGTTCTTGTTTCAGCTACCAGGACCCAGGGTCCTCGGACTGCCTTCAGCTTTCACTGGCAACTACTCACAGTGATGCCGTGCCTTTTTCTACAGGTCCTCGGTAGCCTGTAGCTAGGGAATCCCATATGTGAGGAGTGACTTCCTGTAGTTGCTCGCCTGTAACAGGTGTTCTCCAGGGACAGCAGGAATCAGTCCTCACAACCCTCCCTCCTCCCCTTGGAGTTGCTGTATATTTTTGCCATCTTCTTGAAGGGGCTCTAGCTATGGCACCTGACTGAGTAAGATGGCACCTTTGAGTGGGAAGGAGACCACACATGCATAGTGGCATTCCCAAAGGCTTTCTTTGAAAGCTGGGGAAATGCTCTGCATGGGTTCTGTTGGTGCCAACGACACCCATATGTGAGGACTGATTCTTGCTGTCCCTGGAAAACACCTGTTACTGGTGAGTAACTACGCTTTCACTCCTCCCTCCCAGTCAGCTCCTCCCCACTTGGGTCTTCCTTCCCCTCCTTCGCCACCCCGTCCCCCTCTATTTCGCAACTTGGTCCTCCTTCCAGCCCATTTCCTCCGTTGAACTATGAAAGAGTATCACCGCCTCACGTAAAACAAATTGTGCCCTTAATCCCATCTCCACAAAATGGCTCTTGGAGCCATCCCTTGCCCTGACCCCTTTTTTGCTCTCTATGCTTAACTCCTGTTTGACTTCCGGCACCTTCTCCACTCTTTGGAAGCATGCCCTGGGTTCGCCCTCTTATCAAGCACCCATCCTTTGACCCCCACTGACCCTGCTCACTATCGTGTTGTTTCTAATCTCCCCTTCATCTCAAAAATTCTTGAGAAAGCAGTGTTTTCTCAGCTCTCTTCACACCTCGATTCCACCCACTTTCTGCACCCATGCCAGTCTGGTTTCTATCCTGGTCACAGTACTGAATCCATCCTTCTATCTCTCCTTAACGAGCTTTGTATTGCACTCAACCGGGGTGATGTCTCACTAGCTGTTTCTATGGCTCTCTCAGCTGCCTTCTATCTTGTTGACCATGCACTCCTCTTCTCCTGCCTTAGGAATGCAGGTCTGTGCAGCATTGTATTTTGCTGGTTTCATTCTTTTCTGTACTCCCGCTCCTTCTCCGTAATCTCTCCACCTGACACCTCCACGTCCATGCCTTTGCCCTGTGGAGTCCCCCAAGGCTCGGTTCTTGCACCTTTACTCATCAACATTTTCCTTACCCCACTCACTCTCCTCATGCAGCAGTCTGGCGTGTCAGCCTACTATTATGCTGATGACATCATTCTCCTGTACCATACCTCCCCCACATCCCCGGTCCTCTCGCCACTCAATACCTGTCTGACATGTGTCGCAAGCTGGCTTTCCACAAATCTCCTCCATCTTAATTCCTCAAAGACATCAGCAATGTTGTTTACCTTTGGAAATTCTACTCCCTCTCTGGCCCCTATACTACTTGGCAGTCCAATACCCCTGATATCATCCTTCCGCTACTTAGGAGTGACCCTCGACTCAGAGCTGTCTTTCCACGATCACATCTCCACCCTCACACATCGTTTCTTATTTTTTCTCCATCAAATTAGAACAGTTAGCGATATCCTGTCCCCTTCTTTGCTCACCACTCTTCTCCTATCACTGCTAATCTCTCGCATCGATTACTACAATATTATTTTTGCTGGTCTTCCTCAACATCAGATCCATCGTCTGCAATTAGTTTAAAATGCCGCTGCCCGGATCATATCTCATACTACGCGATACAGCCATATCACGCCCCATTTAATCCAACTTCACTGGCTACCGGTTCCCCAGCGTATTATTTTTAAGTTCCTAATCCTGACCCACAAAGCTCTTTATAATCACACTCCACAATACCTAGCCAATTCCTTACGGTTCCGTCTGGTGTCTTGCAGCCTCTGGTCTATCCACATCAATCATCTCGAGCTCCCTCCCCCAGCTCGCACCCACCTAGAATGCACCTTCAACTTGGCATTTTTCTTCCTGGCACCATCCCTATGGAACTCCCTACCTCTTCCCCTCCTCCAGGAAATATCATATCCCAAGTTCAAGGCACTCCTTAAAACTCATCTCTTCTGCTTAGCCTATGACCTGCCATCGGACCTCCCTAGCTAATTCCCTCTCTCTTCCTACTCCCCTCATCTCCCTCTGCTGCTCTGGGTTTGTTTGTTTGCTTTCCTATATTGAATTGTAGTTCCTTTTCTGCTTCCTGACCAAATCTTTGGTCTTTCTTTACATCCTAAGATCCCTGTTTTGTATTTGGTGCCAAAGATCCATAAATCGTTGTCTTCTCCCCCTGGTAGACCAATTGTGTCTTGTAAGAATTCTGTGTTGGAACTTCTGTCCATTTTTTGTGATGTTTTTTTGAAACAAGAAGCCTGTCAGGTTACCTCTTTTATTAGGGACTCTACCCATTTTTTGCAAATATTGTCTACAGTGGTAGTACCGGCGGGTGCTTTTTTGGTCACTTTGGATGTAGTTTCGTTGTATACTAATATAGATCAGGCTGAAGCGTTGAGCTTATTGGGGAAGCGTTTTTGTTTAACTCCGGTTCGGTTAACTCGCTCATTTTTAGTTCAATTGATTGAGCTTGTTTTGACTAGAAATTATTTTCTGTCAGAAGGGACATTTTACCAGCAGATTTCAGGTATTGCGATGGGGGCCACAGCGGCACCTTCTATTGCCACCCTGTATATGGCAGAAATGGAGACAAGTTTAATCGAATGTTCCGAGGATTTTTCTAACGTCTTGCTTTGGAAAAGATTCCTTGACAACATTTTTTTCATCTGGACCTCCGATATTGTCTCTCTTCAACAGTTTATTGACGGGCTTAATTCTTTGAGGGCGAATATTCAATTTACTGTACATATTAGTTCTACGACTATTGAGTTTCTTGATATTCAGATTAGTATCACAGCGGATCAATTGTGTACTTCGCTTTACCGAAAACCGGTTCAACGTAACAGTTTGTTACATTTCCGGAGTTTTCACCCGGGCCCTTTGCGTAGGGGATTACCATTTGGACAATTTCTCAGATTACGGAGGTTATGTCAAACTTTGGAAGATTTTAAAATACAGGCTTTTGATCTTCGTCGTCATCTTCTATGCAGGGGTTACCCTCCTTCCATTATTCAAAAGGCTTATCGCAGGGCTTCTCATGTACACCGAGATTGGTTACTTGATCCGCAATATGTGAATGATGGGTCACAAATGGAAACATCTATCACTGGAGTTTTGCCATATACTGAACGTAGTTCAGGGATTTTACGGATTCTACATACCCATTGTTCAGTGTTACAACTACATGATTGTTTTAAAAAGCCACTACGCATTGCATTTTCTAGGGGTCCCAATCTGATGGATTGTTTGGTGAAGACATCATTGGCAGTGGATCGCGTTCTAACTCCGCCGGTGACAAGTGGACATTGTCCGTGTAATAATTGTGTTTATTGTGATACCACGCTTTCGGGACTGGTGTGGAGTCATCCAAGGACTTTAAGAGTCTATAAGCGAAAATGGGACACTACTTGTCAGTCATCATATGTGGTTTATTTTTTACAATGTCCATGTCCTCGGTTATACATTGGTAGGACAATTCGTCCAATTAAAATAAGGCTAGCCAAACATGCTTCGCGTTTATGGCAGCGATTGGATTCAGCCCTGGTGGTGGCTCACTGTATTGCCTGCAACCATTCTTTTGCGGACCTTCGGTGGTCCGTAATAGATCATATTCACCTGGACCCCCATGGTGGTGATAGAGAAAGAAAACTACAATGGCTTGAACAAAGATGGATTTTCTCACTGGATACGGTTGAACCCCAAGGGCTTAACCGGGAGATCGATTGGCAGAGTGTGCTGTAATGAAATGATGCTGTCGTCGCTGGTGCACCAATAGTAACAGGGGTTCCCCTGGTGGTGGGGTATTCCCTGTTTCTATTTTCTGGTTCCCTATTTAAATGCTTCCATTCAGCCATAGTGAATGATTGACCTTAGCCGCGGTGACGGCGTTCTTAGCACGGTTGCCTGATTCTAACGGGGTTTGAAAGCACTTGACACAGGGCTGTTGCCCGAAACGTGCACGTCGTGTGGAATTGTCTTCTTGAGAGCGACAAGTGCGAAGAAGATTTATTGACAATACTATGATTTTGACCAGTGAAAGATAAGTGAAAAGCATATTTAACGGTGGTGAACCTTACTTGAATAAAAAGAAGCTTGTCGTCTGGTGTGGGTCGTGTTGAAATACCGACCCTCCTGCGGCCTGCTCCGACAAAAATAGAAGTCTTTTTGGGAGATTATTCTGGTGATTCTTGTTCCTTTGGGATTGTTATTTTGATTCACTGGACTGGGTCTGTTTGTTTATCATACTTTTTAGGTATGACAACGCTAACATTTTTGTCCTTCGTCAGTCGTTTTGAATAAAGCATACTAAAACCATTGACTACAAAATCATAATAATTTTGAGATCAAATATTGTTACTTGTTGTTGTGATTAATTATTGTGGTTTAAATAAGTAAATTTTATAAATAAAAACATATTGCAAAGGCCTATAATATATTAATAATTCAACAAATGATTACAGTGACAATGCGTTAACGGTAAAGGAAGATAGACGCATTTGATTTTATCATTGGGGGTCACCACAAGTTGACCAATAGTAAAAGGGGTCACGGCACAAAAAAGGTTGAGAACCACTGGTCAAGAACCTCCCAGGACATGATGGGAAGAGGCAAATTAGTCCAAGAAGTTTTTGAAGGTTAGTGTCGAACTATTGGAAAAAACACCATGTACAACATCCAAAGAGCTTAAGACTGACTTGGCGCAATCTGGAGTGCTGGTTTCAACCCGCAACAATATGCCGCATAGTAAACACTGTATATCAAGCTACTAATAAAGATAAAGACTTCATGGACAAAGGCCAAGGAGAACCTCACTGCTCAAAGACTTAAAAAGTCACACCTGAACTTTGCCCAAACCCACCTTGAGAAACCATAATCTTACTGGGAAAATGTTCTGTAGACAGATGAAACCAAACTTGTGCTCTTTGGCAGTGCAGACCAGCGATACATTTACAGGTGAAGAAATGAAGTTTATAAGGTGAAAAACACCCTTCCTACAGTTAAATAATGTCGTGTGGCTGTTTTGTTGCCTCAGGAACTGAAGGTCTGGAACATATTAAAGGAATCATTAAGTCAGAAGACTACCAGGGTATTGTGGATCAAAATGTGCTACCTAGTGTCAGACGTTAGGTCTGGTCAAAAGGCCATGGGTCCTCAAGCAGGACAATGACCCAAAACATTCATCCAAAAGTTCAAAAGAATGGTTAGAAAGGAAAAAAATGGTCTGTTTTAAACTGGCCAGCTATGAGTCCTGATCTCTGTCCAATCGAGAATCTTTAGAAACGCTGAAATTTGCCATTGGTAAAAGGAATCCTAGAAACAGTCATAAGCTGAAAGAAATCGCAGTTGAATAGTAGGAGAAAGTACCAGCAGACAGATGTAAGAAACTTACAGATGTCTACAAGATATGTTTGGAGGCTGTCATCACTGCCAAGTGTTGTCCAGGTCATTTTTTCTTCTCAGAAATTGATAGTTGCACAGACATTTTTTTTGTTGCATACCTTTGAACATACTTTTTAAATGTTGTGATGACATATAGTTGGCGTTTTTCCAATTATTTCTCAAGATATTGTACACAATATACCTAAATTCAAGGGTGCCAATACTGTTGACCACAACTATACGCCATTCAACACAGACAAACCCAATAACTCAACCATAACTAAATGCTTGGAAGCAATGACTACATGATGGAGCTGCACTCACAATGAATTGTACCAGTTCCTGGGCCCACCATCTGAGTCACTACTTACTCTCGCCATACCCAGACAATCTTTGATTGTGCCTTTTTCTTTTCTCCCTCCCAATTTTAAAGTCGCCATCTAAGTCCCAGTCCCTGCTCTCCCACATCTCCCTTTCCCCAGTACTGCCTCCTATATCCTTCCGCACACCCAACCAGATACTTCCTTCTCCAGTATTCATTAACCCTGCCATTCCTCCTTCTTACCCCAGCATTCATTCTTATGTCCCTCCCTCTCAATTGTTCCCACTGTATGACCTTTTTTCTTTCCTTCCACACAAAATATCTGTCCCCTCTCCATCCTTACTTCCCAGCTTCTTTTTGTCTCCCCCAGCCCCACCCCTTCCAGTCCTCTTCAAGCATTAGCTCCTTTCTAGTTCCAGCCCCTCCCTGCATTATCTGTCTTCCAGTTCCTCCATCTCCCAGCATCAGCCCATTTCCAGTCCTAGCTCTCCCAGTATCAGTCCCCCTTCAGTCCCTCCCAGTATCATCTCCCTTCCAGTCCCTCCATCCCCCAGCATCAGCCCATTTCAGTCCTAGCCTCCCCCCTTCCTCCAGAATCAGTCACCCTCCAGACCCAGTCCCTCCCAGGACCATCTCCCTTCCAATCCTAGGCTCCTCATCCCCCAGCATCATCCCATTTTTAGCCAGTATCAGTCTTGCTCCAGTTCCAGTCCCTCCCAGCATCAGCTCCCTTTCAGTCCCTCTATCCCCCAGCAATAATCCTTTTTTCAGTTCTGGCCCCCCAGTATCAGCCCCCCTCCAATCCCAGCCTCTCCCAGCATCCCTTTCAATAGCAGCCTCCCCATCCCCCACATTAGGCCATTTCCCATTCTAACCCCTAGTCCTCTTACAGTGCCAGTGACTACCCTCCCTCACACACATGGCTCCAACCACGAGTGGCCCCGTGCGGCCTGATTGGCTTCAGAGGAAGCCGTGAGTCCTGAAGCCTGGCACCCCAGTTTGCCTCTCCACAACCGCAGGAGAAAATGGTGGCATTTTCCTTTACTCCCATGGCTGTGATAAATCGCAGCCACTGGTGCCGCTGAGTGCCTGGAGGTTAAACAGGGCCACTTCTGTCTGTTGTGCAAGAGACAGGAAGTGCCCATATTTAACCTCCGGGCACTCAGCAGCTCCAGTATCTGCGACTTATCACAGCTGCATGAGTAAAGGTAAATACTGCTGTTTACTCCCGCGGCTGTGCAGAAGTGAACCGGGGCACCGGACTTCAGGCCTCGCCGGCTCCCTTTAAAACTGGTCAGGCGCGCGTGGGGATTCTCGTGCCTGCACAAGCCTAAGGCTGGCCCTTCTTAGAGGGGTGGGGGCATCTAGCGATGGCACCCTCCCCTTCCATGCTTACCCTGCTTACCAGGTAGCGCTGGTCTTGCCTCCACTGTCCACCAAATATCCTATGTTACCTACCTGGTTACCTACTCCTCTAATAAGTTATTACTTTTATAAGTTCTTACGTATATAATGTTAATCTTTAGCTGTTATCATGCTACAGTGTTATAATGTAAACCATTACCCTGTTATGCTGTAAACCGCTTTGACTAAAGGATAAAGAGATATAAAAAACCCCCCAGTTAAATAAATAAATAAAAATAAATACCCATTTTTATGTGTGGAGACATTTTGCTGCTATTTCACAAGGCTGGACAGTGCTAGCAGGTCCTGGGAAGGCCCCCGAGTGGGGGTTCGGTGGTGTGGACATGCCCCTCCTTTGCTGACATCATCTTCAGCGGCCCAGAGGACTTAAAATCAAAGCAGCCGCACAGCAGCTGTGGTTGCATGCCCAAAATGCACGTTACCTAAGAGGCATGCGTCTTTGGTGCCTTCAGGCCCTGCCTTTTGACTCTATGATGTCCCAAGGTATAGGAAAGAGAAAGGGCAAGCGCTCCATGATGGCTATTGTGTCATCTACTCCTAAGGTAACTATAGGGCCTAAGGATATGCATTTACAACAGGAGGGGGGAAAAATGTTCTCTCGCAGCCTGCCTTGGGGCACTCCTTCTCTCCTCTCTAGCCTGCCAGGTCTCCTCCAACTCCTCCTGCAGAGCTTCTGGACCTGGGTATTGGGGGAATTGTTTCTCCCTCTGTGGGTCCCCAGGCTGATTCTGGAAATTGCCCAATGTAGGAGAGGGGGAGGTGACCTCTTTGCCATCTGTTATTCAGCATCCTAAGTCCTTGTAGGCTACAGACTTACAGACTATTAAATTGGAAGATATTACTTTGTTAGATATTTTAAATGTGGTTACACAAACTAACTGTATGTTATCTGGGTTCCTTGATCAAACTGTGAGGTTCTCAGAGGAGTTGGTCCAGAGGTTGCAGGATTATGACACCTCCTTGTTTTCAGCGTCTTCCAAGTTGGAGAAATGTTCTGTAAAGCTTGATTCTTTGCAGACTACAGCATGTCCTTTATTAACCCTTTCAAGGCCTACTTTAAATTTTTAATCCACATTCTGCAGCCAGGTTAATTTTTGCATATTTCAGGAAAATTGTACCCATCTTATTCAATATGTTCTAATAGTGATTTTCCTTCTGCTATGGTTATGTATTATATACCATTTGATAGGAATATTTAGTCAGAATTGTGGATCCCAAGAGTTTCGGGCTCGGCCTGGAAAGGGTTAAGGACAGCCTGCACCTGCACACTCAAATGAAAGTGCTGGAGAACCTTCTTTGTAGTAAAAATTTGTGACTCTTAAACTTTCCTAAGACTCATTTGTTATCCCCTCTTATTTTGTTTCAGAAATATTTAAAAGAGGTATTGTGGTTTGTTGCACCAGAGTCTTTTCCTATTTCCAATATATATTACTTATCCTTCTGGCCTTCAGTTAATATTGATGGCGGTGAGGTTCCAGCTGTGGCAGACTCTGTTTATACTTACCCGAATTTTTAGAATCATCTACGGATGAAATTGCTTCAAGGCCACTTTGGTTGCGTCTTTTTTATTAGAGTTGGATAAGCATCGAATTCTTAAGGCTTATTTTCTTAAGAATTCTGCATTGTTTCATGGCCAGAAGATTATGATTTTTCCCAGTGTTTCTAGTTGAGGAGGAGGAGTTTCCTCGCTCTGAAGCCACGTGCATTGGGGCTGGGGACCTCCTTCTTAAGATTTTCCTCTAAATGTATCTCCAGGAACAAGCAGGAATGAGTCTTCACATATGGGTACGTCGGTACCGGCAGAGCCTGCGCGGGAACGCTCCCCAGCTTCCCAAAAAGGAAAGCTTTTGGGAGCATCCCACAGCACCTGTGCGCTGCCTTCCCGCCTTTCCTAACCAACTCTCCTCAGTTCTTCTTTGCCGCGGAGCCAGCAGGTCGTGTTCCTGTCACCGCTGAAGAAGTTCTTTATTTTATTTTATATCTTTGGTTGCGTGTCTGCCTTCCCCGACTCCGGACCGGTACCGCCGGTCTTTTCTTTCTTTCTTTAAAAAAAAAAAAAATATTGATATTTTTCCTCACCTGGTGTATTTTTCTTCTTAGGCCTCAGGGCCCACAAGAAAATTTCCCTCATGGATATTTCTCTTACAGATACCCATGAATGGTGTCTTAAATGTTTGGGTCCTGAACACTCCATTCCGGATTGTCCGTCCTGCTCTCTAATGTCTAAACGGGGGTTACAGAACCGAGCAGCCAAGCTCCATGTGCTGTTGCCCGCTGATGCACCGTCGGTAGCATCGACATCTTCCAGGTCTTCTTCTCCTGATGGATCTCAGGTAACCAAACATAAACCTAGCAGGTCCTCGAAGGGTAGATCTCCCTCTAAGCATCAAGATGCCTCCGGGCTTGCCCTCGAGGATCCTGCGCCAGCAAAACAACCCCAGCTGGAAGCTCCGGCTTCCAAAGCTCCTCCTATGGGGTTACAGGTTGACATCGATGGCACGGCCTCGACCGATCACCTGTTAGATTGCTCTGGGGTACCGGCACAATCTCCCGGTACCGACTTCCAGGCATTCATGGCGTCAATGGATCACAATGTTCTGTCCATGCAGCAGGCTATTACGGCCTTCATTCAAGCTGCGACACCGCTGGTACCGAACTGCATCGACATCGACCAGGATACTGGCTGCAGCGGTTCCTTGTCCAGGGCTACTTACCGGTACCGATCCGGTACCGGGGACGCCCGATGTCGATACTGCTCGATACGCGTATCGAGCGTTGGAAGAGCACCCTGATAGGCGATACTTCGATTCCTCTGATGATTCTAATACATCAGACGAGTCTCCTGAAGTATCCATAGCCCTTCCTGAAGAGCCTTCTTCTCCAAAAAGAAGAATGTCTCCTCCAGAAGACTTGTCCTTTCAAGACTTCATAAGAGAAGTAGCTAAAGGACTTTCTATTTCAGTAACTTCTGAATCAGAGCCTAGAGCTAAAAAATTGGATATTTTAGGCTATTCTAGAGTTCCTAAAGAGGCGGTCACCTTACCAATTCATGAGATTCTTTATGAACACATGATTGATCTATGTGAGACTCCTCTCACTCTCTCTCCTCATTCTCGTAGATTGGACACTATGTATCGTGTCCCTCCTTGTCCTGGATTTCAGAAAACTCAGCTTCCTCACCATTCCATTGTGGTGCAGTCAGCTATGAAGAGGATAAAGAGTACAAAGAGACACTCTTCTGCTCCTCCAGGAAGAGAATGCAGGACCTTGGATGCCTTTGGTAGGAAAATCTTCCAAGCCAGTATGCTTATTGCCAGAATCAACTCATATAGCCTTTACATGGGTATGTTTCTAAAGGAAGTTGCACAAAAACTGCACACTTTCCTCCCTTTTCTTCCAGAGGATAAAAGGGAGGAATTCCTCATTTGGCTTAAGCATACCAAAGACATTTCAAAGTTTTCCAACAGGGCAGCCTTTGACTCTTTTGAAGGTGCCAGCAGAGCCTCAGGCATTGCCATAGCTGCTCGCAGAATTGCTTGGCTCCAGGCTTCTGATCTAGAGCCCTGGGTTCAAGATGGCTTAGGAAATCTTCCCTGTACAGGTGAAAACCTATTTGGCAAAGAATGGCAAATAAAAGCCACTCAAATGTATGCAGAAAACTCTGCTTAGGATAGACTTTCAAAGTCAACCTCCATTCCTGCCAAGAAAAAGCCTTTTAAAAAGTCTTTCTTTAAAAAGGGCAGATTTCCTTCTACTTCTGGCCAACAATCTTCTACAGGTTGCTTTGCCACTAAGGGGCTTGTTTACAAAGCCGCGGTAGCGGTTTGCGATCGTAATCGGAGCCGCGGCCCCATTGATTTCAATGGGGCCGCGGCTGCGATCGCGATCGCGAACCACTACCGCGGCTTTGTAAACAAGCCCCTAAGTGTCAGCAACCTAAACAGGCCAGGCCTAAGCCTACAGGGGCTGATGCAACTCAGCAGGCCCAACCTCCTCAGGGTTTTTGACTTGATGCTAGTGGCTGGTGGACGTGAGGATCGCCTGGTAACATGCCTGCCTGGTGCGAAGGTAGCAGATCTCACGCACCGCCTAGATAGGATCATAGATAGTGCTGGGGGGGAGTCTGCTGTCTTGGTACATGTTGGTACCAATGACATAGGAAAATGTGGTAGGGAAGTTCTGGAGGCTAAATTTAAGCTTTTAGGTAGGAAGTTGAAATCCAGAACTTCCAGGATAGCGTTCTCCGAAATGCTTCCTGTTCCACGTGCAGGACCCAAAAGACAGGCAGAGCTCCGGAGTCTCAATGCGTGGATGAGACAATGGTGCAAGGATGAGGGTTTTGGATTTGTTAGGAACTGGGGAACATTCTGGGGAAAGGGGGGGCTCTTCCGAAGGGATGGGCTTCACCTTAATCAGGATGGGACCAGACTGCTGGCATTAACCTTTAAAAAAGAGATAGAGAAGCTTTTAAACTAGAAAATAGGGGAAAGCCGACAGTCACCCAGGAGCGCACGGTTCGGACAAAGGTATCCTTGAAGGATACTACCAAAAGCAGTGAGGTTCCAAAAGGGAGTATAGTAGCCCAAATGCCCTTGAGTAAGGAGCAGACAGAGCATAAAGATTCCCAATTACCCATGCCTACCAATAGCCAGATTAATATTAATAAAATGCAGTCTCTAAAATGCTTGTATGCCAATGCTAGAAGTCTAAACAATAAGATGGGAGAATTAGAATATATAGCATTAAATGAGAGGTTAGATATGATTGCACTCTCAGAGACATGGTGGAAGGAGGATAACCAGTGGGACACTGTGATACCTGGATACAAACTATATCGTAATGATAGAGCTGAACAAATTGGTGGAGGGGTTGCGCTCTATGTTAGAGAGGGCATTGAGTCAGAAAGGATTAAAGTTTTGCAGGGAACAAAATATGCTGTAGAATCTCTATGGATTGAAATTCCATTTATGAAGGGGAAGGTGATGGCAGTGGGAGTATACTATCGACCACCTGGCCAGAATGAACAAATGGATGATGAAATGCTCAAAGAAATCAAGGAAGCTAACAAAAGCCACAACAGAGTAGTAATAATGGGTGATTTCAATTACCCCGGTATCGACTGGGACAGTGTCACAGCAGGACAAGCTAAAGAGATAAAGTTTCTAGATGAAATAAATGACTGCTTCTTGGAGCAGCTGGTTCATGAACCAACCAGAGGGGAAGCCATACTGGACCTAGTCCTTAGTGGAACGCCAGATCTGGTGCAAGAAATAAGGGTGTTGGGACCACTTGGCAATAGTGATCATAGTATGATCATGTTTGATTTAATCAGTGGAGGACAGATAGTAAAGGAATCCACAGTACTACCTTTTAACTTTCAAAAGGGTGACTATGATAGAATGAGGAATATAGTTCGGGAAAAAACTAAAAGGAGCGGTTCCAAAGGTTAAAGACTTACAGCAAGCTTGGGTGTTATTTAAAAATACTATCCTCGAAGCCCAGACCAGCTGTATTCCACGCATTAAGAAAAGTGGAAGAAAGTCCAAAAAACTGCCAGCATGGTTTAAAGGTGAGGTCAGAGAGGCTGTTGCTGCCAAAAGAGCAACCTTCAGAAAATGGAAAAAAGAGCCAAATGATGAAAACTGGAAACAGCACAAGCACTGGCAAGTTAAATGCAAAGCATTGATAAGGCAGGCAAAGCGGGAATTTGAGAAGAAACTTGCTACGGAAGCAAAAACACGAAATAAAGACTTTTTCAAGTACATTCGTAGCAAAAGGCCTGTGAGAGAGTCAATTGGACCATTAGATGATAGAGGGGGTAAAAGGGGCAGTAAGAGGAGACAAGGCTATAGCAGAGAGACTGAATGAATTCTTTGCTTCGGTCTTTACTGAGGAAGATGTAGGGGTGTTACCCAAGACTGAAGTGGTATTTAAAGGTGATACTGCAGAGGAATTGAGAGAAATATCGCTACACCGGGAAGATATATTACAACTATTTGATAAACTGAATAGTAGCAAATCACCTGGACCGGATGGTATACATCCCAGAGTGTTGAAAGAACTGAAATATGAGATTGCAGACCTGTTATTGGTAATCTGTGAACTTTCATTAAAATCATCTGTAATACCTGAAGATTGGAGGGTCGCCAACGTAACACCAATTTTTAAAAAGGGTTCCAGGGGTGACCCGGGAAATTACAGACCGGTGAGCCTGACGTCAGTACCAGGGAAAATGGTAGAAGCCATCATAAAGAACAAAATTACACAGCATGTAGATAGTCGTGGCCTAATGGGAGACAGCCAACATGGCTTTAGACAAGGCAGATCTTGTCTTACTAATCTGATCTGTTTTTTTGAAGGTGTGCATAAACAGGTAGACAAAGGTGAGTCGGTTGATATAGTGTATCTGGACTTTCAGAAAGCTTTTGACAAGGTCCCCCATCAGAGACTTTTGGCGAAGCTAAAAAGTCATGGGATAGGAGGCAGTGTACTATTGTGGATCGGGAACTGGTTAAAAGATAGAAAGCAGAGGGTAGGGCTAAATGGCCAATATTCCCAATGGAAAAAGGTGAATAGTGGAGTACCCCAGGGATCTGTACTGGGTCCGCTACTTTTTGACATATTCATAAATGACCTGGAAAAGGGAATAACTAGTGAGGTAATCAAATTTGCAGATGACACAAAACTGTTTAAAGTTGTTAAAACCCAAGAGGATTGTGGAAAACTGCAGGAGGATCTGGATAAATTGGAAGACTGGGCATCCAAATGGCAGATGAAATTTAATGTGGACAAGTGCAAAGTTATGCACCTAGGAAAGAACAACCCACACTATAGTTACAAGATGCAAGGCTCCACATTAGAAACCACCACCCAGGAAAAAGATTTAGGAGTCATCGTGGATAACATGTTAAAACCCTCCGCCCAGTGTGCAGCGGCGGCCAAGAAAGCAAATAGAATGCTAGGTATCCTAAGGAAAGGGATGGAGAATAAAACAAAGGATATTATAATGCCTCTGTATCGCTCCATGGTACGACCGCACCTTGAATATTGTGTGCAATTCTGGTCACCGTATCTTAAAAAGGACATAGAGTTATTAGAAAAAGTACAGAGAAGAGCCACCAAATTGGTGAAGGGGATGGAAGGCTACTCCTATGAAGAGAGGCTAAAAAGGTTAGGGCTCTTTAACCTAGAAAAGAGGCGGCTGAGGGGAGATATGATAGAGGTGTATAAATTAATGAATGGAGTGGAACGGATAAACGTGGATAAATTGTTTACGCTATCAGAATATAGAAGGACTAGGGGGCATGTAATGAAGCTACAGGGTAAACTATTTAAGACAAATAGGAGAAAATATTTCTTCTCTCAACGTGTAATCAAACTCTGGAATCTGTTACCGGAGGATGTAGTAAGGGCTGTTAGTATAGCTGGGTTTAAAAAAGGTTTGGACAAGTTCCTGGAGGAAAGGTCCATAAACCACTATTAAAAAGGGACCCAGGATATCAATGCTTGGCCTAGTACAAGCACTGCAGAACCTGTGTCTTTTGGGGAAACTGCTAGGTACGTATGACCTAGATTGGCCACTGTTGGAAACAGGATACTGGGCTTGATGGACCTCGGTCTGACCCAGTATGGCATTTCTTATGTTCTTATGTTCTTATGTTAACTTAGCCTTTCTGGCTCTAAAGCAGCCAGAGCCTCTCACCATTCCAGGAAGGTTGGCTCATTTTGCTCCCAAATAACATCAGAGCAGTGGACCCTCTCCATCATAAGAGAGGGCTACAAGCTTCATTTTTCAGACCTTCCTCCCCACACCATGGTGAGACATTTCAAATCTCCCACATCTCTTCTCGACCTTCTAGGTCAAGAGGTAGCTACCCTTCTTGCCCAAGGGGCAATAGAAGAAGTTCCTCTTCTTCATCAAGGGTCAGGTTCTACTTCCCCTATTTTCTCATTCCAAAGAAGACAGGGGGATACAGACCCATCTTAGATCTCAGAGAATTGAACACATTTCTATGCAAGGAGAAGTTCAAGATGCTTTCTCTGGGCACTCTCCTTCCATACCTTCAAAGTCAGGATTGGCTTTGTTCTCTAGATCTCAAGGATGCGTACACCCATGTCCTCATCCATCCCTCTCACAGAAGATTCCTATGGTTTCTTTTCCAAGGAAAACATTACCAATACAGAGTTCTTCCTTTCAGTCTGGCCTCTGCTCCAAGAGTGTTCACCAAATGCATGGCAATAGTTGCTGCATTTCTACGAACTCTGGGAATATTTGTCTTCCCATACCTGGGACTGGGTAGGGGACGACTGGCTCATTCGAGCTCCACCTCAGTCAGAGGCCCAGAATTCCTTGGACTGCACCAGGCGCATTCTGCAGTATCTGGGACTTGTGGTAAACCTCCCAAAGTCTCAGCTCACCCCTACCCAGTCCCTAGAATTCATAGGGGCCTGGTTGGATACCACTACTGCAAGGGCCTACCTTCCTCAGGCCCGTTGCCAACGTCTAGTGCAGTTAGCCTCCCAGATTCAGTCAAAGACCCACTTAACTGCCCGGGAGATGCTACAACTGCTAGGCCACATGGCTTCCACAGTGCATGTGGTACCCTATGGCTCGCCTACACATGAGAGCAGCTCAATGGACTTTGTCCACCCAGTGGACTCAAGCTTCAGGTGCTCTCTCAGACCAAATAGCAACCTCCAAACGTCTCTTTTGGTCTCTCCAATGGTGGATGTCCACTCAAAATCTGTTGCTGGGGTCCCCCTTCCAACAGTTGTTGCCCCAGGCAACCCTCACAACAGATGCCTCCCAAACAGGTTGAGGAGCCCATCTACAGGACCTCTCCACTCAAGGCACTTGGTCCCCACAGGAGACCTCCCTTCATATCAACCACTTGGAGCTTCGAGCAGTTTTTCTAGCTCTCAAGGTCTTTCATACCCTCCTCAGCTACAAGACAGTCCTCATTCATACGGACAATCAAGTAGCCATGTTTTACATAAACAAGCAAGGAGGAACTGGCTCTCTGTCACTTTGCAACGAAGCTTTAAGATTATGGGCCTTCGCCAGAGAGCATCAAATCCATCTCCTGGCAGTATACCTCCCAGGAGTCCAAAACTCTTGGGCAGACAGACTCAGTCGAGTTCTGCTTCCACACGAATGGTCCCTGCACATGGATCAGGTACTCAGAATCTTCCAAGAATGGGGAACCCCGGACATAGACCTCTTTGCAAGTCCGTGGAATGCCAAACTTCCCCGGTTCTGTTCCAGAATTCCGTGTCAGGGAGTTCAGGCCAAGGATGCCTTCCTCCTCCATTGGGGTCAGGGCTTCCTGTATGCATTTCCACCCATTCCCTTGATTCCCAAGACTCTGTTCAAACTCCAGAGAGATCAAGGATCTATGATCCTCATAGCTCCACGCTGGCCACGCCAAGTGTGATACCCTCTACTTCTACATCTCTCCCAAGCCCCCTCTCTGGACTTGGGAGCTGCTCCAGACCTTCTGTCCCAGGAGGAAGGGACTTTGTGGCACGCAAACCCCAAGTCCCTTCACCTCAGAGCTTGGTTACTGAAGGCCTAGACCTTCAAGACTGGAATCTTTCTCAACAAGTGAAGGATATCCTCAATGCTTCCAGAAAATCTTCCACCAGGCGTTCTTATGCTTTTAAATGGAAAAGGTTTTCCATTTGGTGTGCTGAAAAGGGTCTTGACCCTCTATCACTACCTTTAAATTCTCTTTTAGACTATCTCCTGCATCTTTCCAATGCAGGCCTTAAAACAAATTCAGTAAGAGTCCATTTGAGTGCTATTGCAGCATCCCTTAAGCCCATCAATGGACAACCTATTTCCTCTCATCCTCTCATTGCAAGATTCATGAGAGGCCTAACTTTAACTAAACCTCCCATTAGGCCTCCTCCGGTGGCATGGGACTTAAATTTGGTTCTTGGCTAGCTCATGAAGCCACCTTTTGAACCCTTAGCCACTACCTCCTTGAAATTTCTTTCATGGAAGGTTATTTTCCTCATTGCAGTTACTTCAGCTCGCCGCATCAGTGAACTGCAGGCATTAGTGGCTAATCCACCTTATACAAGGTTCCATCATGATAAGGTAGTCCTTAGGACTAATCCACACTTTATGCCTAAAGTGGTCTCACCCTTTCATCTTAATCAAGAGGTATATTTACCTGTCTTTTTTCCAGCTCCTCATGCATCCAGTGCAGAGAGGAATCTTCATACTCTGGATTGTAAAAGAGCTCTTGCTTTTTACTTACATAGGACACAGCAACATCGAAAGTCTTCCCAGCTTTTTGTTGCTTTTGATCCTTCTCATTTGGGACTTCCAGTCTCTAAGAGAACACTGTCCAATTGGATTGCTCAGTGTATTTCTTTCGCCTACCAGAGTAAGAACCTTTCTCTGGAGAGCCATGTCACAGCTCATAATGTGAGGGCCATGGCCACCTCTATGGCTCATCTAAATTCTGTGTCCATCGACCAGATCTGTCGAGCAGCCACCTGGGCCTCGGTTCATACCTTCACAGCCCATTACTGCTTGAACAAGGCATCCCGCCGGGATGCCTTGTTTGGTCAGGCTGTCCTCAGACACCTGTTCCATTCTTAAACAACTCCTGCCCTCCTTCCCTGGATGGATGCCTGAGATCCATAGGAGGACGCAGACCCCTTACAGGGTCTCATATCCTTGGGGATCTCCCAGGCATCTTAGCTAGGGAGTCCCCATATGTGAAGACTCATTCCTGCTTGTTCCTGGAGATAGCACAGTTACTTACCTGTAACAGGTGATCTCTGGGAACAGCAGGAATAAGTCTTCACAACCCTCCCACCTCCCCTAGGAGTTGTATCTCTTTTCTATCTTTCCTTTCCTCTCTCTCTCTATTGTCTCAGCTTTAAACTCGAACTGAGGAGAGTTGGTTAGGAAAGGCGGGAAGGCAGCGCGCAGGCGCTGTGGGATGCTCCCAAAAGCTTTCCTTTTTGGGAAGCTGGGGAGCGTTCCCGTGCAGGCTCCGTCGGTACCGACGTACCCATATGTGAAGACTTATTCCTGCTGTTCCCAGAGATCACCTGTTACAGGTAAGTAACTGTGCTTTATCTGTCAGGGAACTAGGTACATTTTTATGGATCCTGTTCAACTTGAGGAGTTTTTGAAGGGTAAATATGGGGCTTCCCCTAGCCCCTTGGCCCGGTAATCTTTGTTTTTTCCTAGTTTTTTTTTCTCTTTTTTAAATTTTTTATTTTCTTACTGGTTGGTATAGTGCCTGAAATTATGGATATTTTTTCCCAAAGGAGAGGGATTGTCCCGCTCTTTCCATGATGTGGACTATTGTGTACATTTATGTGATGTACACTTTATTATTTTTTTCATTTGTTCTTGTATTTTCTTGGTATGTGCATTTGTAATATGAGCAAAACTTAATAAAGAGAGGGGAAAAAAGAAGATGACAAAAGACATCACTTTGTAAATATCCTCCAATCTCTGAGAGCAATTTTCAAATCCCCCCTTTGAGGCTTGCAATACTAACAGACCTGCAAAGGACTTTCGCTTTGAATTTTTTTTTTTGCTGGTGGGAACAGCAGGTACGTAAGTACTCACAAAATTGGCAGATGCAAATTTCTTATTGGGAAGTATGCATAGGGAATTAAAAAAATAATCTCTTAGTGTGCTGAGATGACCTAGTAGAATCCCTTATCTCCAGGAACAAGCAGAAATGTAGTCTTCACATATGGGTATTGTCGGTACTGATGGAGCCTGTGTGGGAACGCTCCCCAGCGTCCAATAGGAAAGCTTTTGAGAGCATCCCACTGTGCCTGCGCCGTTGCCTTCCTGCCTTTCCAACTCTCCCTCTTCAGTTTTTCGTTTTCTGCAGAGCCGACAGGCAGCAAACCCTGTCATCACAGAAAATCTTCTTTTTTGTGGTTGCGTCTGCCTTCCCGTCGATGCCTATACCGGTATCACCAATGTTTTCTTCATTTTCTTATTTCTTTTCCTTTAAAAAAAAAAAAAAGAAAGAATAACTTCTTTTTTGAGGCATTTTGGACACTAGGCCCTCTTTTCTTCCAAAATAGAGAAACCATCTAGTGGTTTCAAAAAATGTTCAAAATGTAGCAGTACCATTTCTGCTACCGACACCCATGATTGGTGTCTCAAATGTTGAGGTTCTGACCATTTAACATCAGAGTGTCTCCTTTGTAGAAAGATGACCAAGAGAGGTCTGCAAAACTCGGCACCCTCTTTGCCTTGGATGCAATGTCCATTGCATCGATGTCGTCCAGGGCTTCATCTTTCCCATGGATCTCAGCTAACTAAACCTAGGTCTTCCAAGACCGGCCGGTCCTCAAAGGGTAGATCTCCTAAGCATCGAGATGCTACTAGCATTGCCCTTGAGGAAAACACACCGGCCAAACAACCCCGGCGGGAGGCCCCTGCCTCCAAAGCATTAGCAGGGTTTCAGGATGTTCCCGAAGCTTCCACCTCCAGAGAACTGTTGATGCCATGTTCTGGTGTCGTGGCCTGCTCTGCTGGTACCGACATCCAGGTATTGGCAGGCTCCATGGATCAACGTATTCTGGCCATTGAGTGCAGTCTTGCGGCTTTATTAGCAGCCTCAGTACCGCTAAAACTGTTTCAATCGATGTAGTTGTCCATACCGATTTCGGTACCGAATGTACCTGCATCGACCGATGCGCCGCTCTCAATGCTTCCTCCCATGCCGGCCCTGGAATCGGTCTCCGGCATCGAGGGTCTGGTATCGAGGTAGTCCGATGCCGACTTCGATTGATACCATCGACAAGCAATACGAGAGCATTCAGCCCGACAATACTTCAAATCCTCTGATTCCGATGATTCCGAGGACTCGGTTGGTACCGGGATGGTTCTTCCGGAGGATCCCTCTCCTTCGCCACAGCATCGGACATGTCCTTTTTGGACTTCATAAGTGATGTAGCAAGGTGACCCCTGAGAAGGAACTGAGAGCTGAAGAGTTGGAAATTCTTAAGTATCCAGCAGCTGCTAAGGAGGCTGCTACCCTTCCCATTCACCGAATTTTGCATGATCTCATGCTTAGGATCTGAGAAACACTTTAACGGTGTCTCCACATTCTCGGAGACTTGATATAATGTACCGGGTACCACAATGTCCCGTTTTCCAAAAAACACAATTACCACACCATTCCATGGTAGTGGAATCGGCAATGTGTAGGATCAAGAGTGCTAAGACGCCTTCATCCAACCCTCCAGGTCGTGAATCGAGAACTCTCGATGCCTTTGGGCGTCAATGCTTTCAGTCCTCGATGCTATCAGCTAGAATACGCTCTTACATACTTTATATGGGTATGCTTCTTCGGGAGGTTACAAGAGATTTGGAACTCATGGCTCCACTTCTTCCCGGTGACAAGAGGGCCGACTTTCTCGCTCTGGTCAAACATGCCCAGAACGTTTCTAAGTTCATGAACCATGCAACCTTTGATTGCTTTCAGTGCATTAGCAGAACCTCTGCTATCTCCAATGATGCACGTCACATTACCTGGTTACAAGCATCTGATTTAGAACAATGGGTGCAAGACAATCTGAGGGATATTCCTTGCACAGGAGAAAACATCTTTGACAAGGATTGGCAGGACAAAGCTACTCAGCTTGAGTACGAAAATACCACCTTGAACAGACTATCAAGGACCACAGCCAACCCAGCTAAGAAAAAGACAGCTAAGAAACCCTTTTTCAACAAAAAAAAATAAATATTATCCATCTTACATCCAGGCTGTCCACTGCCCAGTTCATGCTCCCCAAAAGGGGCAGCAGCAACCCAGACAGCAGAGGAAGGCCCAAGTCCCCATAGCTCAACCAGCTCAGCAGACACAGCCTCCTCAGGGGCTTTGACTCCTTACTAGAGAACTTAATCATCCTACCCCTGAAGGGTCCAGAGCCTCTCATCATCCCAGGCAGACTGTCATTTCGCCGAAAGATGGCAACAGATAACATCAGAGCACTGGACCCTCTCTATTGTAACAGAGGGGTACAAACTCCATTTTCACAGTATGCCCCTTCCCACCATCACAAGGCAGTTCATTTCTCGGGGCCCCTTCACCACTCTCTTGTGTCAAGAGGTCACTTCACTACTTGCTCAAGGAGCAATAGAAGAGGTACCTATATCCCAACAGGGCATGGGTTCTACTCCCCCTACTTCCTCATCCCAAAAAAACAGGGGGATACAGGCCCATACTGGACCTCAGAGAGTTGAACAAGTATCTGTTCCGAGAAAAATTAAAGATAATCTCTCTCGGAACACTTCTTCCTTACATTCAGAGTCAGGATTGGCTATGTTCTCTAAATCTAAAGGATGCATATACACATATCCTCATCCATACAGATCGCAGGAGGTTTCTTCGATTCCTCTTTCAAGGAAGACGTTACCAGTACAGGGTTCTACCCTTTGGACTGGCTTCTGCCCCAAGAGTCTTCACAAAATGCATGAGAGTAGTAGTAGCATTCCTGAGACTTATGGGGATATTCGTCTTCACCTATTTAGATGACTGGCTCATCCGAGCATCAACAGCTCCAGAAGCCAGCTCCACTCTCTTCTGTACAATGCTTTCCTGCCACAACCACGTTGTCTTCGAATACTCAGCTGGCCTCTCAAGCAGCTATGAAAACCTTTCTAACTGCTCGAGAAATGCTTCAGCTGCTGGGGCATATGGCATCCACTGTCCATCGCCTACACATGCGAGCCGCCCAGTGGACCCTAGCCTCTCAGTGGACACAGGCGTTGGGCCACCTGGGGGACAAAATCAGAAACTCTACACATCTCATTTTGTCCCTACAGTGGTGGCAATCACTGAAAAACCTTCTTATAGGGTCTCCTTTCCAGCAGCTACTACACCAAGCCACCTTGATGACAGATGCGTCCAAGTTAGGTTGGGGGGCTCACTTGGACAATCTCTGAACTTAGGATCTCCAGGAACAAGCAGGAATAAGTCCTCACATATGGGTACGTCGGTACCGACGGAGCCCGTGCGGGAAAGCTCCCCAGCTTCTTAGAATAGAAGCTTTTGGGACCTCCCACTGCACATGCGCACTGCCTTCCCGCCTTCCTGAACAGCTCTCCTCAGGTCGTGTTCCTGTCACCGCTGAAGAAATTGTTATTTTATTTGTTTCTTTAGACCGCGTACCTGCCTTCCCCATACCGATACCGGTATCGCCGGTCTTTTCTTTCTTTCTTTAAAAAATTATATTTATTTTTTCTTATTTTTTAGCTTTTGGTCACTTCAGAGAGGCCTCTCGGCCTACTCAATTTCTCCTCATGGAGAAGCCAGCCCCTGGGATTTAAGAAGTGTACCAAATGTAATGCTGTTATTTCAGTCACAGACACCCATGAATGGTGTCTGAACTGTTTGGGGCCTGACCATTCCATACCGGACTGCCCATCTTGCTCCCACATGTCTAAACGTGGGCTGCAGAACCGGGCCTACAAATTCCATGTGCTGTTTGCTTCAGAGAATACAGCATCACAGTCATCCAGGTCTTCTTCTCCGGATGGATCTCAGGTAACCAAACCTTCTGTGGGCAAGTCCTCAAAGAGCAAATCTCCTTCAAAGCATCGAGAGGCTCTTAGCTTAGAACTTGAGGACCCTGCCCCAGCCAAACAACCCCGGCGGGAAGTCCAACTTCCAAAAACGCCCATTCAGGGGTCGCAGGTTGATATCGATGCTACGGCCTCGACAGATCACCTGTTAGCCTGCTCTGGGGTACCGGGGCCCTCCGGTACGACATCCAGGCAGCTATGCGTCCATGGGCGATACTGTACAGTCCATGCAGCAGGCCGTCATGGCTTTCATTAAAGCTGCAACGCCATCGGTTCCGCTTTCAGCGGTTCCGGGCCCGATACCGGTATCGTCCGCCATGCCGGTATCGAGGCCGTCCACCTCTAAACGCAAGTCGGTACCGTATGGGCTTTCGCTCCATACCGGTTCCATACCTGATACGCCCGATATCGATACCGATCGGTACGCGTATCGTGCGTTAGAGGAAAGCACCGATTCCTCTGAGGATTTTCACTCCTCTGATGATTCTGCTGAGTTTTCACTCTACTTACCTGAGGAGCACTCTTCTCCTAAAAGGAGAATGTCCCCTCCAGAGGATTTGTCCTTCCAGGACTTTGTTTTAGATATGTCTACAGCCATTTCTATTACCACATCCTCTGAAAAGGAACCCAGATCCAAAAAACTGGATATTTTGGGATACTCAAAGGCCCCTAAGGAGGCAGTTACCCTGCCTATCCATGAAATACTTCAAGAACAACTGATGGATTTCTGGGAAAATCCTTTGACTTTGTCTCCTTATTCCCGTAGGTTGGACACCATGTATAGGGTCCCTCCTTCTCCTGGTTTCCAAAAGACTCAATTGCCCCACCACTCTATTGTGGTGAAGTCTGCAATGAAGAAGATTAGGAGTACCAAAAGGCACTCTCCACCCCTCCAGGACGGATGTAAGACTTTGGACTCTTTTGGTAGGAAAATTTTCCAGGCTAGTATGCTTATAGCCAGGATTAATTCCTACAGTCTCTATATGGGCATGTTCCTGGAGGAAACTTGCCAAAAAGGTGCGGCATTTTGCCCCCTTTATCCCTGAGATAAAAAGCAGGGATTCCTTTCCCTAGTGAAACAACTCTTAGAGGTTTCTAAGTTCTCTAATAGGGCAGCATATGATTCCTTTGAGGGAGCCAGTAGGGCTTCGGGCATTGCTATTGCAGCCCGACGTCTTGCTTGGCTCCAGGCCTCTGATCTGGAACCTTGGGTTCTAGATGGCTACGGAATCTGCCCTGTACAGGTGAGAACTTATTTGGGGAAGAGTGGAAAATAAAAGCCACCCAGATGGATGCTGAAAATGCCACCTTGGAAAGACTTTCAAGTCCACTTCAATTCCTACTAAGAAAAAGTCTTTTAAAAGGCCTTATTATAAGAAGGCCAGAGTTGCTTCAAATACTGGCCAGCAGTCTTCTCAACCTCGCTATACTGCTAAGCGTCAGCAATCCAAACAAGCACGAGCTAAGCCTGCAGCAGCTACTGTAGCTCAGCAGGCTCCAACCCCTCAGGGGTTTTGACTTGCTCCTAGGGAACTTGCCACTTCTGGTTCTAACACAACCAGAACCTCTCACCATACCCGGAAGGTTGGTTCACTTTGCTCCCAGATGGGAACAAATCACAACAGAACAATGGACCCTCTCTATCATTCGAGAGGAGGTTACAAACTTCATTAGCCTTCCTCCCCATCATATGGTGAGACCATTCAATTCTCCCCCATCTCTCCTAACCCTGTTGGGTCAAGAGGTTTCCTCTCTTTCTTGCCCAAGGGGCCATAGAAGAGGTTCCTCTTCCTCAACAAGGTCCGGTTTCTACTCCCCTTATTTCTCATTCCAAAGAAGACAGGGGGAGTCAGACCAATCCTAGATTCTGAGAGAATTGAACAAATTTCTCTTCAAGGAGAAATTCAAAATGCTGTCTCTCGGCATTCTCCTTCCTTACCTCCAGGGTCAGGACTGGCTTTGTTCTCTAGACCTACAGGATGCGTATACACATATACTCATCCATCCATCCCACAGAAAGTATCTTCGCTTTCTGTTTCAGGGAAAACATTTCCAATACAGAGTACTCCCCTTCGGTCTAGCCTCTGCTCCAAGAGAATTCACAATAAGCATTGCAGTCGTAGCCGCAAATCAAAGAGGCATGGGAATCTTTGTCATCCCATATCTGGACGGACTGGTCATCCGAGCTCCAACTCAGTCACAGGCCAGATTTCCCTGGACCACACAAGGAGCCTTTTGCAGTATCTGGGACTGGTAGTAAACCTTCCCAAGTCCCAAACTCATCCCTACTCAATCTCTAGAATTCATAGGGGCCCAGTTGGACACCATCACTGCAAGGGCCTACCTTCCACATGGTTCGAGGCCAGCGCCTCCTGAGTTTGGCCTCCCAAGCTCAGTCCAGCACTCACTTGACAGCCAGGGAAATGCTACGCTACTGGGTCATATGGCCTCCACAGTGCATGTGGTGCCCTATGCTCGTCTTCATATGAGAGCAGCTCAATGGACCTGGCCACTCAGTGGACTCAGGCGTCAGGAGCGCTCTCAGACCAAATACAAACATCCGATCGTCTGTTTTGGTCCCTACACTGGTTGACTTCCACCAAGAATATTTTGTTGGGGGCTCAATTTCAACCATTGATACCCCAAGCAACCCTAACAACAGATGCCTCCAAAACAGGGTGGGGAGCCAATCTGCAAACTCTCTCCACTCAGGGCACTTGGTCTCTACAGGAGACCACCCTTCATATCAATCTTCTGGAACTGCGAGCAATTGACCTTTCCCTCTAGTTCTTCCTCTCCCTCCTAGCCAACCTCACGGTCCTATTTCAGACGGACAATCAGTGGCCATGTTTTACATAAACAAACAAGGAGGGAACGGGCTCTCTGTCGCTTTGCAACGAAGCTCTAAGACTATGGGCCTCTTCGCCAGAGAGCATCAGATTCACCTGCTAGCAGTGTATCTCCCAGGAGTTCAAAACTCTCGGGCAGACAGGCTCAGTCGAGTTCTGCTGCCACACGAATGGTCCCTACATTTGGACCAAATAAACCGCATCTTTCAGGAATGGGGGACCCCGGACATAGACCTCTTTGCAAGTCCGTGGAATGCCAAACTTCCCCGGTTCTTTTCCAGAACTCCGTGTCAGGGAGCTCAGGCTACGGACGCCTTTCTCCTGAATTGGAGTCAGGCATTCCTATATGCCTTTACACCCATTCCTTTGATTCCCAAGACTCTGTTCAAACTCCAGAGGGATCATGGAACTATGATCCTCATAGCTCCACGCTGGCCACGCCAAGTGTGGTTCCCTCTACTTCTACAGCTCTCCAGAGATCCTACTTGGATCTGGGAGCTGCGCCAGACTCCTGTCTCAGGAGGAGGGGACTTTGTGGCACCCAAACCCCAAATCCCTTCACCTCAGTGCTTGGTTACTGAAGGCTTAAGCCTTCAAGACTTTCATCTTTCCCAACCAGTGAAAGATATCCTTTCTGCCTCTAGGAAACCCTCTACCAGGCGTTCCTATGCTTTCAAATGGAAACGTTTTTCCATTTGTGTGCTCAGCAGGGTCTTGACCCACTGGCACTTCCTTTGAATTCCTTCTTGGTTATCCCTGCATCTATCCAATGCAGGCCTCAAGACGAATTCGGTAAGAGTCCATTTAACTGCTATTGCAGCATCCTTGGAAACATATAAATGGACAACCTATCTCCTCTCATCCTCTTGTTGCAAGATTCAGAGAGGCCTGACTCTCACTAAACCTCCATCAGACCACCCCCGGTCGCATGGGATTTGAATCTAGTGCTCGGTCAACTTATGAAGCCACTTTGAGCCAATGTTTTCCACCTCCTTGAAATTCTTCCTGGAAGGTCATCTTCCTCATTGCAGTCACTTCGGCTCGCCGCATCAGTGAGCTGCAGGCTTTAGTGGCTAATCCACCTTACACAAGATTTCATCATGATAAGGTGGTCCTTAGGACGAATCCCCACTTTATGCCTAAAGTGGTCTCGCCTTTTCATCTTAATCAAGAGGTATATCTACCTGTCTTTTTTCCAGCTCCTCATGCATCCAATGCAGAGAGGAACCTTCATACTCTGGATTGTAAAAGAGCTCTCGCTTTTTACTTAATAGGATCAGCCACATCGAAAGTCTTCTCATTTTGTGGCCTTTGATCCTTCCCATTTGGGACTTCCAGTCTCCAAGCGTACACTTTCCAATTGGATGCTCAGTGTATTTCTTTTGCTTACCAGAGCAAAAACATTTCTCTGGAAGGCCATGTCACTGCTCACAATGTGAGGGCCATGGCAACTTCTATGGCTCATCTGCACTCTGTATCCATAGATCAGAACTGTCGAGCCGCTACCTGGGCCTCGGTTCATACCTTCACAGCCCATTACTGTTTGGACAAGGACTCCCGCCGGGATGCCTTGTTTGGCCAGGCTGTCCTCAAGCACCTGGTCCATTCCTAAACAACTCCTGCCCACCTTCCCAGAATGGATGCCTGAGATCCATACGAAGATGGCGAACCTTTACAGGGGATCCCATGCATCTAAGCTAGGGAGTCCCCATATGTGAGGACTTATTCCTGCTTGTTCCTGGAGATAGCACAGTTACTTACCTGTAACAGGTGATCTCTGGGAACAGCAGGAATTAGTCCTCACAACCCACCCACCTCCCCTAGGAGTTGTATCTTTTATCTATCTATCTTCCTGTCCTCTCTGTTGACTCAGCTATAAACTCGAAACTGAGGAGAGCTGTTCAGGAAGGCGGGAAGGCAGGTGCGCATGTGCAGTGGGAGGTCCCAAAAGCTTCTATTCTAAGAAGCTGGGGAGCTTTCCCGCACGGGCTCCGTCGGTACCGACGTACCCATATGTGAGGACTAATTCCTGCTGTTCCCAGAGATCACCTGTTACAGGTAAGTAACTGTGCTGTCTCTGGACCGAGCAGGAGGATTGTCTTCACATAAACCTCCTGGAACTCAGAGCCATCTTCTATGCTCTTCAAATATTTCAGGACCGCCTGAGCTACAAGACGGTTCTTGTCCAAACCGATAATCAAGTAGCTATGTTCTATGTGAACAAGTAGGGTGGGACGGGTTCTCAGGTGCCGTGCAACGAAGCTCTACTCCTCTGGGCCTTCACCAGAGAATCTCAAATCCACCTACTAGCGGTGTATCTACCAGGCACAGAAAATCTCTTGGCAGACAAACTCAGTTGAGTACTGCTGCCACATGGGTAGTCTCTTCATCCAGAGCAAATTGCTTGAATCTTTCAGATCAGGGGAACTCCAGATATAGACCTCTTTGCAAGTCCTCAGAATGCCAAACTTCCCCGATTCTGTTCCAGAATTCCGTCTCAGAACTGTCAGGCAAGGGATGCCTTCCATCTCCATTGGGGTCAGAACTTCCTCTATGCCTACCCACCCATTTCCCTCATTCCCAAGTCTCTATTCAAGCTCCAGAGAGACAGGGGCCATATGATCCTCATAGCCCCGCGCTGGCCATGACAGACGTGGTATCCACTGCTTCTGCGTCTCTCTCAAGCCAAGCCTCTGGAGTTGGGATATGCTCCAGATCTTCTTTCCCAGGAGAACGGGACGCTATTGCACCCGAACCCTCAGTCCCTACACCTCAGGGCGTGGCTACTGAGAGCATAGAATTCCAGGTTAAGGATATCCTTTTGGCTTCAAGAAAACCTTCCACAAGATGTGCCTATGCTTTAAGTGGGAAAAGGTTCTCTATCTGGTGTTCAAAAAAGGAACTTAATCCCTTTTCAGTACCAATGGAGGCGTTACTGGAATATCTCCTCCATTTATCATCCTCTGGTCTTAAGGCCAATTCAGTAAGGGTCCACTTTAGTGCCATTGCGGCATTCCACAAGCCGTTGGATGGACAACCTGTTTCCTCTCAACCACTTGTAGTGAGGTTTATGAGAGGTCTACTCTTAACTAAACCTCCCATTAAACCACCAGCGGTGGAATGGGATTTGAATCTTATCCTTGGGCAACACATGAAGCTGCCCTTCGAACCCTTAGCCATTACATCTCTGAAATTTCTTTCTTGGAAGGTAATCTTCCTAATTGCTCTCACTTCTGCAAGACGCTTCAGTGAGCTTCAAGCTTTAGCGGCTGATCCTCCTTATACAAGGTTCCACCATGATAAAGTAGGACTCACCCTCACTTTATGCGAAAGGTGGTTTTGCCTTTCCATTTAAACCAATCGGTTTACCTTCCTGTATTCTTCCCTAGGCCTCATGCCTCCAGTGCAAAAAGGAATCTTCATACTCTGGATTGTAAAAGAGCCTTGGTTTTTTACCTTCAGAGAACTAAGCAACATAGAAAGGCTTCCCAGCTTTTTGTTGCCTTTGACTGTAGTCGTCTTGGATTACCAGTTTCCAAGTGAACTTTGTCTAAATGGATTGCAAATTGCATATCCTTTGCATATGAGAGCAAGGGACTTTCTCTCGAAGGTCATGTCACAGCTCACAATGTGAGAGCAATGGCAGCCTCTATGGCTAACCTTCGCTCAGTGTCCATTGACGACATTTGTAGAGCAGCCACTTGGGCTTCGGTACACACCTTTGCAGCCCACTACTGCTTAGACAAGGACTCCTGTCGGGATGCCTCATTTGGCCAGGCTGTTCTCCAGCATCTCTTTCAGACTTAGAACAACTCCTACCTGCCATCCCGGGTTTCGATGCTAGAGATCCATGGGAGGAAGCATGACCCATCTCAACCTGGGTTTTTCAGTTTTCTGGGGTCATCTCCCTGGCATCTCTCAGCTGGGGAGTCCCCATATGTGAAGACTACATTCCTGCTTGTTCCTGGAGATAGCGTAGTTACTCACCTGTAACAGGTGATCTCCAGGAACATCAGGAATTGAGTCTTCACAACCCACCCACCTGCCCTAGGAGTTGTATCTCTCTCTCTCTCTCTCCATTATTTCCTTCTCTCCTTTATCTCAGCTATAAACTCAACTGAAGAAGGAGAGTTGGAAAGGCTGGAAGGCAACAGCGCAGGCGCAGCGGGATGCTCCCAAAATCTTTCCTATTCGACTCTGGGGAGCGTTCCCACGCAGGCTCCGTCAGTACCGACAATACCCATATGTGAAGACTCAATTCCTGCTGTTCCCAGAGATCACCTGTTACAGGTGAGTAACTATGCTTTCTCTGCACAAGACTGGAGGAGAGATGAGAGGAAATTTTGATGGAGGTTTCTCTGTGGATGAACACCTGCTTACCTGTGAAAAATCCCTTTAAATATTGCCCTCTTTGTAGACGTATATCTTAGGAAGATTGCATAGACACTGTTGAGAGTACAGAGAATAGATTCAAGCCATCATATGCAGCTTCTACTCAGATCTCATTCATATGTCTGAGAATCATCCCAGACAATTGTTTCAAGTTGTGACTAGTCTCATATCTCCAGTGTCATCTAGCAGTTTCTGTTGATTTACTTTTGCAATTCATTTTTCTAGGTAGGTTCTTTTGCTCAGAGAGCAACTCTTTCTTATCCCCCACCATTCCTTTGCCTCTAGGTGCTTACTGTTGCAAGCTTTGGGCCTGTGATATAGTGTGGCATTCAGTCGCAAGAGCTCATAAAATATTATGGGAGGGAGGCGGCGTGGTCTAGTGGTTAGGACAAGGTACTTCAGGCCGGAGGGTCGGGGGTTCAAGTCCCACCTGGGGACAGCAATCTCAAGCCGGAGGGATTGGGATTTCTAGTCCTATAGGACTCCTTGTGGTCTTGGGCAAGCCACTTAATCCTCCAATGCCCATGTTCCCTGTATGTATTAGTGTGTGTGTCTCATATCCCCTCATGTTAAATGTATCCCCCAATTGGCCGCTTTGACCCGGTGAAAAGCGGGATATAAATACAGCTAAATAAATAAATAAATTATGCACACAAAGTTTAGGGCCAAACAAAACTTCTTTTATTGTCCTTTAGCTATACAGAAATCACTCCCCAGCCTGTTATCCTCACAGGTTGGTTCTCAGTACCCTTTCCCCGACCCACAAATTAAAGTCAGAATTCAGTTCAGCCCAAAGTCCAGACAGTCACTTGGGGCTACGTCTGTGGGGATTTCTTCAACTTACATTTTGTCCTGTTTCCTGAAGCCCTGTATAATCCAAATGGCAGTACCGTAAACTGGAACAAGTCTTGCTGTGTCAAAAAGGTAGTTTTCTCCTTGGTAATTTTCCAGAGTCAATGGTGTCTGCCAGTATCCCTTGATCAAATCCAGGGTTGAGATAAAGCATGCTCCACTGAGTTGCTTGATTAGCTCATCTGCTTGCGGCATTGCATACACTTCCATTTAAGAAACAGCATTGACCTTTCGGGAGTCAGTGCAGAAACAGATGCTCCTGTCTGGTTTGGGAACAAGACGATAGGGGGATGATCAGTCACTCATAGACTCTTCTATAACTCCCAGGTTAAGCATTTCCTCAAGTTCCTTGGCAACAGCCTGTTGCCAGGCCTCCAGAATTCAATAGAATCATTGCTGAATAACCACCTCGGGGTCAGTAATGATATCATGATAAGTGAGGTGGGTTCGCCCTGGGCGGGTGGAGAACACATCTAGGTTCTGGTGGATAAGACCTTCTAAGTCTCTTATTTGGGCCGCGGAGAGCTGGTCTCCAGTCAGGATTTGAGTTGGATGAGACAGGGCTGATGTTTCTGGCCCAAAGTCCTCCTGTACCACCACAGCCATCACTGGAGTCCACTTTTTCAGTAGATTAATATGGTAAATTTTGGCCTTTTTTCATTTATCTGGCTGGGCAGTTTTGTAGTTAACAGGTCCCACTTTCTTTTCTACCTCATATGGCCCCTGCCATTTACAGAGTAACTTCCTCTCAGACGAGGGCAGCAAGACTGAAACTCTGTTGCTTGGTTGGAAGGTATGGTGCACAGCTGCTCAGTTGTAGCCTTTGACCTGTTCGGCTTGGGCTTTTTCCAGACTTATTCTGGCCACCTCTCTGGCTTTCTTCATCCAGTCTTGCATTTGTATCATGTACTCCACCAGATTACATATGGGACGTGTTTCACATGCCAGGTTTCCCTTACCATGTCTAATATGCCTCTTGGCTGTCTTCCAAAGAGCATTTCAAAAGGCGAAAACATCATGGAACTCTGAGGCACATCGTGGATGGCAAATATCAAATTGGGTAGGAAAATATCCCAATTCTTTCCATCCCCTTGCACAAACATTTTTAACATCTGCTTCAGAGGTTTATTGAATTGCTTGATGAGGCCATCCATTTGTGTGATTATATGCTGGTGTTCACAGCATCTTAACTTTCACCAAGGCACACACTTCCTTCATCACCCTGGATACAAAGGGTATTCCCTGGTCTGTGAGGATCTCGCTGGGTATTCCCACCCGAAAAAAGACTTCTCAGAGGGCATTCATGATTGTAGTGGTCTTCATCTTTCTCATAATGATGGCCTCCAGATATCTGATAGCATAGTCCAGTATGACTAAAATATACTTGTTACCTCAGGTGGTTCACTCCAGGGGCCCTAGAAGATCCATGGGCACCTTTTTGAATGGAGTTTCAATAATGGGAATAGGTACCAGAGGGGCAGGTCTAACTCTGGCAGGGTTGTGAAGTTGGCAGCTTGGGCAACTGGAGGAAAGATCCATAAACCATTATTAAAGAGGACCCGGGAAATTCGCTGCTTACCCCAGGATGAGCATTGTGGAAGCTGTGAACTTTGGGTTCCTGCCAGGTACATGTGACCTGGATTGGCCACTGTTGGAAACAGGATACTGGGCTTGATGGACCTTGGTCTGACCCAGTATGATATTTCTTATGTTCTTATGGCATGACTGGCAATACAACTGCACTCGCTTATGGACCCGAGGCCAGAAAAATCAAGCTTAAATACCCTGTAGTGTTTTCTCTACCCCCCATGTGTTGCTCTAACAAATAGCTATGTGCTAATGATATACCTGCTGATGATAGGGTTGGGGAAATATCAGTTGTTCTTCCTCCTCCCCCTCTAGGGAAACCTCGGCCACTCTATATAACAGATCTCTCTTTAGCACAAAATAGGGAAAGGTTTTCCTAGAGGAGTCTCCACTGCCTACTGGAACCCCATAAACTTCCAAGACCACTCCTGGACATGTTTAAGTGACTAATTTTCTTGCTGGGCCTTCCTGAAGCTCCCTGGATCTCTCCCCAACCTCCACTCTGGGAGGGTGACTAGTATGTTTGGGTTACCAACACTGGGTCCTGAGCGTTTACCAGGGATTTCTTCATTAGGCTCTTCCTCCCTGGCCACTCCTCTATAGCTGTGCCCAGGTTTCTGGTGGTAGTGTAGCTTCTCCCGATGAAGCTGACTCCGGGATTCAGCAGGGTTGGGTTTCTTGATATACAGATCCAGGTCTTCTAGGGGGAAAACCTCTGGGAAGCTTTCTTGGTTTGACTTAGTGGAGTCATCAGTTAGCCGGGCCCATATCACCCAGAAGCTTGGGTAATCTTGGCCAATCACTACTGGGTATGAAAGCCAGGGCAGCACTACGACCTTGAACGTATCATGCCCTGCCGGAGTCTTGAGTGAAATCTGTGCCGTTGGATACTGCCTCTGTTCTCCATGCACACATGTTACAGTCCTTTGTACAGTCTTTGTATAATCGATCTGAAATCAGTTTACGATTTCTTGGCAAATGAGGGTCTGCATACACCCTAAGTCTACCAAGGCCTGGAAGCAGGTCCCCTCAAGATCCAGTGGAATCACAGAGTTTGGTGCACCTGGGCAGGGAATGTCTACAAAAGTGCAACTGTGAGGGGTACTTAGGCTGACATCTATTGGTTCTAGGGGACATTCCCAAGCAAAGTGTCTCCGGGCTCCATACCTAAAACAGGTGAAGGGGTCATTGCTGGGCCCATGCCCTCACCTAGGGGGTGACTTCGGGTTTGAAACATGGGAGCCAACATCTGCTCCGGCTTCCCCTTCCATCCTCCTGGGCTAATAGGTGACCTCTTCCCCTTCTCACTATCTGCTCCAGTCACCAGCTGTACTTCATGATACCCTTCTGCTATTTTCAGTGCACTCTCCACTGTAAACTGGGGTGCTGGTGACCCACTGTTTTATCAGGGTGGTCAAGCCCTCTAAAAGCTGCTCCAATAGCACAATCTTAGCTGTCTCGGGCCCGGTCTTTCCTTTCGGTTGTGGCCACTTCCACACGAGATCCTTCAGTCGATGGAAGAATCTCTGAGGGCTCTCTTATATCTGGAGTCCCTTCTTTCTGAATCGCTGGCAGTAGGCCTCTGGTGTACAGGCGACCCGTTCCAGTATGGTGGCCTTGACAGCTGTGTATGTACCTTGCCCATCTGGGTTGGCATCCTGGAATGCAACCTTACTGATACCCGTTAGCAGATTCCCCTAGTAAGTCGTCCATGTCGCCACAGGCCACCCAGCCATTTGCTCAAACTTCATCAAAAGTGATCAGATTCATCTTCAGCTGTCATTTTAATTAGTGCATGCACTGGAGGGTGGAGTTGCAGTCTCTGTAGGGCTTGTGTCAGTTGAGCCAGGGAAGTCTTCTGTAGCTGCCCCTACTCCTGAGCTAGAGTCTGTAACTGCTGCTGACATTGTTGTTGCTGCTGCCCTTCTATCAGCATCTGGAGGAGCCATTCCATTCTGGCATGTCACTGCTTACATGCAAAACACAACCACAGCTCAATGTTCTGCATCTGAGTTAACTCTGTATCATTCTAGCTCCAAATTTTTAACAGCCCTAGTGGTCAAAACAAAACCCTGCCTTCTGGCACTGACTAGACTTTTCTTCCAGCTCCCTAGCTAGGACAAAGCTTATCCCATACAAACAAAATAAAATATCCTGACATGCTGTAACAGCCTAGAGGTACATGGATTTTCCCTCTGTCACATGGTTAGAGAAAATCCCCAAGCTGCCACTACATCTGGTATAGTGTGGTGTGCTGTGGCAAGGGCTCATAAATATTATGCACACAACAGTTCAGGGCCAAACAAAACTACTTTTATTGTCTTATCACTCTCCGGCCTGTTGTCCTCACAGGGCTAGTTCTCAATGCCCTTCCTCCGACCCACAAATTAAAGTCAGAATTTAGTGAGTGGAGGAGTAGCCTAGTGGTTAGAACACTGGCTTGGTAACCAAGCAACCAGGGTTTGATTCCCACTACCACTCCTTGTGGCCTTGGGCAAGTCATTTAACCCTCCATTGCCTCGGAAGAAAGGCCTGGCAATCTACTTCCGGTGACACTGCCAAGAAAACCCAGGAGCTTCTGGGTCGCCAGGAGTCAGGACTGACTTGAAGGCACACATTGCATTTTTTTAGTGCAGCCCAAGGTCCAGGCAGTCACTTGGATTTCGGTGTATCTCCAGGAACAAGCAGGAATGAGTCTTCACATATGGGTACGTCGGTACCGACGGAGTCTGCGCGGGAACGCTTCCCAGCGTCCAATCAGAAAGCCTTTGGAAGCATCCCAACACGCCTGCGTGCTGCCTTCCCGCCTTCCCAACTGTCTCTCCTCAGTGTTTTCATTTTTCCGCGGAGCCGGCAGGACATCCTCCTGTCACCACAGAAAATTCTTCTTTTATTTTTTAGTTTTTTTGTAGTCGCGACTGCCTTCCCCGACGCCACCGGTACTGCCGGTGTTTCTTTTTCCTTTTCTTGTAAAATTTTCCCTTTTTAAGGAATATTTTTCCTCCTCATTGTCTCACGGTTTCTCAGGCCTGTTAGGCCTCTCCTTTTTCCTTCATGGAACCGCCAGCCACTATCCCCAAGAAATGTACAAACTGTGGCAGTACAAACTTATTTTTAGACACTCACAATTGGTGTCTAACCTGCTTGGGTCCTGACCATTTTCCTCCGGAGCCCTCTGGCAATAGTATTGTGGGAAGACGTTTTCAACATCGAGTTCCCCTCGACATGCGGTCCCCATCCAACTTCAGGGCACCGACCATATCTTCTTCTACACAGGATCAGGTAACCCAAAAACAGTCTGTTAAGACTAGCCAGTCCTCGAGCGGCAGTTCTCATGCACAGCATAGAGATGCCTACGGCCTTGCCCTCGAGAAACCACTGGCTTCGAAACCTCGGTGGGAGTCTTCGGCCTCCAAAGCCTGTGTGGGGTTTCAGGTTGTTCCTGAGGTTCAGCCCTCACAGAACATACCTGAGCCATGCCCGGTGGTGGCATCCGCCTCGAGCGGTACCGATACCCCGGCATCGGCAATGGTGTTGGATGAAACATTCCTCACCAAGGATCGTTGTCTGGCGTCCTCGGTACCTACGGGGTCGTTGGATACGCTCCAGACCGACTTTCCAGTATCGGTACCGGTACTGATACTAGTACCGACGTCAGTACCCTCCAGACGTGCATCGATAGACTCGCTTCCTTCGATGCCGAGTCTGGAATCGATCTCTAGTCTGGAGGACTGGGTACCTACTCGCCTTGGTACCGACACCAGACGGTACCGAAGGCTTGGTTCCGATAATTCAGATCCGCAACTCTCGGTTTCTTCGATACCATTAGAGTTGCCACCGGCTGGCCTTCATCCACCGGTATCGGATACGGTACCGAAGTCGGTACCGTTATCCACATTACCATTGCTGTCGGTGCCTTCCATGCTTCTCTCGTCAGGCTCGCTTCCCTCGATACCGAGTTTGGAATCGATCCCTAGCATGGACGATGTGCTACCGACTGGCGCTGGTCCCAACCTCCCGCAGTACCAGCGACCATCCTATAAGGATTCCATACTGCACCATCCAGGATCTTCTATTCCTATAAGCTTGGATAGATCCTTCTTTTCATTTGCAGTATCTGCACTAAATTTATTCTAACCTTCCTAGATATCTCTTCATGAGACATCTTTTCTTTAACTTTAAGAGTCTTTATGATGATCATGCCCATACTTAACAGGGTTTTCCTCTTCCTCTTGGAGGAAAGAGAACTAACAACTATTAATAAACAGTTGTTTTTCCCTGTACTGGCATGTATCATCTCACCTGTCAGAGACTTCCTCCATAGTCAGTCTCTTTTAACTCTGTCTTGCCTCCCTCTTACTATAACATTTGGTTTGTAAGAGGGACCCTTTTACACTGGTAAGCCCCTATGGTCCTCTACCTGTTCTACCGGGGGATTCTCCCTTCCGTAGTTGTCTCCCCCCTTGTTACCTTAGGGCAGCCCATCAGACAATAGGAAATCCTACCAGGTCTGTTGTTTCTTTTTCCCAATCTAAAAGAGGGATAGGGAAAAGAAATTTTCTCTGCTGCCCTGGTTACGTTGCTGCAGATACAGCAATTCCTAGTGGTTAAGCCACTGGTTCTGTCCACCACACAACCAGGGATTCTCCTCCACTAGCAATCCTTCTAGCCTTAGTGCTAAGTCCGAAACAGGTTATCAACCTCGTTTGGGAAACCCTCTTATCACAGCCTGGTTGGTTAACTTCTATTCTCCCCCCCCCCCTTGTCCTTGGCAGAATACTTGGTTACCTGCTGGCTTTCCACAGTCAGTTTTTCTTCTAACCAATCTGCAGCATGCTCTCTGCAACTCTACAGAGTAGCTTTGCACTATGGGCCCTTGCTAGAGAGCATTAGTATCTTGCCTAGCAGATAACCCCAGATGGTTAAAAGGGGTTCCCCCAGTCATGTTTCCATGACTGGTAGGTATTTCCTACCCTTACCATCTCATCTTAAATCTCTTTTGAGACATCAGTCTCAGGCCTTTCATTACATGAAAACCTAAAGAAGGGCCAATTCCCTGGCTTGGCCCATATCTCCTTTGGTCTTCTTGTCAGAGATAATTTTCTTCAATGGCAGCTAGAGGACGCCCAATACCCCTCTTGCCCTCATAGGCAAGTCACTAGGGTATCTTCCTCTAGTGGCGTCCTCTATCCATTCTCCATATGGCAATTCTGGAGAAATCTGGACTTCCTGCCTATAGTCTGAAGTTATCCTCTGCCTTTTTCACGTAGGCCATCCTAGTTATTCAAGAGCTCAAATTCTGAAAAGAATCCAGACTTCTTCTTGTCAGGGAGACCTCTCCTCTGACTCTGCCAATCATAACCAGGAAAAGAGTTTTCTCTGTATGTCTATTCAAGCAGGTATTAACCTTCTTGCTCTTAGATGAATCTTCCTCTCTCCCTATATCCCTAGGGGGGATCAGCTTCTATAGACCTCTCTCCTTCCACATACCTGGAGATATGTGTCTATATGTCTACATATTCATATATATATATATATATAAATATATAAATATATATATATATAATATATATATTTATATATATATATACACACATATATATTTGTATATATATATATATATTCATCTATATCTGTGTGTCTTCTGCTCCTACATATCTCCTATAGATATATGCATATATACCCTATATGTGTATATATACAATATATATATGTATATATACATAGATATATTTATAGATCTACTGAGATATATTTTTAGATAGATATGTATCAATATACTCATCTGTCTGTTCTGTTAGGTTCAGATATCCTTATATTCCTATATGATCCTGACAGATGGGCACTACCCCTATCAATGCTCTGCCAGCATACTTAGGGGGCGACACTTATAACCACTTCCTGTGGTAATTAACAAAATTTTCCTTACCATATAGGTTGGGTACTCCTGAAGCTCTCCATGTACCTTTCTTTTTTCCTAATTGACCCCATTTAGGAAAGACATTGCAGAGCTTCAGTTAACCTAACGCTTAGCGCTCCTGAGTCTGTCCTTACTTCGTATCAGATACAAGGGTCTCCATACCCTTTCTCCCCTACATGGACTGATTCCTTCGCCAGTCCAGTTAGGTCAGACTCATTTTTTCTTTGGGTCCTAAATTTATACTGTTTTTGGACCTAAACAGCTTAAGCTTTCTTTAATACTGCCTTCTGCGTCTCCGCTGAAGCTCTACCTCTTATACTACCCCAGTCTTTCCCCCTGGGGCCATTTCTCACCATGAAGGGTTCTGACCTCCACTTGTTTTTCTCTGCTTTTATTACCTCTACTTCTCAGTGAGGTACCCCTTGAGCACATTCACTGGCTCTTCTAATAGATCCATATGTACCTCAGTGGAATTGTGCAAGGTCTACAAGGGAGGCCAAGATTACAATATTTTACTACAAAATACCCTCTATACAGGGTCTTCCCCTTTAGAAATCCTGTTCTAGCCAGCTGTTCCACAGCTCCTCTTCTGTATTCAACTCCTACCCTCCATCCCCAGGATGCCTGAGGTCTTAAGCAATAGCATGGCTCGTTCTAGACTTGCAACATGCTAGGACTCCCTCTGGGCATCTGAGCTTGGGAGTCCCCATATGTGAAGACTCATTCCTGCTTGTTCCTGGAGATAGCACAGTTACTTACCTGTAACAGGTGATCTCTGGGAACAGCAGGAATAAGTCTTCACAACCCACCCACCTCCCCTAGGAGTTGCTTTTTCTCTATCTCTATCTTTCCCTTCCTTGCGCTCTCTCTCTCTCTCTCTTTGTCTCAGCTTTCAAACTTAACTGAGGAGAGACAGTTGGGAAGGCGGGAAAGCAGCACGCAGGCGTGTTGGGATGCTTCGAAAGGCTTTCTGATTGGACGCTGGGAAGCGTTCCCGCGCAGACTCCGTCGGTACCGACGTACCCATATGTGAAGACTTATTCCTGCTGTTCCCAGAGATCACCTGTTACAGGTAAGTAACTGCTATCTCCAGGAACAAGCAGGAATGTAGTCTTCACATATGGGTATCGTCGGTACCGATGGAGCCTGCGCGGGAACGCTCCCCAGCGTCCAATTAGAAAGCTTTTGGGAGCATCCCACAGTGCCTGCGTGCTGCCTTCCCGCCTTTCCCAACTGCCTCTCTCCAGTTCTTCGTTTTCCGCGGAGCCAGCAGGTCATTTTCCTGTCACCGCAGAAATTATCCCATATTTTTCATTCTTTTTTTGTGGTAGCGTCTGCCTTCCTCGACGCTATACCGGTACCGCCGGTTCTTTCTTTCTTTCTAAAAAAAAAAAAAAAAATTCTAATCTTTATCTGGATTTTCCAGCCTTTTTTCCCTCGGGTGCCATGCGCCATTTTGGCATTTTGTGATCCCGCTTTTTTGCATTCTGGATAATCCTTGCCGTAGTATTTAAGGCAGTTCGGAGGGGGTTGGTTTGGGTGGCGGGTAGTCCATGGTAGATTATGTTGCAAAAATCCAGATGAGGGAGTGTCATGGCTTGTATTACTGTCCTGAAGTCTTGGGGTTCGAGGAGGGGTCGGAGGCGTTGCACAGTTTTAACTTTGTGGAATATTGTCCCGGTGGTCTTGTTGATTTGATGTTTAAAGGTGAGAGCTTGGTCAATGATAATGCCTAGGTACCTTATTTGAGGTTGTATTTGAATTTGCGTGGTTCCCATGTTGAGGTGGGTAGGTGGTTTGAAATCTGGGTCTTTTGTTACTATAAGGGCTTCAGTTTTCTTTATGTTGATGGATAGGTTGTTCTCCTGTAGCCAGTTGGACACGTCGGTGAAGCAGGCTGATAGCTGGTCATTTGTTGGGTTGGTGGTTGTGATCGGTGCATAGAGCATTATGTCGTCAGCAAATATGTGGAAGTTGATGTTGTGTGTGTGTATGATTGAGCAGAGTGGGCGGAGATAGATGTTAAAGAGCATGGCTGATAAAGTGGATCCTTGGGGTACTCCTTGATGTTGTTGGTAGGGGGGTGAGGTTGCGGTGAGGGTGCGGATCAGTTGCTGTCTGTTGGTTAGATAGGATCTGAACCATTGGAGCACAGTGTCCTTGATTCCAATTGATTGGAGTCTGGATATGAGGATTTTGTGGGCGATTGTGTCAAAGGCCGCTGATATATCTAGGAAGAGCAGGATGTATTCGGATTTTTTCTCTTGGGTTCCTATGATGAGGGTGTTCATCAGCATGGTCATGAGGGTCTCGACTCCATGTAGTGGCCGGAATCCGTGTTGCTGCGGGTCTAGTATGTCATTGATGTCCAGATGTTCTTGAAGTTGGCGTTGGACTACCTTCTCTATTATCTTGGCGGTGAGGGGGAGGCTCGCAACTGGTCTGTAGGAGGTGGGATCCAGAGGGTCCAGGTTGTGTTTTTTCAAGGTTGGTCGAATGATTGTGGTACAGTTACCAGGTAAGTGTAATTATTATTTCCAAGTGTGGCGGTACCATCTCCGTCACCGACACTCACGAGTGGTGCCTCAAATGTTTAGGTCCTGACCACTCCATCTCGGAGTGTTGTTGCCTGTGGGATGATGTCAAAGAGGGGTCGGTAGAACCGAGCTGCTAAGCTTAGCACCCTTTTTCCCTACGATGCAGCATCCGTGGCATCGACGTCTTCCAGGGCTTCGTCTTCCTCCCATGGATCTCAGGTAACCAAACATAAATCTGGCCAGTCCTCAAAGGGTAGATCTCCTTCCAAGCATCGAGATGCCTCTGGCGTTGCCCTTGAGGGACTTGTACCGGCAAAATTGCCCCGGCGGGAGGCTTCAGCTTCCAAAGCACTATCGGGGCTCCAGGATGATCTCAAGGCCTCAACCTCGGCAGAACTACTGGTGCCATGCTCTGGGGTACCGGCCGATTTGTCTGGTACCAACACCCAGGCATCGGCAGCGTTGACCAGAGATTTCTGGCTATTGAGTACAGTCTGGCGGCTCTCCTTGCTGCATCAGTGCCTTCGGGACTGCTTCAGACAGTTCAACCGGTACCGACACCGGTTCTGGCACCGATACCGGTACCGACGGCATCGACATCGGTGAGTATGCTACCAGCACCGAGTCATGCTATTTCCTCCGGTATTGACAGGCCGGTACCGGACCCCTCCGGTACCGACTTCGATCGGTATCGGTATCGTGCTTTACAAGAGCACCCGGACATAAGATATTTTGAATCCTCCGATGATCCTGAGGACTCTGACAGCTCTGTCGATGCTGGAGTACTTCTCTCTGAGGAGCCGCCTTCTCCTAAACGTAGGATGTCTCCTCCAGAGGATATATCCTTTCAGGATTTTATCAGGGAGGTGGCTAGGGGTCTTTCCATCACAGTGGCTCCTGAAACAGAGCCCAGAGCAAAGGAGTTGGAGATTTTACAATATCCTAAAGCTCCCAAGGAAGCGGCTACTTTGCCTATTCATGAGATCTTGCATGATCTCATGTTAAGAATGTGGGAAACACCTCTTACCACCTCTCCTCATTCCTGTAGGCTGGATACCATGTATCGAGTACCTCCTTGTCCTGGATTTGAAAAACCTCAGTTGCCACACCACTCCATAGTGGTGGAGTCAGCTATGAGAAGGATCAAGAGTGCAAAGAGACTTGCATCTAATCCTTCAGGACGTGAATGTAGGACTCTTGATGCCTTTGGGCATCGAACATTCCAGACCTCTATTCTTTCTGCCAGGATTAGTTCCTACATCTTATACATGGGAATGTTCCTTAAGGAGGTTACAGGAGATCTCGAACTTATGAGCCCTCTCCTTCCTGATGATAAGAGGCAGGATTATCTTACACTTGTAAAACATGCCCAGGATGTTTCCAAGTTTGTTAATCATGCAGCTTTTGACTGCTTTGAGTGCATAAGTAGAACCGCTGCCATTGCCATAGGTGCTCGTAGGATTGCCTGGCTCCAGGCATCTGACTTAGAACTCTGGGTACAGGACAAACTGGGGAATATCCCTTGTACAGGTGAAAATCTCTTTGGCAAAAATTGGCAAGAGAAAGCTAATGAGCTGGATGCTGATAACACCACTTTGGATAGGCTATCCAAGGCTACAGCTGATCCTGCAAGGAGAAAATCCTACAAGAAACCATTCTTCTCTAAAAAGAAGAGGTTTTATCCCTCCTATACCCAGCAGGTGCATTCTGCAGGTCAGACCGCAGGGGCTTTGACTCTCATCTGGCCCTGAACAGACCAGAGCCTTCCACCATCCCAGGAAGGTTGGGTCATTTTGCCCCCAGATGGGGGCAGATATCAGCAGAAGAATGGACTCTTTCCATTGTAAGAGAGGGGTACAAGCTTCATTTCTTCAACATGCCCCCTCCTACGGTGGTAAGACAGTTCAATTCTCAGGCTTCTCTCAACACTCAGTTGAGTCAAAAGGTCCGTTTACTTCTTGCCCAGGGGGCAATAGAAGACGTACCCATTTCCCAACAGGGTACAGGGTTTTACTCCCCTTATTTCCTTATTCCAAAGAAAACAGGGGTACACAGACCCATTTTAGACCTCAGAGAATTGAACAAATTCCTGTTCAAAGAGAAATTCAAGATGATTTCTCTGGGAACTCTGCTGCCATACCTTCAGAGTCAGGATTGGCTTTGTCCTCTAGATCTCAGGGATGCGTACACTCATGTTCTCATCCATCCAACTCACCGAAGGTTCCTTCGCTTCCAGTTTCAAGGAAAGCACTACCAATACAGGGTGCTTCCCTTTGGCCTGACCTCAGCACCAAGGGTGTTTACGAAATGCATGGCTGTAATGGCAGCATTTCTTCGCACTCTAAGAATATTCGTCTTCCCCTACTTAGACGACTGGCTCATTCGAGCCCCATCAGAGTCAGAGGCCAGAATTTCCCTATCTTGCACAATGCGTATCCTTCAGTATTTGGGTCTGGTCATAAACATCCCAAAATCCAGCCTAACTCCCACTCAATCGCTAAAGTTTATAGGAGCTTTGCTGGACACCAGAAAAGCAAGAGCCTATCTTCCACAGGCCCGCTGCCTTCGCATTGTGCAGTTAGCATCCCAGGCAGTATTAAAAGGTCATCTCACTGCTCGAGAAATGTTACAACTACTAAGCCACATGGCATCTACTGTGCACGTGGTTCCCTATGCTCGACTCCATATGAGAGCAGCCCAATGGACTCTATCTACTCAGTGGACTCAGGCATCAGACTGCCTATCAGACAAAATAGCAAACACAAGTCGCCTTGTTTTGTCTCTACAATGGTGGCAGTCAACCCAAAACTTGTTGGTGGGGTCCCCTTTCCAGAAACCCCTACCCCAGGTCACTCTAACAACAGACAACTCACAAGTGGGTTGAGCTCATCTGCAAGATCTCTCTACCCAAGGCACCTGGACTCCACAGGAGACTCACTTATATATCAGTCTCCTAGAACTCAGAGCAATCTTCCTTGCACTTCAAGTGTTCCATACCCAGCTCAGCTAAAAGACAGTCCTAATTCAGATGGACAATCAAGTAGCTATGTTCTATCTGAACAAGCAGGGAGGAACAGGCTCTCTGTCGCTTTGCAACGAAGCTTTGCGACTATGGGCCCTCGCCAGAGAGCATCAAATTCATCTCCTTGCGGTGTATCTGCCAGGCATTCAAAACTCTTGGGCAGACAGACTCAGTCAAGTTCTGCTTCCACACGAATGGTCTCTCCATGCAGACCAGGTAACAAAAAGTTTTCAAATTTGGGGAACTCCGGACATAGACTTCTTTACAAATCCGTTGAATGCTAAACTTCCCCGGTTCTGTTCCAGAATTCCGGCTCAGGGTTCTCAGGCCAGGGATGCTTTCCTCCTCCATTGGGGTCAGGACTTCCTATATGCCTTTCCACCCATTCCCCTTATTCAAGCTTCAGAGAGACAAAGGCCACATGATTCTCATAGCTCCACATTGGCCCTCTGCTCCTGCATCTCTCTCAAGCTTCATCTCTGGAGTTAGGATCTGCTCCAGATCTCCTGTCTCAGGAGGATGGGATGTTGTGGCATCCCAATCCCCACTCTGCATCTCAGGGCCTGGTTGCTGAGAGCCTAGACCTTCATGGTCTTAACCTTTCTCAACAAGTAAGGGATGTCCTTTGTGCTTCCAGGTAACCTTCCACAAGATGCTCTTATGCTTTCAAGTGGAAAAGGTTTTCCATATGGTGTTCGCAAAAGGGTCTTCACCCCTCTGCGATACCTCGGAATCATTACTGGAGTATCTCCTGCATTTATCTAATGCTGGACTTAAGACTAACTCAGTAAGAGTCCATTTACGTGCTATTTCAGCTTCTTTAAAGCCTTTAAATGGACAACCTATTTACTCTCATCCTCTCATAGCGAGATTTATGAGGGGCCTTCTTCTAACTAAGCCTCCCATTAGGCCACCTCCAGTGGCGTGGGACCTGAATCTGGTTCTTGGGCAGCTCATGAAGCCGCCTTTTGAAACTTTAGCTACTACCTCCTTGAAATTCCTTTCCTGGATAGTTATTTTTCTCATTGCAATCACATCAGCACGTCGCATCAGTGAATTGCAAGCATTAGTTGCTGATCCTCCTTACATAAGGTTCCATCATGATAAGGTAGTCCTTAGGACTCATCCACACTTTATGCCAAAGCTGTTCTCACCTTTTCATTTAAACCAGGCGGTTTACCTGCCTGTATTTTTTCCAAGGCCTCATGCTTCAAATGCAGAAAGGAATCTTCATACTTTGGACTGTAAAAGAGCACTTGCCTTTTACTTACAGAGGACACAGCAACATAGAAAGTCCTCCCAACTCTTTGTTGCTTTCGATCCTTCTCATTTGGGACTTCCAGTCTCCAAGATAACATTGTCCAACTGGATTGCACAGTGTATTTCTTTTGCCTATCAGAGTAAGAACCTTTCTCTGGAAGGCCATGTCACGTCTCACAATGTGAGAGCCATGGCAGCCTCAATGGCTCATCTACACTCTGTGTCTATTGATGACATCTGTCGAGCAGCTACTTGGGCCTCGGTTCATACCTTCACAGCCCATTACTGCTTAGACAAGGACACCACATGATGCCTTGTTTGGTCAGGCTGTTCTACAACACCTGTTCCATACTTATTCTACTCTTACCCACCATTCCTGGTAGAATGCCAGAGATCCATGGGGGGAAGTGGAGCCCTTTCACAGGGCACACAACTTCTGGGGTCTCTCCCTGACATCTGTAGCTAGGGAGTCCCCATATGTGAAGACTACATTCCTGCTTGTTCCTGGAGATAGCACAGTTACTCACCTGTAACAGTTGATCTCCGGGAACAGCAGGAATTTAGTCTTCACAACCCACCCACCTCCCCTAGGCGTTGTATCTTTCTTTTCTTTTCTTTCCCTCTCTCTCTTTGTCTCAGCTTTAAAACTCAACTGGAGAGAGGCAGTTGGGAAAGGCGGGAAGGCAGCACGCAGCCGCTGTGGGATGCTCCCAAAAGCTTTCTAATTGGATGCTGGGGGAGCGTTCCCACGCAGGCTCCGTCGGTACCAACGATACCCATATGTGAAGACTAAATTCCTGCTGTTCCCAGAGATCACCTGTTACAGGTGAGTAACTATGCTTTATTAATATGGTTATCAGTTCCTAAACTGCGTAATTTACAGCTGAATTCCTCTCCCACCTCTGCTTGGAAAGAGCTTTCTGTCTTCAGAGGCCTCTCCCTTGTGCACACAGCTAGCTTCTTAATCCCTCTGTCTGAATCATGCTCTCCCAGCCCTGAGGTCTGAGCTTTTACGGTGGACTGCTGATAAACTCGTTGGAGAGGGACGGGAAACTTCCTATATACTCCATCACAGAGCCTATAATCTATTTTCAACCCAATTGCTTTTTCTTGTCTATTATCCATTGGTAGTGAATCTACCCCATTCCCCTTTTTCATTTCAATGAGTTAATGGCAGGTAAAAAATACAGGCTCAGTATTCAAAGGCATTTACATGATTTACAGACCTGTAGACCATGTAAATGCCACTTAGAGGAATATTCAGTGGCATGATACATGCACAAACCAACGTCAGAAGCAGGAGAAAAAGTACACAGAACCTCCTTTTAATATCCTCTTCAATACGGAAAACCAAACAGACTACCAGCAATAGGGCCTTCAGGTAAACAGCTTCCACTTTGGAACTCTCTCCCCGATTATATCAGATCAATCAAACATCTACAGACATTCTGCAAGGAATTAAAAACTCTACTATTCTCTGAATATTATAACATTTCCTCTGCCACCAATACATTCACCACCACTATCCTTCCAACTAATCTAAATCCCCTCCCCCCCCCACACTATATCCTCCCCTGGCAAGAATATTCCACTGTAACCCTCACTCACTGTTTTACAGTCTTGTAAATACTTAAGAGATCCCGCTTCCACTATATTACAAGGTATATGTGTTTAACTGTCATGTAAATAGTTCTCTGTATCATATGTTCTCTATAAGTGAGTTTTGTGTTTGCTATAACCCCCCTCCCCCGATCGATGGAAGGGGCGGTATAGAAAAACTGTTCAAATAAATAAATACAAATAAAATCCTAAACAAGCTCAGTTATAGCAGTGCACCCTATAATGGTTAAACAGATGTCCTTAAAAAGACTACAGTTTATCCAAAATACAGTTAAGTTCCTTGTTAGAACATGAAAATTTGGTCATGTTATTCCTAGTGGAGTGGAGAAGTAGCCTAATGGTTAGCACAACAGCGTGACACCCAGGAGACTGGGGTTCAATTCCCACTAGCACCCCTTGTAACCTTGGGCAAGTCACTTTACCCTCCCTTGCCTCAGAAGAAAAGACCTGACAATCTTGCCAAGAAAACCCAGGGGTTGTTGGGTTGTCAGGAGTCAGCACTGACTTGAAGGCACTTAAACAAAAAAAATCCCATTAATTAGAGTACAATATAAAATCTTGTTCCTAACTCACCATATTGGCTCACCCCTATACTTGTCTAGGCTTCTCATCCTGTATTTTTATGCTTGGATACTCATATCCTCACTTCAGAAACTGTGCGTTGGTTAAAACTAGACAGATGAATGGTTAAGGAGCGGTAAACTGAAACCTAACAATGAGAGAGTGATAGATAGTTTCAGCCGAAGACACTGGATTGTGGATGAAATTGTTCACAGCAAGCATAGAAAAAAATGGTAAAACAGATATTTTCATTTCATTTATTATTTCTAGACCACCTATGTACTGTAAGTTCTTAGGTGTTAACAGTTTCATGCATCCATAATATACCAGCAAATGATTTACATAAAAACAAAAAATTAGTATGTAAATCCAATAAAACAAATGCAGTATTTGAATCATATATGGCACTACTACATCAAGTGAGTTCAACTTTGCCATAAGCTTGTTGGAACAGATTATGTTTTTAGCCTCCTACAGAACAACAAATAATTCTGCTCCATTCAGATATTTCTTAGTAATGTATTACAGGTTATAGGAGCCATAAATTGAAAAGCTCTTTTTCTTGTAATTGCTTTTCTAGCTATTGCTACAGGGAGAGCATATAAGGCGTCTGTCTCTGGTTTTACCTCATCTGTAAGAAAGAGCTAGAAATGTTTGCTGATCTCATAACTGGCTTTGAAGTACAGAAGGGCACAATAAGGTGTCACAACTTATCCATTGGAAATTTTGTAAGCCATACAGCATTGCTGTAGTAGAAAAACGCTGGGAGCATAGCTAAGAGAATTCTGGAGAATGAAGAGGTTATGATCACCTGGAATATTCCTATTTCAACCAATAAAAAAGCTCAATGCAAAAATACTCAACACTGTAAAGAGAAAACACAAGAACAGCATTGATTATGGAAGTGTCAGAGCCAAATTGGTCTGTGAATTATATGGAAAGGGAGAAATCCTCAAATACCAAGCAATATCGTGAGAAACCAAGAAAATGTTTCTCAATATACTGGTGTCATAGGCTTGATTAAAGGTAATTTCCAAGCCCAACTTGATAGGCTTTTCTACATATTCCATCCTATGAACTCCAGAAGAAAGCTCTCTTTGGCATGATGCAAGTACCAGGGCAAGTGTTTGCAGTAAATTTGAGTGATAGAGATCATATTCCTCATATCCTGGCTTAGGAGTGAAGTTCATTATTATCATGGCTTATGCATTTTGAGATATCAGCCTATGAGAGCACCTCCCTACTATCACTTTCAGCACCTCCATATACCCAGAAATAACACTAAGAATGACATTTGTGTACTAGCCTCCTCTTTAATAAATCACCTGAACAACTCGACTCTAAGGGGTATGTTTACTAAACCGTCTTAATGTGCGCCTGGCGATAGTGTGCAGGCTGCCATAAAAGGAGTGGGCGTTTCGGTCTTAATGTAGCAAAACGGGATTATCGTGCGATAACGTGCGCTGCACACAGTATCGGGCGAGACGCTGCTAAGCACGTTAACGCGCGGTAATCTTAAGTAGGCACGCAGACATGCAAACACAGAAACAGAGGTGTAGCACAATGGTTAATACACTGACTGATGGTACAGGGGTCATGAGTTCGATCCCCCAGTGTGCCTAATGCATATGGCTGGCTGAGGCATTAGCTGTTACGTGTAAGTATTGCTTTTTGAGGCATGTTATGTATATTTTAATTAGTGCTGCCAACAACACACCCTCACGTGCCGTAACCGAAGGTGCCGCATAAGGCACTCTATAAGGCACTCCATAGGGCACATTATAAAGTGCACTGTCCGCCAAGGCACCCTATAATGTCCCCTATGGGGCACCCTATAAGGCACTTTATAAGGCACTGTAGAAGGTGCTTTATAGGGCACCTTACATGGCGCCCTATAAGGCGCCTTATCCGGCGCCCTATAAGGCGCCTTAAGGGGCGCCTTATGAAGCACCTTATGGCTACAGTACTCTGAGGGTGTTTTTGCTGGCAGCACTAATGCACATTAAAAATAGACAATGCCTCGGACAGCCCTATCAAATAACCCCACCGTGGGAGTGAAACCATGACCTCTGGTGCCACAGGCAGTGAAGTAACCAGTGGGCTACAGCTCTATAGCTGCTAACAAACCCCTGGCTGGCTACAGAAGGACTGCAGGTCACCACACAAACTGTCTGCTGTGGTTACCAGGATAGGGTTAACCCACCCGTACCCATGATGCACTGCACATGCAAATCAGCAGTCTACAGATGATCACAAGATGGGGTATGCACCCCCACAGCACCTCGGCCTGGTAGGGGGAACTGACCGTGTGCACCCCCACAGCACCTCAGCCTGGTAGGGGGTACTGACCGTGTGTGTTACTGGCACAGAGTAGCTACAGACCGTCACATTATGCGGGTACTGTGCTCACCCTGAGGGTGAGGTGGGGCGCCCAGCACCAGGTCCACAGCACCTTTCATGGCTGATATACGCCATGCTGCAGGTCCCCATCAGTGCTACTGTGTGTGATAGGTAGTTCCTGCAGACACACCTAGGATGCATCTGTGTCCATCTGTATTTCTCAGTCATGTCTAGCCCTATTGGCTATGATGCACCCAGAATAGTGCATATCCTGTGTTGGTGCCATGGTCACATGATGTAGGTGAAGGGGGGGGGGGTGTTTAGACCCATAGGCAGATTATGTACCACCACCCAACCCATCCTCTGGGGCTCAGGGTGGGAAACAGGATCTCCCACCAACAGAGCCACATTCTACCCCCCTGCAATGGTGGCAGTAGAGGGGACCATCAACCCCAGTCCTGCTGGGGAACAGACACCCTACAGGACAGTCAATGCAGATCTGTACACATCCATAAAGCAATAGCAGACAGACAGTAGGCCTGAAAATGCTCAGCTGCCCCCCACCACTATCTGACATTCTCCAGCAGCAGGCCTCCAGCCACTGCACCCTGCAAGGTGTTCCAGCAAGACACATACCAGCTGCAGACAGTCTGCTAGCTAGTCCATAGTGCATGAACCTGGAGGAGATGCATGTACCCAGAACTGGGATGTCAGCATACACACCAAGCAGATACATCAGTGATTGGGCCCCAAAAGAGAATCCATAAATATCACATGAGAGAAATACTATATAGCACTATGGGGGAACCTAGCCATGCCGTGTTCACTGCTCAGTCAGGGTGAGAGTGACCTCCCAGCAGGACATGCTGTGGCCACCCTGTCTGTGCAGGGGGTGGCCGGGCACTACAATGCCCGAGCCCTATGCCCTGTGCAGATGCAGCCAGGCCAGGCCACCCTATCCAGGCTATTCCCACAGTACCTTGCTCCTCATTATGCACATTGGCAGGCCAATACTGGCAACAGTGCTAGCAGTGTGGGCTGTGGAGGGTGTTGGCAGCCACCACACACTGGATAGACAGACACACACTCCCCACACCTATGCCAGCATTGTGCAACTATAGAGGTGTTTGGCAGCCCTGGCCACCACACCAGTCCTGGGCACAGTGCAGGCATGGCTATGGTACGCAATACTGTTGGGGTCACTCTGTCAGACACCAGACCTGAGGCACACTCCACAGACATCAGAAAGGTTGCTATGATGCAGCTCAATCAGCCAATTGTGCTTAACGTAGGAATTGCTATCTGCCGGTTATCATAGCAACCTTTTGATAGCTATGTACAGTCTTCCCATGTTTAGGGTGGCATTGCTAAGGTATGCACGTGCTAGTATTGGGAGATGCACGCAGGGCCCAACATCCTGCCTCTCCAGGAGGCTTTGGATAATAGAGCCTGTGGGTGTGGGTGTGTCTGCCCCTGTTGGCCGCTGCTCTAGGGCAGAGGTTCCCAACTCCAGTCCTGGTGGGCCAAACACTGTTCGGGTTTTCATGCTGTCCCTAATGAATATGCATGAGATACATCTGCATACCATGGGGGCAGTGCATAGAAATGCAGCACAGCCATATTTGTTAGAGATAGCATGGAACCTGAATGGTGTTTGGCCCTCCAGGACTGCATTTGGGAGACTCTGCTCTAGGTAATGCGTATGTTTATGGTGTCTGTGCTCTGTAGGGTAAAATGTAGGTGTTTTGGGCATGTTTACGTCATATGCAATAAAGGTTCTGTCTGTATTAGCACGTTTTAGTAATGGGTAAAATATGAGGACTGGGTTGGCAGGAACCACAGCTGGGACTCGAACCTGTGACCTTCTGCTTCTGAGCACACTGGCTGTGTGCACTGCACCACTGTGTTGCCACAGAGATGGTGCATTCCCTGGTGATACCATGACTGTTCGTCAGACAGGGCCTGTCTGTTGCAGTGCATGGCACCCACCTACACAGGGCTAGGCCATGGTCTGCTCTGGGCAGCTGCCACTGCCCCCTCCACCACCAGTACCCCTCTGCCACCCTGCTGACATGCCCTTCTGCTGGTGGAGCGCAGTCTCAGGCCATCCAGTGTGTGGGTAGGCAGCTGCCTATGGTGCGGGTTCTGAGGTAGGGGTGCCTGCATAGCTGTCCACGCTTCCCCCCAGCACTGCCTGCCAATGTTCTGTGCCCTTGGGGGTACCTGCTGGGTACTATCCCCTGTGACACTGTGGGAAGCACACTCGTGCCCATGTTGGGCCCTCATCAGTTGCTGTCTGGCTGCACTACTGTTTCAGCATTCCTATGGGCCACCTAGGCATTACCCTAGTCCGCACTGTGGCCCAGCTGCACCACAGCATGTGCCGCCTGCAGCCCTCTGTGTCCCCTTTTCAAGCATCTGTCCAGTTGCCCGTTCCGACATGACCGCCCTGCTGTTGCGGAACATGTGCACGCCATAGGAAACCTGCCCAATGGAGAGGGAAAACCCTGCTCAGCGCAATTTCACTTTGGGCTCATTCACCTTGTATGGGGATGGAGCATAGACCCTTCCAAAATTCATAGCTTTGTTTTGGAGCTTTCTCAGGAGTGTTTTTTGATGTTTCCCATTAAAATCACTACTGGCCAGCGTGGTTATGTTTTTATTACATTTTCTGCTGGTCATTTTCACTGTTTATTTGCCCTTTTGTTCTGTGCACATGTATCACACTTATCACTTTTTGTAGGTTTCCCTGGTTTTGCTGTACATTGCTGATGGAAATGGTTTCTTTTCCCTTTAGATCAGCTCTAACGCCAGGGTTTCACTAGCGTTAGTTTTCAGCCTCGAATTTCACAGCGTTAGTGTGCAGAGAGCCTCTCCCCTCCCACTCTCTGCCCATTGACCCTCTCTCTCCGCCCCTGGGGAGCCTTACTCCGCCTTCTGGGAGCCTTTCTCCACCCTCAGCGTTCATTTGCGCCGCTGCGCGCGTTAGCGCACGCTAAGGTACCTCTACGCCTGATAAAGCGCCATTATTGCGCGATAAGGTGCCAGAGCGCACATTAAGATGGTTTAGTAAACATACCCCTAGGACTCCTTCCTGAAATTCTTGTCAGGTCTGAACACCAGGCCCTTTTCATGAGCACTTCTCTATTAATTGTTCCACCAGGTCTGTAGGAAGTGGCGGGGGTGGGGGGGAGGGCGGTTTAGAAGAAGAAATTAGTCACCTAGCTGACTATTCCTCTCTTCCTCTGCCATATTTTTGACATCAAAGTAACTGTTCGATAGATTTTAACTTATGTTTTGTGTTACATTGTATACCACCTTACTGTTGTTTTGAAAGGTGGTTCATTGTGGATATCCTGAAAACCTGACTTGCTAGGGGGTATAGCAGGAGAGGGTTGTGAACAATTCAGCATTATCTCTTCCTTTAGCAGGTATTAGAAATTTTGAAAACATTATATTATGTTTTTCAGATTTATTGCCTCCTAAAGAGACAACACACAACAAAGAAATTGTTTACTTTTCTGTTGTATCAATTAGTTTGCAAATGCTCATCTTAATAAAAGTCAGCATTTACATTTTTGAAATAATTTTTGATTCATCACATTATAGCTTTCCAGTAACTGTTGGTTATAGAAATCAGTTTCTTAGTAAAGTATCATTTAAATGTTAATAAGCTGTTTGTTGTGATTATATAACTTGAGGCTTTCATAGACATGTCTATTTTTCTTTGCAGTGACCTTATAAGTTTAATTATCAATGCACCTATCCTTGCCATGGAGATTTTAGGAGATGAGGCTGTATACATGTGGAAGAAGTTAATGGGCCCTACAAACCCTAGTCTGGCTCGAAGTGAGGCTCCAGAGAGCATCAGAGCAAAGTTTGGCACCGATGGCACCAAAAATGCAATTCATGGCTCTGATTCTGTTGCATCAGCTGCTCGAGTGAGTAAACTAATCATTTTCTGTTTATCTAAGGCATGATGGGAGTTATTTTAGCAGCATCCCCACATGTAAGTAGCGGCATTTATACATGTACATCGTCTACACATGCAAGCGGCAATTTTAGAAAGCCACTTTTTACATATGGAGAACTGCACTGTGTCTAGACTGGAAGAAGGCATGATTAGGATGTGGAAAGAGTGGTTTGGGCTGGCCCATTTTACACAGCAAATCTAAAAAATCTAAACGTCAGCATTTATAGCTGTTCTGAGGCTTGAATGTGTGCCTGTTTGAAGGGGCAGATGTAAAGCTTGAGGTCAGACCTTCCCTCCAATCTCCTCCACCAACATTGATTGCCCACCTGACATCCTATCTTGAGATGTTGTTGGCAGGGAATTTGTGCTGATGACGGGAGGGGATCAGTGTGTGCTTGAATATCAGGAGCAGCGATTTTAAAAAGATGCTTCCACGCACATGTGGAGTAAAGCTGCACATTTTTTTTCTCACAAGCAGCTTTTTAAAATCACTGTTCCTGCTGGATGTGGAGAGACATTGATATTGACAATGTCTTTTACAAGATATTCTGCGTCTTGTAAAATATGTGTAAAATACAATGGGCCCTACAATCTGCTGTGTTGTAAAATACAGTGGGAATTTTCCATGGACTGACCTGGATGTTTTAATTCCCTTTTCCATGTCCTATCTATAATTTGGCTTAAAATTTAGAACAGTGTTACTCAACACAGGACTAAGTGGAGGATGTTGAGAAAAAGGCAGTTGTCCTGGGCATTAGATGGGTAGGGGAGTGATTGGACCCACACCTTCCACTTTCCTGCAAAAAAGTACTGGAATAACTAAATTTATGCATGCTGGAATTCTGCAGATAAAATTCAAACTTTGTCAAAACGTCTGAATTATGCAAAATTCTGCATGCCTTGCTGTCAAAATAAGAAATCATATTGTTTTTGAGTGATACTTAATTTAAAATACAATACAGAAATAAAATATTATAAAAGTACAAAGTTTGAATTATTTTGTGCAGAATTCCATCAGGAGTATAAATTTAACTTCTTTCTTGCATTTACTGTGGCACACTTTGTGAACCAGCTGGGTGGATTGATTGACCATTCTCCAGGAACAAACAGGAAGTCAGTCCTCACATATGGGTGACGTCGGCACCTACGGAGCCCGCATGGAGCATTTCCCCAGCTTTCAAAGAAAACCTTTGGGAATGCCACCCAGGGGCAGTTCTTCCATTAGGCTGTCTGAGGCGATCGCCTCAGGTGGCACTCCGACGGGGGCGGCACTCCCATCGACGGGGGCACTCCGGAGGTGTTTTAATTTTAGTTCCTTATCGTTCCTCCAGTTTAGTCCTCTACGTCTGGGTAGTGCACCTCCTCCTGCAGCATGGAGACTGGACCAATCAAAATCTTGACAACCGTGGATGTAGCTTACTGGAACTCCCATCAGCCCTCAGTGTGTTCCAGTCTCCATGCAGCAGGAGGACTTGTGAGCCTAGGTGCTGGGCTCACTAGGGAATCTGTTATTAGCTGTTAGCTTAGACCCAGGTTTTACATTTGGTTTGTCTTTCCCTCTTCTTTTTCTTTATTTGGGGATCACTAGTTTGACATTGCAGATTTTTCATCTCAATTTCCCGTTTGGGTATTGGGGTCTGTTCCTTTAAAAAAAAAAAAAGAAAAGCAAAAAATAAGGCTTCGAGGGGGATCTTCGGATCTCGATTGCAGGGCTCTGGTATCCGGATCCTTTCTCTCTGGCCACCTACACCTTTTCGGTTTCTTTGCTGATATTTTCTCCCCATGGTGGTGCGGGGTTGAAAACATCTTACCGGCATTCAGTCAGTCGGCTTTCTCTATGCTGCAGGCGTTATCGGGGAAAGCGGCTCGGCCGACTCACAGCTGACTTCACGGCAGGACTGTGCGCCGCTTCGCTCAGTTGGGGAGTACCCGTGTCGGGTCTTCACGAACCGGGTGAGTTTTTCTTGGGTTCCCTTGGGGCATCAGGACCTCCAGCCCGTTCCCGCCTAAACGCTGCTGTGCAGCTGCGGCCATTTTAAGCACGTGGTTTCTGCAGCGCTGTCTCTGTTTTCTCTCCGGCCTTGCTGGCGGCTGCCGTGGAGGAGTCTAGCAGGTTAGCAGTTTCGTTTACTTTTCTTTTCCTAATTTATTTGATTTTATTTTGGCTGTCGTTGCCCCGGCAAGACTGTTTTTTGACGGCAGTTTCTGCAGTTCCGGCAGTCATTTCCGTGCCCTCACGATGCATAAATAAGTAAATAAGGCAGAAACCCAAATCGGAAAAGGAAAACGATTGTGTGGGGCGTTTTTCTCAGGGACTCGCTGTGTTTGGGCTGCCTTTTGGTGCCCGGCCATGTCTCTCAGTTCCCAGTGCATAATTTGTGGATCCTGGAAGGGCTCTATGAGTGGGACAGGTGTCTGTGTGGGCTGTGTTACAGGACTTAGCAGCGCAAGACAACAGATGGAGTCCCTCACGCCTGCTGGATCACAGGACCTGGTAAAGGGGACTGAGGGTGGTGCTGGGATAGCGGGTCCTTCTGTTCCGGCGCCAGAGGTGGCTTCTGGCCCTGCTGGAGCAGCTGCAGATTTTGTTCCTTCTGCGCTACTTGAGGATTTTCCCCCTGATTTTATATTGTTTTTACATCAGGCCTTCTGTCGTAGGAGGCAGGGCCAGTTTCCTCCTTCTCTCGCTTTTCCCGCTCCCTCCCAAAAGCCCGGACTTGGGGAGGCTGACCCGTTGTTGGTGCGGGCGGTCAAGAGACAGCGGCCCCCAGAGCCTTGTACCTCGGACTTGACTTGTCACGAGGTAGAGGACGTGGACTATGAGATGGACGTTGAGGATCATGAATTAGAGGAGGGTGAGATTCCTGAGCCGGAGGACCAGGCTAGGATTATTCGTGTGTTTCGCAGGGATGAATTGTCAGCTCTTATTTCAGAAGCCTTGCAAACCCTTAGGCTATCTCCCAAGCAGCCGATCGAAGATGGGGATAGCGCGGATCCCATTATTCAGGCGGTACGTCAGACTCAGGTGGTGTTTCCTGTCCATAAGGTAATAGATCAGATGATTCAGAGCGAATGGGATCATCCGGAGGCAGGGCTTAAGGGAGTCCGGCTTATGAGTAAGCTCTATCCCTTGGCTGATAAGGACAAGGAGAGGCTCCGTTCCCCGAAGATAGATGTGGCGGTTTCAGCAGTCACTAAAAAGACCACAATTCCGGTAGAGGGTAGCGCGGCCCTGAGAGATGTGCAGGATAGGAAGATAGATGGCCTTCTGAAGCAGTCCTTTGAGGCTGATGCAATTTCTTTGCAGGCTTCTATTTGTGGGGCTTGGATAGCGAGGGCTTGTCTCCGTTGGGTTCAGCACCTCAAGCAGTCGACATCTTTGGGGCCTGACGAAGTCGGAGAGGTTCAGCGGTTAGAGTCGGGGTCGGCGTATCTGGATGACGTGCACTATGACTTGATTAGAGCATTGTCGAATAGTATGGCGTCTTTAGTAGCTGCGCGCAGATCTCTTTGGCTTAAGAATTTGGCAGCCGATGGCTCTTCCAAGGCCCGTCTCGGCAAGCTCCCCTTCAAGGGTAGGCTTTTGTTCGGTGAGGATTTGGATAAGTTGGTGAAAGACTTAGGGGAATCCAAAGGCGGTAGGCTCCCGGAAGATAAACCTAAGCAAGGGAAGGTGTTTTCTTCCTTCCGGGGACAGTATAGGGACTTTCGGAGGTTTCGATCTCCCCGTTTCGCGGGGTCCCAAAGAGGGAGGTTTGCCTCTCGATCCCTGGGATTTCGTGGATTTCGAGGAGCCAGTCGAAGTTTCACGGCGGCATCTGCCGGTGCCTCCCGCAGGCCACAATGAAGGGCGGCGGGTCCCGGCAGACAGTCGATCGATCGGAGGTCGACTTCGGGGTTTTCTGTCTGCCTGGACCCACATAACTACCGATCAGTGGGTGTTGGAGATTGTCCGCGACGGTTATGCTCTGGATCTCGCAAGACCGGTGCTGGACTCCTTTGTCAGTTCGCCCTGAAGAGGGCTGAAAAAGGCTATTCAGCTGCGTCAGACATTGGACAATTTGCTGCAGCTGGGAGCAGTCGTGCCGGTGCCGCCTGCAGAGTACGGCACCGGTCGTTATTCCATTTATTTCGTGGTGCCAAAGAAGGATGGATCGCTACGCCCTATTCTCGATCTCAAAGGGGTGAATCGGTGCCTTTGGGTGCAACACTTTCGCATGGAAACGCTACAGTCGGTTATTGTAGCAGTCCATCAAGGAGAGTTCCTTACGTCCCTCGACCTCAAGGAGGCTTATCTCCACGTCCCGATCCGGGAGGCGCATCAAAGTTTTCTGCGGTTTGCGCTTCCGTGGGGACACTTCCAGTTTCAGGCTCTACCTTTTGGTCTCGCCACGGCCCCACGGGTGTTCACGAAGATAATGGTAGTAGTGGCAGCTGCGCTGAGGAAGGAAGGAGTGTTGGTACATCCATACCTGGACGATTGGCTCATCTGGGCAAAGACCAGGGAGGAGAGCGAAAGGGCCACGGAAAAGGTGGTAGCCATTCTTCAAAGTCTGAGCTGGATAGTCAACCCTCTCAAGAGTCATCTGGTACCTACGCAAGTTCTCGAGTATTTATTTATTTATTTAGAGAACATTTGTATACCGCTGCTTCCAGCGATCAGCAGCGGTTGACTATACATATCAGGAGGGGTAATCAACAGTTAATACAGAATGATTGCATGCCAAGATTCACACTGGGTTCACACTGCACAAAAATCTGATACAATATTTACAGGTGCAATTACATATATACATATTGTTACAATATTTACAACTTGCAGTTATATATACATTCTGTTACACTAATTACAGCTAAACTGGGGGGAGATGCACTATCCTAGATGCATTACATGGTGGTTCAAATCCCTTAAAGTCATATTGTAAGGTCACTCTAGTGTCATGGATACGGTTGACCCTTTGTGTTCTAGTTATTATTTAGTCTGTTAGATTATAGTGAGTTATAAACAGGTGGGATTTGAGCTTTTTCCTAAAGTCTGTTAGGTTGTTGATTGCACGCATGCCATGTGGCAGTTGATTCCATAGCATGGGTGCAATGTAAGAGAATGCTCTGTTGCTGGTGTGTATCTTGGCTGTTCTTATACTCTTTGGGACACTGAGAGTGTTTAAGTTGGCGGTTCTTCTGCTTCTATTGTGAGTTTGAGCGCTGATGAGATTGGTTAGGAATGACGGCGCTATGTTGTGTATAAGTTTGAATGTGGTTACTAGGAGTTTGTATTTTATGCGGGCGGTAATTGGGAGCCAGTGAAGCTCAATTAGGACTGGTGTGATGTGTTCTGTGAAGCTCTTTTTCATGATGATCCTGGCTGTAACATTTTGTGCCATTTGTAGTATATTCAGGGTTTTCTTTGGTAGCCCCTGCAATATGGCGTTACAGCAATCCCAGTGGGGCGTGATGAGTGCTTGTGCCACTGTTCTGAAGTCGTGTTGTTCAATGATGTTACGCAGTGGCTGGAGGATTCTTAGTTTATGGAATATGGCTCTATTGGTATTCCGGAGGTGTTTATCCATCTTTAGTTTGTTGTCGAACGTGACTCCGAGATATTTTATTTCATTCTTTGTGCTGTAGATGATGTTGTTCAGGGTGACTGTTGGCGGAGGGTTGAAGTCTGTTTTACTGGAGATGTACATTACCTCTGTTTTTGTATGGTTTATGGACATGTTGTTTTGCTGTAGCCAGGCTTGCAATTCACATAAACATTCTTCTAGTTGATTGTAATTTGGCTTGTTTTCGTCCAGTTGGGTATAAAGCATTACATCATCTGCATACAAGTGGTAGCTGATCTTGTATTTCTGAAAGATTGCACAAACTGGTCTTATGTATAGGTTAAATAGTAGGGCGGAAAGCGCCGAGCCTTGGGGTATTCCTTGGCTTTGCGTGAATGGTTCCGCTGTTTCGTTGTTAAAGAGCACCTGCTGCATTCTGCTTGTTATGTAGGATGTGAACCATTTCAGGGGGGTTCCACATATTCCAATGGTTTCAAGCCTATCGATGAGTGTTTTGTGGTGAACTGTATCAAAAGCGGCTGCTATGTCTATAAAAATGAGTACGAACATCTTCTTTTTGTTTTCTAGTCTGGTGAGAAGGTTGTTAAGGAGTGTTATGAGAAGCGTTTCCACTCCATGATGCTGACAAAAACCGTATTGATGGTCATCTAAGGCTTTTGTGTCGTCGACGTGGTCTTGGAGCTGTTGCTGTACTGCCTTTTCAACGATTTTGGCTAGGAAGGATATGCTGGATATTGGTCGGTATGAGGCTGGGATGCTTTTATCGAGTGTTTTGTTTTTTAAGATAGGCCTTATGAGTGATAGGCCTTATGAGTGATTTCTTAAGTTGAGTACAGTTGAGTACAGTTCGATACTCGGTTGGGCTCGGTGTTTCTGTCGGAGAAGAGAATCCGCACTCTTCAGACGCTGGTGCGCAGCTTCAGGATACTGGTTGCTCCAACGGCGTGGAAGTATCTGCAGGTCCTCGGAACCATGGCAGCGACCCTGGAGGTGGTTCCTTGGGCCAGGTTTCACATGTGCCCATTGCAACGGGCTCTGCTTCGCCGATGGTGCAACCAGTCGGACCCTTTGAACAAATGGCTTCCGTGTCCCCTTCAAGTCCGGCGAGCGTTGAAGTGGTGGCTAATCCCTGCATCCTTGCGGACGGGAATGCCCTTGGAGCAGCCGGTGTGGATCCCGCTTATCACGGATGCCAGCCTCTCCGGCTGGGGGGCACATTGCGGAACGACCTTTGCGCAGGGAACTTGGTCGTCAGAGGAGAGCGGCTGGTCGATCAATCGGCTGTAGCTGCGAGCGGTCTTTCTAGCCCTGAGCAGCTTCGAGACTTTAGTGGCGCGTTGTGCGGTAAGGGTGCTTTCGGACAATGCGGCGACAGTAGCATACATAAATCGACAGGGCGGTACAGGGAGCGCAGCCATGGAAGAAGAGGCAGAGGGGCTGTTCTCCTGGGTAGAGTCACATCTCCTAGCGATATCAGCAGCGCACATCGCAGGAAAGGACAACGTGACAGCGGATTTTCTCAGCAGAGTGTGGGTGGATGCGGGCGAATGGGAGCTCCATCCCGACGTGTTCGCGCAGTTGGTTCTCCAATGGGAAAGGCTGATCATGGACTTGATGGCCACCTTCCAGTCTGCGAAAGCGAGCTGATTCTTCAGCAGATGGCGGGAGCCCATGTCGGAGGGCATAGACGCTCTGATTCAGCCATGGCCGTCGGCGGGGCTTCTCTATGTGTTTCCGCCGTGGGCTCTCATCGGTCGAGTGATTCAGCGCATCGAGTCGCATCGGGGGCGCGTGCTGTTGGTGGCGCCGGACTGACCTCGACGACCGTGGTATGCCGACCTCATCCGGTTGCTCGACGGGGTCCCATGGCGGCTTCCGGTGTCGCCGAGTCTTCTCGTACAGGGTCCGTTAGTGATGCCGCAGGTGGGTCGGTTCTCACTTACGGCTTGGCCATTGAGAGGGCGCGATTGAGAAAGAAAGGTTATTCCAGATCGGTTGTTTCCACTCTTCTCCAGGTATGGAAACGCTCAACATCGCTGGCTTATGTACGCGTCTGGCGAATTTTTGAAGACTGGTGTTCCCGGCATCAGATCCGTGCCGCCACGGCTTCGGTGCCCGTGGTATTGAATTTTCTGCAGGATGGTTTCGAGAAAGGGCTCGCCGCCAGCTCTTTGAGAGTGCAGCTGGCGGCCCTGGCCTGCTACAGAGGTAAGGTTCAGGGCATGTCGCTAGGAGCTCATGGTGATGTCCTCCGTTTTTTGAAGGCGGTTTCGAGATTGCGCCCTCCCCGTCGGATTTCTGTGCCGCCGTGGGATCTCAAATTGGTTTTAGGGGTGCTGGGAAAGGCTCCTTTTGAGCCCTTAAGTCAGATCTCTCTCAAAGGATTTAACTCTTAAGACAGTATTTTTGGTAGCTATTTGCTCGGCAAGACGCATTTCTGAGTTGCAAGCTCTGTCTTGTAGGGAACCCTTTCTCTGTTTTTCTAAGGAAAAGGTGGTTCTTCGGCCGGTACCTTCCTTTCTTCCGATGGTGTCCTCTCCTTTTCATGTGAATCAGTCCATGTCTCTTCCGGTTCTACGATCGGATGCGACTTTTGCTGCGGATCACGGGTTGAGTCGTTTGGATGTGAGGAGAGTCTTGCGCCGTTATTTGCTGGTGTCCGAATCTTTTCGCAAGTCGGATCGTCTGTTTGTGTTGTTTGGGGGGCCTCGGAAGGGTGAAGCAGCGGCGAAAGCTTCTATTTCCCAGTGGATTAAGGAAACCATTGCTTCAGCTTACCTGTTGCAAGGGCGCCAGGCGCCGCTTGGTTTAAAAGCTCACTCTACTAGGGCGCTAGCAACTTCCTGGGCGGAGTATAGTCTGGTTCCGCCGGTGGAAATTTGTAAAGCGGCAACCTGGACATCGTTTCATACTTTCAGCAAGCACTACCGTTTGGATGTCTTGGCAGCGGAGGATGCCTGTTTCGGGTCGGCGGTGTTGCGTGCCGGCTGGCAGGGTCCCTCCCGTTAGTACTGCTCTGTTACATCCCAGACGTAGAGGACTAAACTGGAGGAACGATAAGGAAATGATAATTACACTTACCTGGTAATTGTAGTTCCTTGAGTGACGACAGTTTAGTCCTCCGTCCCACCCAGCAGATTTGGTTTCCTTCCTTGGTGTGGCACGCATTTGGATGGGCAAACTACAGTTGCAGGTCAGTGTTTTCGCTCTTGTTCCTTGCTATTCTTGTTCTGTCTTCTTCTTCCTCTGTCTCTTGTCTGGATGGGCAGAATGAGAGGGCTTCGATATCAGAGACTGCTTCCCTTCCATAGGAGAGGGGAGGTTTATGTTATGTTTGGTAGATAAGTTTAAAAAAAAATTGATTTATATGCTCCTTGTGGGACTTGTTTGTTTCTTGCTCTTTTGAGTCTGCTCTGTCAATAGTACACTGAGGGCTGATGGGAGTTCCAGTAAGCTACATCCACGGTTGTCAAGATTTTGATTGGTCCAGTCTCCATGCTGCAGGAGGAGGTGCACTACCCAGACGTAGAGGACTAAACTGTCGCACTCAAGGAACTAAAATTACCAGGTAAGTGTAATTATCATATTTTACAGCCTCTGGTCTGCCTCTGATTTCCCGCATGGAAAGACAGAGGAGGGCAGAGGTGGCAAAATCTAAAACTGAAACATAGCCGGATTGTCGCCGGCGTCAGACAAATCAGCCTGATTCAGGCTGATTTGTGCGGTGGCGGCAGTGGCAGCACTCCGGCTGTTTTAATTTTAGATTTTGCTGCCTCAGCCCTGCTTTACCTCCGCTTTTTTTTTCTTGCTGCAAGCATTTCTTGAGGAAAAAAAAACAATGGTGGGAAGGCAGAGGCAGGGCAGAGGCGGCCAGATCTAAAATTAAAACAGCCGGAGTGCCCCCGCCGCCACCTGATGAGAGGTGCAGGTAGAGGGAATGGTAGAGGCACAGGAGGAGGACAACAAGGAGAGACAACGGTGAGTGACAGGGGGGACAAAGGAGGAGACAGGGGACATGCTGAACAAAGGGGGAGACAGGGGATATGATGCTGGACAAAGGGGGAGACAGAGGGACAAGTGCTGGACAAAGGGGAAGATGGGGACATGCTGGACAAAGGGGGAGACAGGGGACATGCTGGACAAAGGGGGAGACAGAGGGACAAGTGCTGGACAAAGGGGAAGATGGGGACATGATGGACAAAGGGGGAGACAGGGGACATGCTGGACAAAGGGGGGAGACGGGGATAAGTAGTAGACAAAGGGGAGAAACAGGGGGGCAAATGCTGAACAAAGGGGAGAGATAGGGGGATATACTGGACAGACAGGAGAAATGCTGGACAAAGGGGAGAGATAGTGCGGGTTAGGATTATAATGGGCTGATGGGGGGGTAGCACTGGTAATGGGCAGATCGGGGAGCTAGGACTGGTAATGGGTTGATTAGGGAAGGCTAGGACTGGAAATGGACTGATTGAGGGGGGGGATGGGACTGGTAATGGGCTGATTAGGGGGGCTAGCACTGGTAATGGGCTGAAGGGGGACTAGCACTGGAAATAAGCTGATTAGGGGAGGCTAGGACTAGTAATGGGCTGATGGGGTGGGGTAGGACTGGTAATGGACTGATGGGGTGCTAGCATTGTAAATGAGCTGATCGGGGGGGGGGCTAGGACTGGTAATGGGCTAATGGGGGATAGGACTGGTAATGGGCTGATTTAGGGGAGGCTAGCACTGGTAATGGGATTGAGGGGGGACCAGCACTGGAAGTGAGCTGATTGGGGGGCTTCGACTGGAATAGGCTGATGGTGGGGAGGGGGGGTATAGAGCTGCTGGCCCTGGAAGAAAACTGGGGGCTAAGGCTACAAATGGGCTGATGTGAGGGGATGGGAGAATGGGACTGGAAGGGAGTGGATGCTGAGAGGGGCTGCCATGGTATTTGGACTAAAAGGGACTGGACAGTGGGGAAGGAGGGGGACTGGAAGGGAATGGACACCAGTGGCAGTCATGGGAATTCAAGTTGACATTGGAAGATACTGGGAGGGAGGACTGGAAAGGGGCTGATACTGGGAAGGGTTATTGGGACTGGAAATAGGCTGATGGAAAGAAGTTAAGAAAACAAAAGAAGAGATGAAAAATGGCAAGATGGACCATAGACCACAGAAAGAGAGCTAAGAGAAGACAGGAAAGCAGAAGCCTCAGATCGGGACCATCATGATCAGAAAATAAAATGGTCAGACAACAAAGGTAGAAAAATAATTTTATTTGATTTTAGTGATTGGACTTTGTGTTATCTTTATATTTTATACTGTATGGGGGAACTGCATATCTTATTTATCTGATGTTGCATTGCTTGAAGAGTTTGGCTTCTTGGGGTTTCAGTTTAAATTTTGTCTACATATTTTTATTTTTACTTTAGATAGTAAGTCACTTATTCTGTGCTGTGTTCTGAGTGTGTGACTGAGCCCAGGTATTCTGTTAACATAGAGTTTGTACATAAAGATCTATACTGTTCTGCAGAAATTTGACATATTCAGCTTTTCAAATAGGTGTATGGATGTTCCAGGGCCCACTGTGACGCTTTTTTTGGTGGCTCCTTATGTGAGTTTTGGAAGTTGGTACTGATATGGTATGGTAAATTTGCTTTATAGATACTCAGTGACTTTGTTGTAGGGTTTTGTATTAGTTCACAATATGCCTGGTACTGGAGAATGTTTGTTGTTGTTGTTAGTGAGATTATCAGAATCAGATTTTCTTTTTTTTAAGATATTGAGTTCTGTTGGTGAATGTCCTGGTTTTGCTCTGCAACCACTGTTGAAGGGGGTTCTGTGGATGCAAAATATATGTTAAAAAAGAAAAACAATAACCATAACACAGTTTATAACAACCGATTTTTGCTCTACGGGCCTTTGTTGGTCCTCTTCCTGCCTCCAGAGCACCTCTGCTTTTGCCCTGTTCTTGGGTTTTTCTTTTTTGCCTTTTTTGTTTTTACCACGCTTCGCACCCTTTTTAACCACTAGCCATGTCAAGGATCTTCGACCTCTCAGGGTCCCTTTTGCCCCAATGGCCACCGGTTTTAAGAAATGTGATAGATGCTTCAAAAGCATGTCGCTCACGGATACCCATGACTGTTGTTTCAGGTATCTAAGAGCTGACCATGACCCGTAGCTATGCTCCCTCTGTAAGAAGATGTTCTCCAAGGCCATCCAGAGTTGTAAGCAGAAGTTGGATGATCTCTTCTGTAAGGCAGCCCTGGTATCCCTGGTAGCCTCCCGCTCTTCAGCCCTGCAAGCTCCAGAGTCTCCCAAGGCTCCTCCCCTGTCCCGGCAGCACTCTGACCAGGGGTCGCGTGAACTCGAGTGGAAGAAGAAGAAGAAGAAGAAAGTCTCGAGAACTCTGTTGGGGGTGCCAGACAAGAGTGAGAGGTCACACGCCCGGTTTCTCAGCCCGTCTCTGCAGTCTCTGGAGTTGGAGAGGGAATGGCCCATTAAGGTGCCTCAAACCAATACGGAAGCCTCCAGCGAAGGCACCCGGTCTCCTGAGGGTCGTCCTGGCAAGGACCCCCTCTCCTCCTCGACACCCGTCCCGGTCATCCTGGCGTCATTGTTGTAGAGCCCCACTCCCGAGTGGGAGGCCTAAATTCTGGCCTTGGAACCTGGCATTTCTGTGTTCCTCGCTGCCCAGGCCATGCTGATGCCCAGCCCCGCCAGCATGCACCTCAAAACTGCAGGAACCTCAACCTCGAGGACGCCCCGGGTCGCCGTTATGACCCCCGAGCACCAGAAGCCTTATGAGGATCTTTGGTGCAGGGCTCGCTTTCAGTCCCGTTCCTCTGGTGTGAGATCGTCATGGGCGAGCGCCTCCGGCTCCAGGCATGTTTTGACCTCAGAGGTCTGGCACGTGTCACCGACCCGTCTCGAGCCTTCTGACCTTGAGTCCTCCACAGACTACTCAGACTGGGAGTCCAACAGAGAGACCTCCCCGGAGACTCGGTCCCACCGTCCCTCCCCGCTGACCCAGAGGTGGCAGTCACCTCTTGAGGACACTTCCTTCCTGGAGTTCGTCCAGGACATGGCACGGGCCCTAGCGCTCGCCAGTGATTTGGAGGAGGAACCCTGTGCCGAGGAGCTTGATATTCTGCAATATGAAGCTCCTCTGAGGGAGGCTCTTTCAGTGCCAGTTCCTCCCATTCTGAACTGCCTCCTACTCCATATGTGGGAGACCCCGGCCTCTGTCCCGATTGTGAGCAAACACCTGGACGCTATGTATAAGGTCCAGCGAGGTCCGGGGTTTCAGAAAGCCCAGCTTCCCCAAACCTTGATGGTGGTCTAATTGGCCATGTGGAAGCTAAAGAGCCCATAGACTCATTTGTCAGTCCCCTCGGGCAGAGAGTCTCGTATCCTTGATGCCCTCGGGCATAAGGCTTATCAGAGCTCCATGTTGTCATGCCACATCCAAGTTTACCAATTATACATTGGGATGTTCCTCCATGATTTCACTTGGAAGCTAGGGGGCTTTGTGGTGGGCCTTGACAGAGACCATCTCCGGCATTTTCAGGCCCTCTCTAAGTCCATCGAGGAATACTCTAAGTACCTCTTGCAAGCAGCGTACAATGTCTTCTGCCCGGCAGGCGGTGGCTGGCATCGGAGCCCGCTGGTAGGCTTGGCTTAAGTCCTCGGTCCAGGAGAAGCTGCTGGACATCCCTTGCCTCAGGGAGCAGCTATTTGGCAAGCCCATAGAGGCCAAGGCCACGGAGATCGAGACAGAGTACATGACTCGAACTCACCTCTTCTAGAAAACGTCTTACCTCCCCAGGAAGAAGCAGCAGAGCAAGAAGCCTTTCTTCTAGTGAAAGGGGCTCCTCAAAAGGGGCTACATGTCCTATCCGTTGGCGTCAACCCCTGTTCAGGGCAGCCTGGGCAGGTCCATGGTCCACAGCCCTTGTAAGCCAAAGGGCCTCAAGACCCAACCCCCAGCTCCGGCTCAACCAGCCTTGGGATTTTGACGCCATTGGCATAACCTCCCCTTCTCTGGCAGAGCGGCTGTCTGTCGGGAGGGGGGGGCGTCTTATCCTTTTCTTCCATCTCCACTGATGCCTGGGTTCTCCAGGTCATTTGGGAGGGCAATCATCTTCATCTGGACCAGGCCCCTCCTCCATACTTTCCTGGGGAGCCACGTTGGCTTTCTCAATACCAGGTCCTCCTGAGTCAGGAGTTCGCAGGCCTCCTCAAGGACAGTGTGGTAGAACTAGTCCCACCAGACCTGCGAAGATGGGTGTTTTACTCCCTGATACTTCCTTGTCCTGAAGCATACAGGGGGCCTTCGTCCCATCCTTGACCTGCGGAACCTCAACAAGTTCCTGGTGCGGGAGAAGTTCAAGATGCTCTCCCTTGGAACGTTACTGCCCTACCTCCAGCAGGGCAATTGGCTATGCTCCTTGGACTTAAAGGATCCCTACGCTCACATCCTCGTCCACCCCAAGCACAGAAAGTACCTCCACTTCATGGTTCAGGGAAACCATTACCAGTGCAGTGCACTTCTCTTTGGCCTCGCGTCCGCCCCATAGATCTTCACGGCCATGGCTGAAGCCCATCTGCAGCTGCAGGGCACCTTCGTCTATCCATATCTAGATGACAGGTCGTAATAGGGGGCATGGCCTCCGAACCCAGGCAGGCCACGGACCACACTATTTGCCTCCTGGAGCATCTGGGGTTTGTGATCAATTACCCAAAGTCCCACCTCACTTAATTTCAGTCCCTTGAATTCGGGCCATGGCTTTTCTTCCTCAGGACAGGGCGGAAAGCCTCATGTCCCAGGTGTCCGAGGTGTGGTGCTGTGGTGCCATCCCAGCCCGGACAATGCTTCGCCGTCTCGGCCACATGGCCGCCAGCGTCCACATCGTGCCCAATGCCCATCTCAACATGCGAGCAACGCAGTGGTGCCTCCGAGCACAATGGGCGCAGTCGGCCAGCTGCCTTCGGGACCCCATCTTGGTCTTTACCAGCGCATCGGAATCTCTTTCTTGGTGGCAGGAGTTTTGGAACCTGCTTTGCAGTATGCCCTTCCAAGATACGGTGTATCAGGTGGTCTTTACCAAGGATGCCTACCTGGCCGGCTGGGGAGCCCACTGCGAGGGACAGCACACTCAGGGGTCCTGGTCCCTCGGAGTCCCGACAGCAGATCAACCTGCTGGAACTCCGGGCAATTCACCTCGCTCTCTGGGCTTTCAGGGACCACTTGCAGCACTGAGTGGTGTTGGTCCAGATGGACAACCAGGTCACTATGTTCTGTTCGAACAAACTGGGGGGGCACCAGCACCTACAGCCTCTGTTGGGAGGCAACATTCCTGTGCTCCTTTCCTGTGAGCCAGGGCATGACCGTGTGGGCCATTTACCTCCTGGGTCAGGACAGTGCACTAGCGGACCGGCTCAACAGAGTCCTCCAGCTGCACAAGTGGCACCTGTGTCCCCGAACAGTGCAGTGCCTCTTCCAGCATTGGAGTCTCCGGACCTGGACTTCTTTTACAGCCCGGCGAATTCGCAGCTTCCTCAGTTCTGCAGTTCCCTCCCGCACCCGGGCAGGGTGGCCCCCAATGCTTTCCTCATCTCATGGGACATGGGTTTAATATATGCCTCCCCCCCATGCCCTTCATTGCCCAGACCCGTGTCAAGGTCCAGGGGGACAGGGCCTCGATGATTCTCGTAGCCCCGAGGTGGCCCAGGCAGCCTTTGTTTCCCCTGCTGCGCCGTCTCTCGACAGAACCCCCAGTCCCGCTCGGCTTCTCACTGGAGCTGCTGATGCAGGAGGATGGTCTGCTTCTTCACCCCAATCTGAGGTCCCTGACCCTCACAGCTTGGCGGCTGAGCTGGTCGCTCTAGCCTCCTACCATCTCCCCCGAGGAGATCAAAGACATTCTTTTGGCCTCACGAAACGACTCGACCAGACGGGCTTACGCCTTCAAGTGGGATCGGTTTTCGGTGTGGTGTTCGGAGCTCTGAGCAGACTCCATTTTCATGCCCTACCAGTTTGGTCTTGCAGTACCTCCTTCACCTCTCGCAGTCTGGGCTGAAGTCTAACTCGGTCAGGGTTCACCTGAATGCCATCTCAGTGAACCACCACTTCATTGATGGCAAACCTCTTTCGAGGCTACTGCTTGTTTCTTGATATATGAGAGGCCTGCTTCTTTCCAAGCCCCCTACCCGCCCTTCTCTGGCGGAATGGGACCTCAGTATGGTCTTCACGCAACTGACCAATCCGCCTTTTGAGCCCATGGCTACCTACCCACTGTGGCACCTGTGGTGGAAGGTGGCTTTCTTGATAGCTCTCACCTCCGCCCGGAGAGTCAGTGAACTCCAGGCACTGATGGCCGAGGCACCATACACAAGGTTCTATAGGAACCGGGTGGTCCTGCAGACTCACCCCAAGTTACTTCCGAAGGTTTTCTTGGATTTTCATCTTAATCAAGAGATAGTGCTGCCCACTTTCTTCCCGAAGTCCCATGCTGACCGGGCGTCGGCGATTCTGCACACCCTGGATTGTAAGAGGGCTCTCTCTTTCTACCTACAGTGGACTTGGGATCAACGCAGATCCGGGCAGTTCTTCATTTCCTTTGACCCCAGCCGCTTGGGGCTGGTGGTCACCAAGCGTACCTTGTCCATCTGAGTGGTGGACTGCATCGCCTTTGCCCAGGCCCAGGCTGGGATTCCCCTGGAATGCCGAGTCACAGCTCACATTGTCCGTGCGATGGCAACGTCTATCGTTAGTCTGCACTCTGTGCCACTGGCAGACATCTGCCGGGCCACCATCTAATCTTCCACTCACATCTTCATGGTGTATTACTGCCTGGAGAGGGAGTCCTGTTGGGATGCTGACTTTGGCCAGGCTGTACTTCATAATCTGTTCGGGGCTTAAGCAACTCCTGCCCTCCGACCCTTCTTGTTTCGGCTAGCGGGATCATGGCCATCCATGGACCTGGAGTCCTCGAGCTGCCTTCGGCTTTCACTGGCAACTGCTCATAGCGATGCTGTGCCTTTTTCTACAGGTTCTCGGTAGCCTGTAGCTAGGGAGTCCCGTATGTGCACCTAATATTTCTCCGGCAACCCAATCCAAGATCTCTGCTTGTCTCTCGGACATCGCTGCCTGGATGTCTCATCGCCGATTGAAACTGAACATGGCCAAGACTGAACTCCTTGTATTTCCGCCCAACTCCTCCCCCCCCCCCACTTCCCCCTCTCTCTCAGTCCATGTGGATGGATCTATTATCCTTCCTGTTCCCTCAGCCCGCAACCTGGGAGTCATCTTTGACGCCTCTCTCTCCTTCTCCGCCCATATCCAGCTTGTAGCTAAGACCTGCTGCTTTTTCCTCTACAACATCAGCAAAATCCGTCCCCTCCTCTCTGAACATACTACCAAAACGCTTGTCCACTCCTTGATCTCCTCTCGTCTCGATTACTGCAACCTACTCCTCGCTGGTCTCTCTGTGAGCCACCTCCTTCCCCTCCAATCTACAAAATCATGCTGCTCGACTAATCTTCTGCCAGCCTCGCCATGCCCACATTACTCCTCTCCTCAAGTCACTTCACTGGTTCTCTGTCCAATTCCGCATCCAATTCAAGCTTCTCTTGCTGACCTATAAGTGCATTCACTCTATGGCCCCTCAGTACCTCATATCTCTTATCTCTCCCTATGTCCCCTCATGAAACTTGCGCTCCGCTAACAAATTGCTTCTTTCAATGCCTTTCACCCGCACTGCGAACTCCCGATTGTGCTCCTTTCACCTTGCTGCGCCACACGCCTGGAATAGCCTTCCTGCGTCTGTGTGCCAGGCGCCCTCCCTGGCCCTCTTCAAATCCAGGTTGAAGACCCACCTCTTCACCGTTGCATTCAGATCCTGAGTTCCATCCTCATCCTACCCTAACCCCCATTTACATTTATGACCAAACCATAGACCAAGATGTACCTAACTATACCACACCGTATCCTCCGCTGAACTGACTAATGCTCTGTACTGTTCTAACTAGATTGTAAGCTCTGACGAGCATGACTGACGGGCAGGGACTATCTCTTGTATGTTAGCCACCTCTTGTAGGCTAACTGTGCAGCGCTGCGTGCATGGCGCTATATAAGTGCTAAGTAGTGTGGTCTGACTTCCTGTTTGTTCCTGGAGAAAGCGTAGTTATTCACCTGTAACAGGTGTTCTCCAGGGACAGCAGGAATCAGTCCTCACAACCCTCCCTCCTCCCCTTGGAGTTGCTGTATATTTTTGCCATCTTCTTGACGCGGCTATAGCTATGGCATCTGACTGAGTAAGATGGCACCTTTGGGCGGGAAGGGGACCACGCATGCATGGTGGCATTCCCAAAGGCTTTCTTTGAAAGCTGGGGAAATGCTCCGTGCGGGCTCTGTCGATGCCGACATCACCCATATGTGAGGACTGATTCCTGCTGTCCCTGGCGAACACCTGTTAGAACATAAGATATGCCATACTGGGTCAGACCAAGGTCCATCAAGCCCAGTATCCTGTTTCCAACAGTGGCCAATCTAGGTCACACGTACCGAACAGTTTCCCCAAAAGACATAGGTTCCTCAATGCTTGTATTGGGTCAAGCATTGATATCCTGGGTCCCCTTTTAATAATGGTTTATGGACCTTTCCTCCAGGAACTTGTCCAAACCTTTTTTAAATCCAGCTACACTAACAGCCTTTACTACATCCTCCGGTAACAAATTCCAGTTTGATTACACGTTGTGTGAAAAAATATTTTCTCTTATTTGTCTTAAATAGCTTATCCTGTAGCTTCATTGCGTGTCCCATAGTCTTTCTATATTCTGATAACGTAAACAATCAATTTACATTTACCCGTTCCACTCCGTTCATTAATATCTCCAGGAACAAGCAGGAATGTAGTCTTCACATATGGGTATCGTCAGTACCGAGGAAGCCTGCGCGGGAACGCTCCCCAACGTCCAATAGGAAAGCTTTTGGGAGCATCCCACAGCACCTGCGTGCTGCCTTCCCGCCTTTCCCAACTGTCCCTCTCCAGTTCTTCGTTTTCCGCGGGGCCGACAGGTCGCACAGCCTATCACTGCAGAAAATTTCCCTTCTTATTCTTCTTTTTTGTGGTTATGTCTGCAATCCCTCGACGCTATACTGGTACTGCTGGTTCTTCTTTTCTTTTTTCTAAAACCCCCCCCAAAAAAACCCTTTGTTTCTGGAGTCTTTCTCCAGTAATTTTCTTTTCGGGTGCCACGCGACATTTTGGGCACTACGCCCAATTTTTTTCCCTCAAAATGGAAAAACCCGCTTCGGGTTTTAAAAAGTGTTCTAAGTGTGGCGGTATCATCTCTGTCACCAACACCCATGAGTGGTGCCTCAAATGTTTAGGTCCTGACCACTCTATTTCAGAGTGTGTTGCCTGTGGGAAGATGTCGAAAAGGGTCCGGCAAAACTGAGCTACTAAACTAAGCACCCTTTTTCCCTCCAATGCAGCCTCTGTGGCATCAACGTCTTCCAGGGCTTCATCTTCCTCCCATGGATCTCAGGTAACTAAACATAAATCTGGCCAGTCCTCAAAGGGTAGATCTCCTTCTAAGCATCGAGATGCCTCTGGCGTTGCCCTTGAGGGACTTTCACCGGCAAAATTGCTCTGGCGGGAGGTTTCGGCTTCCAAAGCACTAATGGGGCTCCAGGATGATCTCAAGGCCTCAGCCTCGACAGAACTACTGGTGCCATGCTCTGGGGTTCCGGCTGCTTCTTCCGGCACTGATACCCAAGCATCGGCAGCGTCAATAGACCAGAGATTCTTGGCTATGGAACGCAGTCTGGCGGCTCTTCTCACGGCCTCGATACCCCTGAAACCGCTTCAGACAAGTCAACCGGTACCGACTCCGGTACCGGTACTGTCACCGACTGCATCGACATTGGCAGGTATTCTACCGGGACCGCGTCATGCGTCTCTATCCGGCATCGACAAGTCGGTACCGGACCACTCCGATGCCGACTTTGATCGGTACCGGTACTGTGCCTTGCACGATCACCCGGATCGGAGATACTTCGAATCCTCGGATGAGTCTGAAGACTCTGAAAGCTCTGCCGATACCAGAGTACTTCTTCCTGAGGATTCCTCTTCTCCTCAGTGTAGAATGTCTCCACCAGAGGATATGTCCTTTCAGGATTTTATCCGAGATGTGGCCCGAGGTCTTTCCATCACAGTGGCTCCTGAAAAAGAGCCTAGGGCAAAGGAATTAGAAATCCTACAATACCCTAAAGCTCCCAAGGAGGCAGCTACCTTACCTATTCATGAGATCTTGCATGATCTTAAGTTAAGGATGTGGGAAACACCTCTGACAACATCTCCTAACTCTCGAAGACTCGACACCATGTATCGAGTTCCTCCTCCTCCTGTGTTACAGAAGACTCAATTACCATACCATTCCATGGTGGTGGTATCAGCCATGAGACGGATAAAGAGTGCAAAAAGGCATGCATCAAATCCTCCAGGATGTGAGTGTAGGACTCTTGACGCCTTTGGACGTCGATCCTTCCAGGCTTCCATGCTTTCTGCTAGGATCAGTTCCTATATCTTGTATATGGGAATGTTCCTTAAGGAGGTCACAGGAGACTTAGAGCTTATGAGCCCTCTCCTTCCTGATGATAAAAGGCAAGATTATCTTGCTCTTGTTAAACATGCTCAGGATGTTTCCAAGTTTGTGAATTGTGCAGCCTTTGACTGTTTCGAATGCATAAGCAGAACCTCTGCTATTGCCATAGGTGCACATAGAATTGCCTGGCTCCAGGCATCTGACTTAGAAATCTGGGTACAGGACAAACTGGGGAATATACCTTGCACAGGAGAGAATCTCTTTGGCAAGAATCGGCAGGAAAAAGCTAATGAGATAGATGCTGACAATATCACTTTGGATAGATTGTCTAAATCTACAGCTGATCCTGCAAGGAAAAGATCCTCTAAGAAACCATTCTTCAGCAAGAAGAAAAGGTTTTACCCCTCCTATACCCAGCAGGGACATCGTTTAGGTCAGCCTGCCCAAAAGGGACAGCACCAACAACCTAGGCAACAAAGGAAACCAAAAGCAGCTATGCCTCAACCGGCTCAGCAGACTCAGCCTCCACAAGGGCTTTGACTCCTGTCTAGAGAACTTTGCCTTCCTGGCCCTGAATGGCCCAGAACCCTCCTCCATCCCAGGAAGGTTATGTCATTTTGCCCCCATATGGGGTCAGATAACAGCAGAAAATTGGACTCTTATCTATTGTAAGAGAGGGGTACAAGCTTCATTTCCTCAGCATGCCCCCTCCTACAATTGTAAGACAGTTCAATTCTCAGACCTCTCTCAACGACCGGTTAGGTCAAGAAGTCACTATGCTCCTTGCTCAAGGGGCAATAGAAGAGGTGCCCATTCCCCAACGGGGTAAAGGGTTTTACTCCCCCAATTCCTTATTCCAAAGAAAACAGGCGGACACAGACCCATTCTAGATCTCAGAGAATTGAACAAATTCCTGTTCAGAGAGAAGTTCAAAATGATTTCTCTAGGAACTCGGCTGCCATACCTTCAGTCAGGATTGGCTTTGTTCTCTAGATCTCAAGGATGCGTACACTCATGTTCTCATCCATCCAACTCACCGAAAGTTCCTTTGTTTCCTGTTTCAAGGGAAGCACTACCAATACAGGGTTCTTCCTTTTGGCCTGGCCTCTGCTCCAATGGTGTTCACAAAATGCATGGATGTAGTAGCAGCATTTCTCCGCACCCTGAGAATATTCGTCTTCCCTTACTTAGACGACTGGCTCATTCGAGCCCCTTCAGAGCCAGGGTTGCTCTGTCTCGCACAATGCACATCCTTCAGTATTTGGGACTTGTCATAATCTTCCCAAAGTCCAACCTTGCTCCCACTCAATCCCTAGAGTTTATAGGAGCTCTTTTGGATACCAGACAAACAAGGGCCTTCGCATTGTGCAGTTAGCTTCCCAAGCAGTGCTAAAACCTCACCTCACTGCTCGGGAAATGTTACAGTTGCTAGGCCACATGGCATCCACCGTGCATGTGGTTCCTTATGCTCGCCTCCATATGAGGGCAACCCAGTGTACCTTATTTACTCAGTGGACTCAGGCGTCAGGTTGCCTGTCAGACAAAATAGCAAACTCGGATCGCCTTATTTTGTCCCTCCAATGGTGGAAGTCACCCAAAAATCTTTTGTTGGGGTCTGCTTTTCAGCAACTCCTACTCCAAGCCACTCTAATGACAGATGCTTCACAGGTGGGTTGGGGAGCCCACTTGCAAGGGCTCTCTACCCAGGGTTCATGGACCCCACAGAAGGCCTATCTCCATATCAATCTCCTGGAGCTCAGAGCAATCTTCCTTGCTCTTTGAGTATTTCACACCCAGCTCAGCTACAAGACAGTCCTAGTTCAAACGGACAATCAAGTAGCCATATTCTATGTGAACCAGCAGGGTGGAACAGGCTCTCTATCACTCTGCAACAAAGCTTTATGACTATGGGCCTTCGCCAGAGAGCATCAGATTCATCTCCTTGCGGTGTATCTTCCAGGCATCCAAAACTCTTGGGCAGACTCAGCCGAGTTCTGCTTCCACACGAATGGTCTCTCAATGCAGACCAGGTGGCCAAAACTCTTCAAATTTGGGGAACCCCGGACATAGACCTCTTTGCAAGTCCGCTGAATGCCAAACTTCCCTGGTTCTGTTCCAGAATTCCCGCTCGAGGTTGTCAGGCCAGGGATGCTTTCCTCCTCCATTGGGGTCAGGACTTCCTGTATGCCTTTCCTCCTATTCCCCTAATTCCCCAAACCCTGTTCAAGCTTCAGAGAGACAGAGGTCATATGATCCTCATAGCTCCACGTTGGCCATGGCAAATGTGGTACCCTCTGCTCCTACATCTCTCTCAAGCTCCGCCTCTGGAGTTAGGATCTGCTCCAGATCTCCTTTCTCAAGAGGACGGGATGCTGTGGCATCCCAATCCCCAGTCTCTGCATCTCAGGGCCTGGTTGCTGAAAGCCTAGAACTTGTGATAAGGAAGCTTATCATAGCTCAGGAAGGAGCTATAGAAAAGGTGAAGTGACTGAACAAGCAACCTGTCAGTTCTGGTAGAAATAAGAAAACAAAATTTTTCCATAAAAGACTACCAGTCCCAGAATGCACCAGGTTTCCAACAGCCATTAGAGGAGCTGAAGTGGGGAAACGTGTGTTCAATCAGGAGGGCTATGAGGTAATCCCCAAGCACTCATCTCAAAGGGCAGGGCCTGATTCAGCACAGCTGCGCTGTGCTAGGGTGGAGCACTCATCTAAGCTGAATAAAGGTAGAGTTTATTCTACAGAGAATTATCCTCAGTTTCATCTGGGAGATCCTCAGAATCTTCATGATCTTGGACAGCTTCATCATCTGGAGGATCATCAGAAGCAGAAGCCAGAGCGGACGGACAGAGAGGGCAAGAAACCCTTTGGAAGAAAGAAGAGAAAAGCATTTGGGAGGTCTAAAGGAGTCCAGAGCAGTTCGTATACTGGGAGACATTCAAAAGGCCAGCATACACCATTGGACTGGGGAAAACCAGAGGAGTGGTGCTGCAGGGCTAGGAATCTCCAGACGGTACCTGTGAGGGAGACGGCTGCACTTGGAAGGGACCCTAAGACCCGTGCCAGAAGGTATGTGAAGAGAGACCCAGTGTCCAGGGATCTGGATTGGAAGGCTGGACATAAGAACTGGACTACATACTGGCCAGGCTATTTAGAGAGGAACTCTAACAGCAATGGAAGCTCAGGTATGAACACTGATCTATGCCCTAGCTATACCCTTGAAAGACAGCAGGGAAACAAGTATTCTCCTGAGAGTGCTCCATTGAGAAATTCCTCTCTACCAATCCATGATATTGAACCCATGATTGTTGAAGAAGGGGGAGGGGTTGCAGATGCAGGCTGTGAATACATGGATTGCTCTTTGTCTAAACTCCTTTGGTAATTTACTGTTACAAAGTACAACAACCATCACAAAGAAATACAAACTTGTTCTTTAAATCTACTCAGAAAAGCTCCTGAGTAGGATTTGAGCCAGGCAGTAGAAAGTAAGCCAGCTAAGGGGTTTCAGCTGGATAACTGCTAGCAATTGAGCCTTACCTAATTGCTTGTGAGCTCTGAGGGAATCACTTCTGAGTCTATGTGTGAAGATATAAGAAGTTAACCTGAAAAGAACTGTTTTTCCCTTCTTTGTGGGTTTGCTTGTTGATTAAAGCACTGCTAAGAAAATATTAGCTAAAGCCTACAGAAAAGACCATTCTGTTACCATCCTGGTCTTTATTCTTTTGCTTTGATTGCCTGACAAGTTCAGCTGTTGTTTTCCTGATTTTGTTTTTTTTCTAAGTTTAACACTGAAAGCAAGTATCCTGTTTTATGTGCTACCAAGCATATCTGTGTTGGGAGAAATAACCCCATAAATAAATATCTTATTGGCTTTACACTCAAGCACAACTAATTATTGTGAACGGCTGTGCCTGGTGTGAATGGACTACATTTCCCACAATCCCTTGCAAATCATATTAATATATGCCTTTGCCAAGACTGTGAACATTCTCACCCAGGCATCCGTCTGACAAACTTCACGGTCTTAACCTTTCCTAGCAGGTAAAGGATATCCTTCATGCTTCCAGGAAACCTTCCACAAGACGCTGTTATGCTTTTAATTGAAAAAGGTTTTCCATATGGTGCTCGCAGAAGGGACTTAACCCTCTTGTGATACCTATGGGATCATTACTGGAGTACCTCCTTCATTTATCAAATGCAGGGCTTAAGACTAATTCAGTGAGAGTCCATATGAGTGCTATTGCAGCTTCTTTCAAGCCTCTAAATGGACAACCTATTTCCTCTCATCCTCTCATAGCGAGCTTTATGAGATGCCTTCTTTTAACAAAGCCTCCCATTAAGCCACCACCGGTGGCATGGGACTTGAATCTGGTACTCGGGCAGCTCATGAAACCGCCCTTTGAACCATTAGCCGCTATCTCTTTGAAATTCCTTTCCTGTTAAGTTATCTTTCTCATTGCAATCACATCAGCACGTCACATTAGTGAATTGCAAGCCTTGGTGGCTGTTCCTCCTTATACAAGGTTCCATCATGACAAGGTAGTCCTTAGGACTGATCCACGCTTTATGCCAAAGGTGATTTCGCCCTTTCATTTAAACCAAGCGGTTTACCTTCCTGTATTCTTTCCAAGGCCTCACGCCTCAAATGCAGAAAGGAACTTTCATACTTTGGACTGTAAAAGAGCTTTGGTCTTTTACTTGTAAAGGATACAGCAACATAGAAAATCCTCTCAACTCTTTTTTGCTTTTGATCCTAGTCATTTGGGACTTCCAGTCTCCAAAAGGACACTGTCCAAATGGATTGCACAGTGTATATCTTTTGCCTATGAGAGTAAGAACCTTCCTCTTGAAGGCCATGTCACAGCTCACAATGTGAGAGCCATGGCAGCCTCAATGTCTCATCTTCACTCTGTGTCTATCAACGACATCTGTCGAGCAGCTACTTGGGCTTCGGTTCATACCTTCACAGCCCATTACTGCTTAGACAAGGACTCCCACCGGGATGCCTTGTATGATCAGGCTGTTCTTCAACACCTGTTCCATACTTAATCAACTCCTACCCACCATCCCTGGTAGTATTCCAGAGATCCATGTGGGGAAGTGGAGCCCTTTCACAAAGGCACACAACTTTCTGGGGCCATCTCCCTGGCATGTGCAGCTAGGGAGTCCCCATATGTGAAGACTACATTCCTGCTTCTTCCTGGAGATAGCATATTTACTCACCTGTAACAGGTGATCTCCGGGAACAGCAGGAATTTAGTCTTCACAACCCACCCACCTCCCTTAGGAGTTGTATCTCACTCTCTCTCTTTCCCTCTCTCTTTTGTCTCAGCTATAAACTCAACTGGAGAGGGACAGTTGGGAAAGGCGGGAAGGCAGCACGCAGGCATGGTGGGATGCTCCCAAAAGCTTTCCTATTGGACCCTGGGGAGCGTTCCCGCACAGGCTCCGTCGGTACCGATGATACCCATATGTGAAGACTAAATTCCTGCTGTTCCTGGAGATCACCTGTTACAGGTGAGTAACTATGCTTTATAGACTTCTATCATATCTCCCTTCAGCCATCTCTTTTCCAGGTTAGAGCCCTAACCTTTTCAGCCTTTCTTCATAGGGGTATCCTTCCATTCCCTTTACCATTTTGGTATCTCTTCTCTGAACCTTTTCTAATAACGCTATATCCTTTTTAAGATACGGCGACCAGAATTGCACACAATATTCAAGGTGCGGTCGCATTATGGAATGATACAGAGGCATTATAATATCCTTTGTTTTATTTTCCATTCCTTTCCTTATGATATCTAGCATTCTATTTGCTCTCTTGGCTGCTGCTGCACACTGGGCGGAGGGTTTTAACATGTTGTCCACAATGATGCCTAAATCTTTTTCCTGGATGGTGGTTCCTAATGTGGAACCTTGCATTATGCAGCCATAGTTTGGGTTGTTCTTCCCTTGGTGCATAACTTTGCACTTGTCCACATTAAATTTCATCTGCCATGTTGATGCCCAGTCTTTCAATTTATCAAGATCCTCTTGCAATTTTCCACAATCTTCATGGGTTTTAACAACTTTGAATAGTTTTGTGTCATCTGCAAATTTGATAGCCTCACTCATTATTCCCTTTTCCAGGTCATTTATGAATATGTCAAAAAGCAGTGGACCCAGCACAGATCCCTGGAGTACACCACTATTCACCTTTCTCCATTGGGAAAATTGGCCATTTAGCCCTACGCTCTGCTTTCTATCTTTTAACCAGTTCGTGATCCACAATAGTACACTGCCTCCTATCCCATGACTCTTTAGTTTTGCCAAAAGTCTCTGATGAGGGACCTTGTCAAAGGCTTTCTGAAAGTACAAATACACTATATCAACTGACTCACCTTTGTCTATATCTGTTTATTCACACCTTCAAAAAAACATAACAGATTAGTAAGACAAGATCTTCCTTGTCTAAAGCCATGTTGGCTGTCTCCCATTAAGCCATGACTATCTACATGTTCAGCAATTTTGTTCTTTATGGTGGTTTCTACCATTTTTCCCGGAACTGACGTCAGGCTCACCAGTCTGTAGTTTCCCGGATCACCCCTGGAACCCTTTTTAAAAATTGGCGTTACGTTGGCCATCCTCCAATCTTCAGGTATTACAGATGATTTTAATGATAGTTCGCAGATTACTAATAGCAGGTTTGCTATCTCATATTTCAGTTCTTTCAACACCCTTGGATGTATATCATCCAGTCCAAATGATTTGCTACTCTTCAGTTTATCAAATAGTTGTAATACATCTTCCTGATGTATCAATATTTCCTTCAATTCTTCTGCACCTTTCAATACCACTTCAGTCATGGGTAACATCCCTATATCTTCCTCAGTAAAGACCGAAGCAAAGAATTCATTCAGTCTCTCCGCTATCGCCTTGTCGCCTCTTAGTGCCCCTTTAACCCCTCTATCATCTAATGGACCAACTGACTCACAGGTTTTTTGCTATGAATGTACTTGAAAAAGTCTTTATTACGCGTTTTTGCTTCCGCATCAAGCTTCTTCTCAAATTCTCCCTTTGCCTGCCTTATCAATGCCTTGCATTTAACTTGCCAGTGCTTGTGCTGTTTCCAGTTTTTCTCCAGGACCAAGCAGGAAGTCAGTCCTCACATATGGGTGATATCGACGTCGATGAAGCCCTTGCGGAGCATTTCCCCAGCTTTCCATGAAAGCCTTTGGGAATGCAGGCATGCATGCGCGGTTCCTTTCCCGCCTAAAGGTGCCATCTTACCTCAGTCTCTCGTTTTCCGTGAAGCCCACCGGACGTGAGTCCTAGTCATCCCGGAAAATTGTTAGATTTTTTGCGATTCTTCGCTGTTTTTTCTCCCGGTTCGACGCCGGTTCCCCTCCCACCTGTTTCGGTACACCGGTATCGAGCCCGATCCTTCTTTTTCAGTTTTTGCCCTTCGTGGCTGGCGTTCGCACCCTTTTTTTCTTTTTCCCTGGAAGGCCGGTCCTTTGACCTTGCGGGGACCCTTTTTTCCCCGACGGCTTCTAGCGGTTTTAAGAAGTGTGATCGGTGTAAGAAGTTGATGTCTCTCACCGACACCCACGACTGCTGCCTCCGGTGCCCCGGTCCTGATCACGACCCTAAGACGTGTGGACCATGTGGGAAAATGTCTTCCAAGGCACTGCGTAGTCGACAGCATCAGAAGGAAAGGCTCTTTTCTGACTCGGCCTCCGGCCGGGCCCGGACCTCATCTGAGGCCTCGACATCTCGGGAATCGGATCCCGAGCACCATCGTGGCTCCTTGGACAGGGGGTCCCCCGACCGGTAACGGAAGAGGAAGAAGCGGCTCGCGAGGGCGTCATCGGAGGAGGTCCCTGGCTCCTCGAGAGCTAGGTCTCAGACCCCCGACTGTCGCCCCGGGCCTGTGGAACAGGAGAAGCCTTCCAAAGTCCCTCGACTGGAGCCGGAGTCTGCTGGACACGTAAGCCCTGTAGTCCTCGTGAACTCTCCTCCCAGAGAGCCGACGTCGGGCCTGGCGCCGCCGGGGCCCGAGTCGGGAGCTGCTGAGTCTCCTGAGCTGGGTCTCAGGTTGACAGCCTTGGAGAGCAGACTGTCTGCCTTCATGGATCAGCAGCGGGCACTGATGGCCAGCCTGTCTGGCCATCTGCCTCAACCACCGGGACATCGACCTCGAAGTCGACCCCGGAGACCGAGCCGATACTCGAAGCCATGAAGTCTCGAGGTCAACCTCGGTCGCGGTCTCCCTCGACCTCCCATTCGGGACCGAGGGCGTCGATGCCGGTGCCTTCGGCATTGGGGCGGGTGCTCACAGGCCCCGCGAGGTCGGACCCCGATTCCTCATCGGACGAGTCTGCATGGGAGACGGAGGATGAGGAGTCTCCAGACACCTTCAAGACTTGGTGCATCCCGTTGGACTCACCGCAGTCTGAACCCCGGAGTAGATCCCCTCCGGAGGATACCAAGTTCTCGGAGTTCGTCCAGGATATGGCCACAGCGTTGGACCCCGAGGAGGAGCCTTGAGCCGAGGAGCTCGAGGCCCTGCAGTATGACTCTCCTCCGAAGGAGGCCTTTACTGTACCGGTTCCTCCGATGCTGGAGCGGCTCCTCTTCCGTATGTGGGAGGCACCAGCCTCAGCGCCGGTTTTAAGCAAGCGGGTCGATTCGATCTATCGACTCCGGAAGAGCCCTGGCTTTCAGAAAGCGCAGCTACCACACCATTCCATGGTTGTGGAATCGACCATGCATCGCCTGAAGAGTCAGAAGATGCACTCCGTGGTGCCCTCTGGCAGGGAGGCCCGAAACCTCGATGGTTTTGGTAGAAAGTGCTTCCAGGGCTCAATGCTTGCTTGCCGTGTCCAGTCTTACCAGCTGTACATAGGCATGTACTTGTGAGACCTGGCCAAGGAGCTGGCCGGGTTTTCTGCTGGTCTCTCCGGGGAACCCTTGCAGAGGTTCAAGTCCTTGTCCTCGGGGATTCGGGAATGTTCAAAATTTCTGTCCTACGCTGCCTACGATAGCTTCGAGGCTTCGGCCCGTGTTGCGGCAGCCGGCATCGCGGCTCGATGCCAGGCATGGCTGCAGTCATCGGACCTCGAGCCATGGGTTCAGGACAAGTTGGTCGATGTCCCTTGCTGAGGTGAGAACCTGTTTGGCAAGCCCATGACCGAGAGGGCCGCACAGCTCGAGACCGAGCACCTCACACGGACGAGGCTCTCTAGGAAAATGTCTGCCCCTTCTCACAAAAAGAAGGGCTCGGGTAAAAAGCCCTTTTACCCGAGGAAGGGCACTGCCTACAAACAGTACCCACAATATCAGGCTGCCCAAGCTGCCCCTCAGGGTCAGCAAGCCAAGGGGCAGGGTAATGGGCCCCGTAGGCAGAGGACCCCCAAGCCTCCGGCCCCTGCTCCCACTCAGCAGGGTGGAGGTTTTTGACTCATTAAGCATAGCCTCTCCGTCCCTACTCTCCCAACCCTGCACAGGAGGTCGCCTCGCTCTGTTTGCCCACCAGTGGCCACTCATCACTGGAAAAAGTTGGGTGTTAAGCATAGTCCAGAAGGGCTATGCAGTACACGTCCAACAACTGCCTCCTCCATACTTTCCAGGGGAGCCTCCAAGGCCTCCCCTGCACACAGATCTTCTCCTTCAGGAGCTCCAAGGTCTGTTGGTAGACAGGGCGGTGGAGCCTGTACCTCCCCACTTGCAAGGTCAAGGGTTCTACTCCAGGTATTTCCTGGTACCCAAACGAACCGGTGGTCTTCGACCTATTCTGGATCTCAGAAACATCAACAAGTTCCTGGAGAAGGAAAAGTTCAAGATGCTTACTCTTGGAACACTTCTGCCCTACCTCCAGCAGGGAGATTGGCTATGCTCCTTAGATCTAAAGGATGCGTATACCCACATCCTCATTCATCTAGACCACAGAAGGTACCTCAGGTTCATTGTGGGAGGAAACCATTATTTATTTATTTATTTAACAGTTTTTATATACCGCACTATTCATCATCAGTGCGGTTCACATTAAACAAGATATTACCTAGACAGGAGAAAACTGACATAGGTTTACAGATAACAGGGAATATAAACTGGGTATGAACCGGGAAAAACTATATACATTTAAACAGGTAACATAGTGGCCTGATATTTACAGAGAAGCAGCACTTTACGCAGTTCAATTACATCTGTTCTGGGTTTTATCAGTACAGAGTACTGCCTTTTGGCCTCACCTCCGTTCCCAGAGTCTTTACCAAATGCCTGGCAGTGTTGGCGGCCTACCTGAGAAATCAGGGAATTTTTGTCTTCTCCTATCTGGACGACTGGCTCATAAGGGGTCAGACATGCCAGACAAGCCACCCTCAGAACTATTGCTCTTCTTCAAAGCCTGGGATTTGTAATAAACTTCGCAAAGTCCACTTTGCTCCCCTCCCAGAACTTGGAGTTCATAGGAGCAAGGTTGGACTCGCTGCTGGCAAAGGCGTTCTTGCCAGAAGACCGAGCCCAAAGACTGATAAACTTAGCAAACCAGTTTCTCATCAGGTCGCTGGTCTCCGCCAGACTCTGCCTGAGGCTTCTTGGCCACATGGCTTCGACAGTACATGTGACCCCCAATGCCAGGCTCCATATGAGGCCTGCACAGTGGTGCCTGCGGACTCAGTGGTCACAGGCAACCTCAAAGACAGGATAAAGGTGTCCAGACACTTGCTGCACTCCCTCAGATGGTGGCTACACCCACCCAATCTGTTGAAAGGAGTACCTTTTCAGAGTCGTGCGTTCACAGTGGTCTTGACCACGGATGCCTCCCTGCAAGGCTGGGGGGCTCATTGTCTAGGCAAGTGCACCCAGGGCCTGTGGTCTCCCTGGGAATCTGCACAGCAAATCAATCTCCTGGAACTCAGAACTATTCGGTTAGCCCTCAAGAATTTTTCTCAAACCCTGGCTCATCAGTCTGTCCTGGTTCAAACAGACAACCAGGTAGCCATGTTCTTTGTGAACAAGCAGGGTGGAACTGGGTCCAGGCTCCTCTGTCAGGATGCACAGGATCTTTGCTTATTTGCTCTCAGGCACAACGTGCTCCTCAAAGCCATCTATCTACCCGGCCAGGAGAACTACCTGCTGGTGGCTCCCAGCTGGCCCAGACAGCCCTGGTTTCCACTTCTACTTCAATTGGCAGTGGATCCCCCTCTGCCTCTGGGGTTGCAACCCGACCTTCTCTCTCAGGATCAGGGTACCCTTCTGCATCCCAATCTCAAATCTCTAAATTTGATGGCCTGGAGGCTGCAAGGGTAGTTTTGGCTCCCTGGGGCCTACCTCAGGAGGTAGAGGAAGTTCTCCTAGCCTCTAGGAAACAATCCACTAGGAAAACCTATGCTCTTAAATGGAAAAGGTTTTCAGTGTGGTGTCAGTTACGTACAGAGGATCCTTTCTCCTATACTGTACCAGTTGTGCTTCAGTACTTACTGCACTTATCCAATCAAGGTCTTAAGTCCAATTCTGTTCGGGTCCACCTCTCAGCTCTAGCAGCTCACCACTCTCTGGTGGAAGAACATTCTCTGTCGGTTCACCCTTTGGTGTCCCGGTTTCTCAGAGGTTTGCTCCTGCTCAAGCCTCCAATCCGTCCTCCTGCCCCTGAGTGGGAGTTGAATGTGGTCTTGCAACAACTGATTCGCCCACCTTTTGAGCCGATGGCTACTTGTCCACTACGCTTCCTGTCCTGGAAGACACTCTTCCTGATAGCCCTTACCTCGGCTAGGCGAGTGAGTGAGCTTCAGGCCCTGGTCTGTCATAGGCCTTACACCAGAATTTATTGGAACAGGGTAGTCCTCAGGACTCATCCAAAGTTCCTCCCAAAGATTGTCTCCTCTTTCCACCTCAACCAGGAGGTGGTTCTTCCAACATTTTTCCCTAGGCCTCATGCAAGCCAGGCCGAAGCAGTTCTGCATACCCTGGACTGTAGGAGGGCCTTATCCTTCTACCTTGACCGTACGCAAGGTCACAGAAGGGCTACTCAGCTCTTCATATCTTTTGACCCTAATAATTTATGGTTAGCTGTGTCCAAGCGTACCTTGTCCATCTGGGTGGCTGACTGTATCACCTGGGCTTACAAGGCGGCTGACCTTCCTTTGCAGGGTCGGGTCACGGCCCATCGTGTCAGGGTGATGGCTGCCTCAGTGGCTCATCTCCGCTCTGTACCGTTGGTAGACATCTGCAGGGCTGCAACTTGGTCTTCAAGCCAGACCTTTGCAGCTCATTACTGTCTGGATAGGGAGTCCTGTAGGGACAGTGCTTTTGGCCAGGCAGTACTCCGGAATCTCTTTGAGGTTTAGGCAACTCCTGCCCTCCTGCCCTCTGTTGGGCTACCGGTGGAGGTTCTGTCAGTGAAAAGCCTTTCTTTGATGCTGTGACTAGAGGGAGTTCTCTTGTTCAGCCTGTAACAGGTGTTCTCCAGGAGCAGCAGGAATCAGTCATCACAATCCTCCCTCCTCCCCTTGGAGTTGCAGTTGTACATAGTTTGTTTTACATTTTTGTGTGCTGTTCTTAGCTATGTCATTTGACTGAGGTAAGATGGCACCTTTAGGCGGGAAGGGAACTGCGCATGCGTGCCTGCATTCCCAAAGGCTTTCATGGAAAGCTGGGGAAATGCTCCGCAAGGGCTTCATCGACGTCGATGTCACCCATATGTGAGGACTGATTCCTGCTGCTCCTGGAGAACACCTGTTACAGGTGAGTAACTACTCTTCGTCATTTGACTCTTTTTTCTATTTCCTGAAAGATGCTTTTTTTTGGCAACAACAGCCTCTCTGACATTACCTTTAAACCATGCTGGCATTTTTTTGGACTTCCTTCCACTTTTCTTAAAGTGTGGAATACAGCCGGTCTGGGCTTCCAAGATAGTATTTTTAAACAACACCCAAGCTTGATGTAAGTCTTTAGAACATAAGATATGCCATACTGGGTCAGACCAAGGTCCATCAAGCCCAGTATTCTGTTTCCAACAGTGGCCAATCTAGGTCATACGTACCTAGCAGTTTCCCCAAGGGACACAGGTTCCACAATGCTTGTATTGGTTCAAGCATTGATATCCTGGGTCCCTTCTTAATAATGGTTTATGGACCTTTCCTCCAGGAACTTGTCCAAACCTTTTTTAAACCCAGCTACACTAACAGCCTTTACTACATCCTCCGGTAACAAATTCCAGAGTTTGATTACACGTTGAGTGAAAAAATATTTTCTTTTATTAGTCTTAAATAGTTTACCCTGTAGCTTCATTGCATGTCCCCTAGTCTTTCTATATTCTGATAAGGTAAACAATCGATCTACGTTTACCCGTTCCACTCCGTTCATTAATTTATAGACTTCTATCATATCTCCCCTCAGCCGTCTCTTTTCCAGGTTAAAGAGCCCCAACCTTTTTAGCCTTTCTTCATAGGAGTAGCCTTCCATCCCCTTTACCATTTTGGTGGCTCTTCTCTGAACCTTTTCTAAAATTGCTATATCCTTTTTAAGATATGGCGACCAGAATTGCACACAATATTCAAGGTGCGGTCTCACCATGGAACGATATAGAGGCATTATAATATCTTTTGTTTTATTTTCCATTCCTTTCCTTATCATACCTAGCATTCTATTTGCTCTCTTGGCCGCCGCTGCACACTGGGCCGAGGGTTTTAACATGGTATCCACAAGGACGCCTAAATCTTTTTCTTGGGTGGTGGTTCCTAATGTGGAACCTTGCATCGTGTAACCATAGTTTGGGTTGTTCTTCCCTAGGTGCATAACCTTGCACTTCTCCACATTAAATTTCATCTGCCATTTTGATGCCCAGTCTTCCAATTTATCAAGATCCTCTTGCAATTTTCCACAATCCTCCTGGGTTTTAACAACTTTAAATAGTTTTGTGTCATCAGCAAATTTGATAACCTCACTCGTTATTCCACTTTCCAGGTCATTTATGAATATGTCAAAAAGCAGCGGACCCAGCACAGATCCCTGGGGTACACCACTATTCACCTTTCTCCATTGGGAAAATTGGCCATTTAGACCTACCCTCTGCTTTCTATCTTTTAACCAGTTCCTGATCCACAGTAGTACACTGCCTCCTATCCCATGACTCTTTAGTTTTGCCAAAAGTCTCTCATGATGGACCTTGTCAAATGCTTTCTGAAAGTCCAGATACACAATATCAACCGACTCACCTTTGTCCACCTGTTTATTCACTCCTTCAAAAAAACATAACAGATTAGTAAGACAAGATCTTCCTTGTCTAAAGCCATGTTGGCTGTCTCCCATTAGGTCATGACTATCTATATGCTGAGTAATTTTACAACTGCTCCTTTTAGTTTTTTTCTTAACTATTTTCCCTTTTATCATAGTCTCCCTTTCAAAAATTATAAGGTAGTACTGTGGATTTCCTTACCATCCCTCCTCCATTAATTAAATCTAATGCGATCATGCTGTGATAACTATTGCCAAGTGGCCCCAACACCCTTATCTCTTGCATCAGATCTGGTGTTCCACTAAGGACTAGGTCCAATATGGCTTCCCCTCTGGTCGGTTCATGAACCAGCTGCTCCAAGAAGCAGTCATTTATTTCATCTAGGAACTTAATCTCCCTAGCATGTCCTGCTGTGACACTGACCCAGTCAATACCGGGGTAATTGAAATCACCCATTATTATTACTGTGCTGTAACTTTTGTTAGCTTCCTTGGTTTCTTTGAGAATTTTATCATCCATTTGTTCATTCTGGCAAGACGGTCGATAGTACACCCCCACTGCCATCGCCTTCCCTTTTTTACATGGAAGTTCAATCCATAGAGATTTTACAGCAAATTTTGTTTCCTGCAGAACTTTAATCCTTTTCTACTCAATGCCCTCTCTAACATAGAGCGGAACCCCTCCACCAATTTGATCAGCTCTATCATTACGATATAGTTTGTGCCCAGTAATCACAGTGTCTCACTGGTTGTCCTCCTTCCACCATGTCTCTGAGATTCCAATCATATCTAACCTCTCAATTAGTGCTATATATTCTAACTCTCCTATCTTATTTTTTAGACTTCTAGTATTTGCATGCAAGCATTTTAGAGACTGTATTTTATTCACATTAATCTGGCTGTTGGTAGGCATGGGTAATTTGTAATCTTTAACCCTTTCAGACCGTATGTCCACTGTATTGGATGTCATTTTATCCATTGAATTCCATGTATATATATATGGTGTCTGTGAAAAAATTCAGGTCTGAAAGGGTTAAGCTCTGTCTTCTCCGTACTCAAGGGCATTTGGGCTACTTTACTCTTTTTTGGAACCTCTCTGCTTTTGGTAGTATCCTTTAAGGATACATTCTTCCGAACCACGTGCTCTTGGGTGACTGTCGGCTTTCCCCTATTATCTAGTTTAAAAGCTGCTGTATCTCCTTTTTAAAGGTTAATGCCAGCATCCTGGTTCCATCCCAGTTAAGGTGAAGCCCATCCCTTTGGAAGAGCCCCTTCTTTCTACAGAATGTTCACCAGTTCCTAACCAATCCAAACCCCTCATCTTTGCACCATCATCTCATCCACACATTGAGATTCCGGAGCTCTGCCTGCCTTTTGGGTCCTGCGCGTGGAACGGGAAACATTTTGGAGAACTCTACTCTGGAAGTTCTGGATTTCATCTTCCTACCTAAAAGCCTAAATTTAGCCTCTAGAACCATTTTCCTATGTCATTGATACCGACATGTACCGAGACAGCAGACTCCTCCCTAGCACTATCTAAGACCTTATCTAAGTGGTGCGTGAGGTCCACTACCTTCGCATCATGCAAGCATGTTACCAGGCGATCCTCACATCCAACAGCCACCCAGCTATCTACTATAATGGCTTTCCTAACCCTTCCCTCATGGGCACATGGCCCTGAAGAAACTTCCTCGGTGCGAGAGGGTTTTGCATCACCTGGAGGACAGGTCCTAGTTACAGGATAACTTCTACCATACCAGAGTGATGCTGTCCTGTCACATGACTTCTCTCTTCCATGGCAACAGGGATGCTGCCAGACTGGAGGTGGGACTTCAGGACTATATCCCTGTAGGTCTTGTCTATGTACCTCTCTGTCTTTCTTATGTCTTCCAAGTCTGCTACTCTAGCCTCTAGAGAACGGACTTGTTCCCTGAGAGCAAAGAGCTCCTTGCACCTAGTGCACACCTAAGACCTCTCACTAACTGGGAGAAAATCATACATGTGATACGCAATGCAAAAAACTGGGAAGCCCCCATCTCGCTGCTGGACTGCTGTCTGCATCTTAGTTTTAAGCTTGTGTTTAGATCTTTAAGTTCTTACTTACTAAGGGTTGCCGTGGATACTTATATTAATAAAAGTGTACCTAATATACCTGAAGCTTAATTAATCTCAGGTCCTTAATGTATGACTGATTTGAATAAAGAGCTGCACCTGATAGCAGCTCCTTTCCTTTAAGATGTGTAAGTACCTATAAAGCTATGATTATCCTAGGGGTGGGTGGGTGTTGGGGAGTGAGGGAGGGGAAATAACACCTATTAAAAGAGTGCTGTTACACAGTACCCTGTCCTGTGCTTCTAAGGTAACTCCGCTTTCTGTCATACCTCCATGCTTACAAGGTGGAGGTTGGGCTTAACTGCGTATTCCTACAAGGGGCAGATTACGACAGAAAAAGTCTGGGCATGAGGACCCTTTCTCTGACCTATCCCCTTCCCTCAGACATTCTCGTCTTCTGAAGTTGCAACCTCTGCTGCTCCGGCTCCAGCTTTTATTTCTGTATGCCCCTGTCCCAATTGCTTTAAACAAATTACAGAAGTATGTCTCCTCCGAGTTTACCCTCTTAAAAGTACAGGGGCTCTTGCAGCTGTTCCTATACTGTTAGCCTGCTAACCCCCTTACACCTTTGAAAGGACAAACTTAGAGAGGACATAGTGTTTGTTTACATCAGTGCACCACCGAGAGATTCCGAATCCTTTATTTGGGCAATCCATTCGTGTTCCCCATGGTAGCCTTCGGAGTTGGCTTGTTTGCTGCATAGCACTAGCAGTTCCATGCTTTTCAGCTACAGCAATTTTGCACTCTGCTGCAGCAGCTTTGTTTTTGTGGGATAGGAGCCGAATAAATAGCCAACTTCACTAAGGAAAGCAGGTAACAAAATAAATGGACTTCATTTTGGACAAACAACAGGAGAGGACTGGACACATCCTAACACGGGGAAGATATTCCAGCGTCGATGGTTGACATCATGTGACTCCGCCTATGTGGTCTATGCCCTTCAATGCTCCTGTCCTAAGGTTTACATTGGCAGGACCTCTCGTCAAATTCGGGTCCGCCTTGGTGAGCACGTTTCTCGCATAAGGCATAAGGTTATGACTGCCCCCCTGGTTGAACATTGTGAAGCTTATCGACATCAATTTGAATCTGATTTTGTCTGGACGGTATTGGACTTCATCCCCCCTAATCCTCGGGGGGGTGATAGGCTTTCGGCTTTACAACGATGTGAGCAACGGTTGATATTTGAATTACAGACTGTGCACCCTTTGGGCCTGAATAAAGAGGTTGAGTGGTTCAGCTTGCTATGACACATCCATGACGCTGAGGGATTCCCCGATGTCAATGGGGTCTTCCATCCAGCTGATTGGATTTCCTCTGAGTGACAGTTTCTGTTAGCCAATGATTGCAGTGGTTCCCCTTTAACTATTCAGTGGAGCATATGATTGATAGAAGCTTTCCTATAGCGGCACGTCTTGGATAAGAGCAAACACTTGAAACAGGGCCCGTTGGCCCGAAACGTACGTCGTGTGTGGATTCAATGACCGCTGGTTGAAACCTTGGTTGTGGTGTGATAAAGCTTCACTGGACTATAACAATGAGCTAAGTACAGCGTTTTACTGCGTGAAATTAAAAAAGAAAAAAGAATGGGCTGTCTGGTGTGACTGGATTTTAATTTCAGTTTCCTCCAGCCTCTTCTGACAAAATTTTTATTTTCAAATAGGGGGTTATTTGTGGGTTAGCTCTATAGTTTCCCGTCTACTTCGGCACTGTTGCTTGTTGATGCTGGTGCTTTTTTTTTTTGGCATTTCCACTATCTTTAATTTTCTCTTTTTTACCTCGCGGTTCCTGCGGGCTTTTCATTGGTGCAGGCCACCATTGAGTCTTTTGACTTGGCAAAGGCTGTATTTTCTGACATGGAGAAGCCAGCCAGTGGTTTTAAAAAATATACTAACTGCAACCGCACTATTTCAGCCACCGCCAAGCACAATCGGTGCTTACAGTCTTTGGCTGTTGACCATAACCTGTACTCTTGTAATTTGTGTCATCAAATGACAAGAAAAGGGTTAAAAAACTGGGAAAAGCAATGCGAGAGTCTTTTTGGATCTGACTCGGCAGCCTCAGCACACTATTCTTCAATGTCGACACCCTCTCGTGGCTCCTGTTCTTCACGCGGTTCCTGCGCTCCCTCAGAATTGAGAGACTGTGGTAAGGAAACAGCCAACCACTGACGCCACATCAGCATCTTGGCCTTCAACGTTGAGGACCGATGGTGATTTCCAGGATCGATCCCTTGGACATCGACACCGGAGCTTCCCTTGGAGGGACTCTGATCCTAAGAACCGAGAGCAGCCAGCTAAACAGCCCCGGTGGGAGGAATCCACCTCCAAAGCACAAGAGAGGCTCCGGAGTGCTACCAAGGTTTCGACCTCTGGAGAGTCTCTGGTTCCATTTTATTTTATTTTTATTTATTTATTTATTGTTTTTTTATACCGCACTATTTATCATCAGCGCGGTTCACAAGTAACAAGAGTTGTGCAATGTAGAACGGTCTAACATTGAACTTACAATGAACAGGGAAATTAAACATGGTGAACAGGTGAACTATATACACTATGTACAGATTAGTATAACGGTCGCACATGATATTTGGCAATATTTACAAAATGCACAGGGTGGCTATGGACATCTTCATATCTGTATTGTTAATCCAGGGTTGTTAAGGGCAAGGTTGACGGGGGGATAGGTTAAGTGAACTGATTGTAGTGCAGGAGAAGTTACTCTGTGAGAGTTGCTATGGGTCGGGTGAGGAAGGCTAGGTGACCTGTGTCTTTTGGGGAAACTGCTAGGTACGTATGACCTAGATTGGCCACTGTTGGAAACAGGATACTGGGCTTGATGGACCTTGGTCTGACCCAGTATGGCATATCTTATGTTCTTATGTTCTTATGTGATGTTGTCAGAATTGGAGAAGTGTTGAAGGAAGAGATGATGTTTGAAGTGCCTTCCTGAACTGGGAGAGGTTGTTGTTTATGGCGTGGACGTCTGGTGGGAGGGCGTTCCAGCAAGAAGGTGCATATAGTGCAAAAGCATGCTTTCTCGTAGTCTTGGAGCATTTGGTGATGGCTTTTGGGAGAAGTAAGGTGTTGCAGGCTATTGATCTCCTTGATCTGTTGAGGGGGGTGGGGTGTACAAGGTCTGAGAGGGAGGTGGATGTGCTTCTGTTAATTGCCTTGAATGCCATTGTAAGGGCCTTGAATGTGATCCTGCAGTGGACAGGGAGCCAGTGCAGACATTTCAGGATGGGGGTGATATGGTTTTTTCTTGATGCTCCGTAGAGGGTTCTGGCTGCAGCGTTCATTGCGAGTTGCAAGGGGTTTAGCGAGCTCTTTGGGAGGCCAAGCAGGATGGAGTTGATGTAATCAAAATGAGGCATTATTAGGGCTTGAAAGACTGTTCGGAAGTCATTTGTATCTAGAATCTGTTCCATGTGGCGTAGTATCCGAATTTTGTGGTAAATTGCCCTTACGGTGTTGCCTATCTGGGCGTGCATGTCAAGGCGCTGGTCAAGTGTTACGCCCAGGTATCGAATCGTCGTCTTAGAGATGAGTTCTGCATTGCTTACCTGGAGTGATGAGGGTGGGGCGAATGTATGGTGTCTGCTGATGAAGAGGACCTCTGTCTTTTTGAAGTTTATTTTGAGTTTTTGAGTTTGTAGCCAGTCTGTGACAGCGTCGAAGCATGTTGAGAGTTGGAAAAGGTCTGGTTGATCTGTGGATATTGGGGTGAACATTAGGACATCATCAGCATATACTAGGCAGTCAATGTTGAATGACCAGATGAGGTTGCAGATGGGTTGCATATAGATGTTGAACAATAGGGCTGAGAGTGACGATCCTTGTGGAACCCCTTTCTCTTGTGGGAATGGAACGGATATGGAGGGGCCGGAGCGTACATGTTGCCATCTGTCGTTAAGATATGAAGCGCACCAGGCGAGTGCACTTCCATGGATGCCCTTATCGGCAAGGCGGGATAAGAGTAGCTTGTGGCTGACGGAGTCAAAGGCTGCTGCAATGTCGAGGAAGATGAGGGCAAAGCCTTGTCTGATATTGTCAAGCCCGGTGGTTAGGGTGTTAAATAAGGTTGTCAGCAAGGTTTCTACTCCATGTGACTCCCTGAATCCGTGCTGGCAAGGGTCAAGGGGTGTGTTTGTTTCGATATGATGAGTCAGCTGCTGTTGGACTATTTTTTCATGATTTTGGCTAGGAGAGGGATGCTCGATATTGGCCTGTAGGAGTCCGTCTTTGTGGGATCAAGCTTACTGTTTTTCAGCAACGGTCTTATTGATGTTTGCTTTAGGTTCCGGGGGAATGTCCCAGAAAGGAATGAAGAGCCTATCAGTTTGGACAGAAAAGGACTAAGTTCGGTTCGTAGGGCTTTTATCCAGTGTGCGGGGCATGGGTCGTTTGGTGCTGTGGTGGTATTTATAGTCGTGATGATGTCTTGGATATTCCTCACAGTTGTGGGGGAGAAGGAGGTAATAATATGTTGGGTATCTGCTGGGGCTGATGGGGTGGAGGATGAAGGGGGAAGTAAAGATGTTTGGTCAGGGGGTTGAGAGCTTGAGGGAGTGGTAGATTGACTTGTTTTGGCTCGTAGATAATCTGCATATTCCTGTGGGTCTGGAAGGTTAGATTGGCCGGGGGAAGGTTCCTTTGCCAGGGTTTTGACAAGATTGAAGAGCTCATATGGTTTGTTTATGGATCGTTGCAGGATCTCTGTGTGGTACTGCTTCATTCTCGCAGATACAGCTGTTCTGTGAGCATCTAGATGGGCGGTGTAGGTGTCATGGTTTTCGGTTGATCTTGATCGGCGCCATCGTCTTTCAAGCTGTCTAAGTCGACAGAGGGATGCCGTTAGATCAGGTGAATACCAGGGTGCCTTCTTCCTTTTGCCTGATATTTTGTTGCTGGGGGGGGGGGGGGCGTTGATTACAGCATTGAGGCTCTTGTTCCATAAGGATAGCATGTCATCCAGGTTTTGTTTGGGTGGTTCTAGGAGAGACTTTGCTCTATCAAGGATCTCTTCCTTGTTGAATGGACGTTAGCGATTAGAAGTTGAAGTGGGCGGTATGTTTGAGGTGGGGGGGCTATTGGGCATGGAGTGGGAGGGCATTAAGAATCTGATTAGACTGTGGTCAGACCATGGCACTGAGCTTAGTGAGAGATTGATCTTGTGTGTGTGTGGCGGGTGGCTACTTGTGCGAATATAAGATCAAGCATGTTTCCCTTGATATGAGTGGGGGAGTCGACCAGTTGGATATAGCCTAGTGCTTTTAGGGCATCGAGGAAGGCCTCAGATTGGGTGTCTTGAAGGGCAGGGAGGTTGAAATCACCCAACACCCAGTTTGCTGTACGTGGTTTGCTGGGGTTGCATGCAAGGTCAGTGATTAAGGAGAGGTCATCTGGTGCTGGGGAGGGTGCCCTGTATAGCAAGTTGATGGTGCAGTGTTTGTTTGCTATGGAGATTTAATCGAGGTGAGGGGTGCTATTGGAGGTAATTAGCTGAAATTGAAGGTTGTCTTTGGTCAGGATAAGTGTTCCTCCACCTTTTCGGTCGATTCTGTGGCATGAGTGGATAGAGAAATTGGGGGGCACATATTGCTGGAGGAGAACAGAATCTGAGGCCGACATCCACGTCTCCGTAACGCATAGGATGTCGAGATTGTGGGCGGCTAGCAGGTCATTTATGGCAGGCCATTTCTTACGGATGGAACGGGCGTTTATGAGAGCACATTTAAGGTCGCAGGGGGGGGGTGTACGTCTCCTGCTGAGGGGAGTAGGACTGTTGGAGGGCGACATAAATGAGGTGGGGGCACGACGTGTGTCCAGGTCTCTGTCTGGTGATGGGGGGTGCATGATATTTTCTCCATGAACCATGTAGAATTGGGATGGGGTTATGGGGGGGGGGTAAGGGCTTCAGAGCCGTGCATCAGTGCCAGTATCATGCAGCAGCAGGCAAGGGTATATGATAGTGTGGTTGTGGTGGGTGGAAGCATTGTGGCTGAGTGATGATAAGGCTCTGTGTCTGTTGGGTGGGGGTAGTCTGGAATGGTGGTCCAGTGTCCTGCACTGGAGTTCACCCAGTCATCCTCCATTTCCTTCGAGCAGCGCATGCTGTCCATTGAGAGGAATTTGGATGTGCTCCTGGCAGCATCCGTGCCAGTGGCCTCAAGGCCCTCAGGAGTACAGGTCTCAATACTGAGCCTGGAATCAGGCATTTCAAAACCCTTGGGAGCCCAGCTCTCGATGCCAAGCCTGGAACTACTGTCATCAGGACCTTTGGGATCCTGGCTGAATCCCATCAGCTGCAGGAGGAACCAGCCTCAAGCTTCTACGATTCTGATGCCTTAGATCATCAGCATCATGATCATTCATCAACATCAGATCGGCAGTGGAGGCGAGATGATAATCAACTCTATTTTGACTTCCTTTCGAATTCCAATGCCTGGAAATTGGAGGCAGAGTCCCCTGTTTCACAGAGGCACTATGATGTGCCGTTGGACTCTTCACTGCCTCACGAGCGCTGCCGATCCTCTCCGGAGGACATGTCTTTCCAGAAGTTCAAGATGGTTTCTCTAGGAACCCTACTGCTTTACCTTCAGAGGAACGATTGGCTCTGTTCTATGGATTTAAAGGATGTGTGTACACACATCCTTATTCACCCGACTTACAGGCAATATCTTTGCTTCATGTTCGACGGGCATTACCAATACCGAGTCCTGCCCTTTGGCCTGGCATCCACCCCAAAATTCTTCACAAAATATCTGGTGGTAACTATTTAAAGTTGTTAAAACCCAAGAGGATTGTGGAAAATTGCAAGAGGATCTTGATAAATTGGAAGACTGGGCATCAAAATGGCAGATGAAATGTAATGTAGACAAGTGCAAGGTTATGCACCTAGGGAAGAACAACCCAAACTATGGGTACACGATGCAAGGTTCCACATTAGGAACCACCACCCAGGAAAAAGATTTAGGCGTCATTGTGGATACCATGTTAAAACCCTCGGCCCAGTGTGCTGCAGCGGCCAAGAGAGCAAATAGAATGCTAGGTATGATAAGGAAAGGAATGGAAAATAAAACAAAAGATATTATAATGCCTCTATATCGTTCCATGGTGAGACCGCACCTTGAATATTGTGTGCAATTCTGGTCGCCGTATCTTAAAAAGGATATAGCGATTTTAGAAAAGGTTCAGAGAAGAGCCACCAAAATGGTAAAGGGGATGGAAGGATACTCCTATGAAGAAAGGCTAAAAAGGTTGGGGCTCTTTAACCTGGAAAAGAGATGGCTGAGGGGAGATATGATAGAAGTCTATAAATTAATGAACGGAGTGGAACGGGTAAACGTAGATCGATTGTTTACCTTATCAGAATATAGAAAGACTAGGGGACATGCAATGAAGCTACAGGGTAATCTATTTAAGACTAATAAAAGAAAATATTTTTTCACTCAACGTGTAATCAAACTCTGGAATTTGTTACCGGAGGATGTAGTAAAGGCTGTTAGTGTAGCTGGGTTTAAAAAAGGTTTGGACAAGTTCCTGGAGGAAAGGTCCATAAACCATTATTAAGAAGGGACCCAGGATATCAATGCTTGAACCAATACACGCATTGTGGAACCTGTGTCCCTTGGGGAAACTGCTAGGTACATATGACCTAGATTGGCCACTGTTGGAAACAGAATACTGGGCTTGATGGACCTTGGTCTGACCCAGTATGGCATATCTTATGTTCTTATGTAGTTGTGGCCTATCTCCACACCCTGGGCTTATTTTAAGTCTTCCCCTTCTTAGACGACTGGCTCTTCAGTGGCAAGTCGCCACAGATGGTGCATCTGTCCATTCAACATACCGTCTTGGTGCTTGAACATCTCGGATTTGTCGTCAACTTTCCAAAGTCACACCTTTCTCCCACATGTCTAGAATTCATAGGTGCTCATCTCAACACGACTCAGGCTTGAGCTTTCCTGCCTGAGGATCATCTCAAATGCCTCACAGAACTGGCAGGCATCATTCAGCGCAGTCATCACACCACAGCACGAGGCATGCTTTGTCTCCTGGGTCACATGGCCTCCATGGTCCATGTGATCTCCTTCACTAGTCTCCACATGCTCCAAGCGCAGTGGACTCTCTCCTCCCAATGGAAAAAAGCGAAGAGCCATCTTCGAGACAGATTGGTAGTCACTCCCTTCAGTGGTGGCTCTTTCCTGAAAATCTTCTCATAGGGTTACCTTTTCAGATACCTCCACCTCAATGAATGCTCATAACCCATGATGGCCTGGGCATGCAGGGCCTCTGGTCTTAACAGGAAGCCTTGCCATCAGATCAACATCCTGGATTTGAGGGCGATAACAACACCCTTCGGGTGTTTCATCATCAACTATCACATCAATCTATCCTGGTTCAGACGGACAACTAGGTTGCGATGTTTTATGTCAACAAGCAGGGAGCACGTGTTCTCGCCTCCTCTGTGAGGAAGCGCTTGGCATGTGGACCTTTGCCCTGGCTCATGGAATGGTTCTCCGAGCCATTATCTGCTGAGAGATCAGAATGTTCTCGTGGGCAGTCTTGGTCCGGTCTTCCAATCTCATGAGAGGACTCTTGAGCTATGGGGAATTTCAAAGATCAACCTTCTTGCTTCTGTTCTAAGCTGCCGTCTCCACAACGTCAAGCCCCAGATGCTTGTCTCCTTCACTGAGGAACGTGTCTGTTATACGCTTTACCCGCCCATTAAGCTAATAGCCAAAACGCTATTCAAGTTGCAGGCCGACAGAGGTACCATGATCCTGGTAGCCCCATTCTGGCCTGATAGTCCTGCTTCTGCGTTTAGCTCAGCATCAGCCTCTCCATCTGGGATGCGCATCAGGCCTGAACTCGCAGGATCAAGGGGCGGTACTGCATCCCAGTATTCATGCGCTGTGCCTGACGGCTTGGCTGCTGAGAAAGTAGTCCTTTCTGATCTCACTTTACTGGATGCCATTAAGGGTATCCTCCTGGCATCTCAGAAGGACTCCACGTAATGCATGTATGCCTTTCAGTGGCGCCAGTTTGCAGTTTGGTGTGCTCAGGATACCCTCAATCTCTTCAATTGTCTGTTCAAGTCACTCCTACTGTACCTTCTCCACCTCTCTTCTATGGTCTCATAACTAATTCCATTCATGTCCACCTCAGAGATTGATGGAAAACCCATTTCCACACATCCATTGGTAGCCCACTTTATGTGGAGTCTCCTCTTGACTAAGCCACTGATCTGGCCCCTGCCTGCCATCTGGGACCTTAACGTGGTTCTTGCTCAGCTTCTCAAACCATATTTTGAGCTTCTTGGCACTACCTCCCTCAAGTTTCTTACTTGGAAGGTCTCCTTCCTAGTTGCGCTCACCTTGGCTCGCCATTCAGCGAACTACAGGCTTTAGTTGCACATGCACCTTATACACGTTTTCACTATGACACGGTACTCCTGAGAATGCATCTGCATTTCCTTCCAAAGGTTGTATCTCCTTTACATCTCAAACAGTCGGTAATTCTTCTGACCTTTTTTCCCAAACCACATGCATCTCAGGCTGAGGCTACGCTTCATTACCTAGATTGCAAACAGGCTTTAGCATATTACCTTGACAGAACCAAGATACATTGGAAATCCTTACAGTTATGTATTTCTTTTGACCCTAATCACCTTGGTCTCCCCGTGACCAAACACACTCTTTCTTTTTGGCTAGCAAACTGCATATCCTTTGCATACATTCAAGCGGGTCTGACATTGGAGAGTCATGTTACCACTCACAATGTTCAGGCCATGGCCTCATCCCTAGCCCACTTATGCTCTTTCTCCATAGCGGAGATCTGCCATTCTTCCACATGGACCTTGATTCATACCTTTGCAGCCCATTATGCCTGGACAGGACTCTTGTAAGGACAGGGATTTTGGCCAAGCCGTACTCCGGCAACTCTTTGGGACTTAGCTACACCTCCTTCCCTCCGGCCCTCTGTCCATCTACCTCCACTATCATCTCGGTGGGGTGTGCTGGGGATGCCGAGTCTACTAGATCCCCTGGACTTCCCATGTTCTTCAACATTTTTTTCTTGTTTGTAATGGGCCCTAGTCCTCACCGTTCTTCTGGTAGCCTGGAGCTGTGGAGTCCCATATGTGAAGACTGCATTCCTGCTTGTTCCTGGAGATAGCATAGTTACTCACCTGCAACAAGTGATCTCTGGAAACAGCAGGAATCAGTCATCACAATCTACCCTCCTCCCCAAGGAGTTGTAGGGTTTTTTTTTTTCCTTTTTCTTAACTTTGAACTTTACTGAGTAGAATAACTGGGAAGGCGGGAAGGCATGCATGCATGTGCAGAGGGATGCTCCCAAACGCTTCCTATTGGATGCTAGGGAGTGTTCCCGTGTGGGCTCCATCAGGGGACGTCACCCATATATGAAGACTGATTCCTGCTGTTCCCGGAGATCACCTGTTGCAGGTAAGTAACTACACTTTCTTTGTTCTTTCCAAATATATTATATATATCACTGCAAGATAAAGCAATCTTCCCACTCTGAAATAAAAGAACATTCCTTATCATCCTGCTATACCAGTCCAGATAAGTGGAGTTATGCTCCTTTGCCAGGCAAGTGAAGGCAAACTTTATATATCCTCTGGTATAGCACTGAGAGAAACCAGTATTTCATATTGTCCTGCTAGACCAGGCCAGACAAGTGGATTGTGTTCCCCTGTCAGCAGATTGGTGGAGATAAAGACCAATGAAAAGCCTAGGTTTCAATGACATCACTCCCATGCCTCTATTAGCCTCAGCCAGCAGACGTCCCTTCAGTATTTCTTTGTCTCCAGCAGAAGGTGGATGGATTTTTTCCTCTCTGTAGAAAATCTGAAAAATCGGAGGAAAAGAGATTGATTAAACACTTTTGAACAACCACCTCAAGCCCTAAAGGGGTAACTCTCTCACTTGAGCGTGATGTGGGAGGCTCAGTAGATTGCAGTCTTTTAGTATCCATAGGAGGAAGGAAAATTGGTTTAGCTCCACGCCCTTATCATGATAAGCAGCCAAAAATTGAAAGGATTTGGAAGAATCTGAAAGAGTACAGCATCCTCACAGAAATTCAGCACCTCCTCCCTCCTTTTCTTTCCCTCCCTGCTCTCTCCTGAAGATTGCAGAAGGCTCTCAGGGATCTGACTGCCAGCCACCTTTCACACAGTTCTGCTGAAATACAGACCCAGCCAGTGAAACAGTTTCAGCGGCATAGAGCTGAGCCCGGCACAGATCCTATGCACAGGGCTCTCAGGGGTGAGCACTAAGGCTTGACCTTGTCATTGTCCTTGTTGGGGGCTCCTGGTTCTGTCTCTGAGGGACACAATTTGGGGTGGACTGCTAGCAACCTTTGAGGTTGAGTGGGGTTTCCCACTGTTTTCTGCACGCATTAGTAACGTTTTTGCCTTGTGCACCTGGCGATCACACATCCTAATGCACTTTCTGCCCAAGTGGCTCCAATGTGCCTTTAACGCGTGTTCTGTAGAAATGAAGTTAGCATGTGTTTACAGGCCTTAACGCATATGATAATTACACTTACCTGGTAATTGTAGTTCCTTGAGTGACGACAGTTAAGTCCTCTACCTCTGGGTTGTCAACCTCCTCCTGCAGCTTGGAGACTAGTATGTCAGAATCATGACATCACTGGATATAGCCTGCTGATCTCTCTCCTCAGTCCCAGTGTGAACTATTAACAAAACAGACTCAAAGGAGCAACAAATAAGTAGCTAACATCAAGTAACATAACCTAATCTGAGCTAGTCCTAAAGGTTTAAACTCTATAACCTCCGGCAAGGCTTTCTTACACCCTTCACTGCCATAAAGAATGCTGGGTAAAATAGAGTGAATGTGAATCACATTAAAACAGACCTACCTCTAATATCGGTCTTCTGGCCACTAGCGCCGGTCCCCTCCTGAATAACTCTGGGCGGGATGGAGGACTGAACTGTCGTCACTCAAGGAACTACAATTACCAGGTAAGTGTAATTGTCATTTCCTTATCGTTCCTCCAGTTCAGTCCTCTACCTCTGGGATGTGCCAGAGTAGTAATCATTGGGAGGGACCCCGCCATCCGGCCCGCAACACCGCCGACCCGAAACGGGCATCAGCACCTGCTGCGACGTCCAGACGGTAATGCTTACTGAACGTATGTAGCGACGACCAAGTTGCCGCCCTACAAATTTCTCCTGGTGGAACCAGACTGCGTTCTGCCCAGGAACACGCTTGCGCCCTAGTGGAATGCGCCCGCAAACCCTCGGGCACGGCTCGACCGTGAAGCAGATAGGCGGAAGCTATTGCCTCCAGGACACACCGGGCAATAGAAGCCTTAGCCGCCGCCTCCCCTTTGCATACACCTCCGAACAGCACAAACAAGCGATCCGATTTGCGAAAACACTCTGTCACCCTTAAATACCGCCGCAACGTCCTCTTGACGTCCAACCGACGCAAACTGCGATCCTGCTCGACGCTCTCCAAAGAATCCAGAACAGGTAAGCAGACCACCTGATTCAAATGAAAGGGAGACACCACCTTAGGCAAAAAGGAAGGAACCGGACGCAGCACTACCTTTTCCTTCGAAAAGGACAAGAACAGTTCTCTACACGACAACGCTTGCAACTCCGAAATGCGCCGAGCTGAACAGATCGCCACCAGGAAAACCGTTTTCAACGTCAAGTCCTTCACCGAAGCTCGATGCGACGGCTCAAAGGGAGGCTTGGATAACGCCACCAACACTAGATTGAGATCCCAAGGCGGTATCAATACCCTATGCGACGGCCGCAACCTAGAAACCGTCTTCAGAAATCGAACCACATCCAGGTGAGCTCCCAGAGGCGCTCCTTGCATCCTGCTGCGATAACAGGAAAGGGCTGCCAATTGAATGCGCAAGGAACTAGCTGCAAGACCCTTATCAAAGCCATCCTGCAGAAACCCTAATATTGAAGGAATGGTAACCGTAGACGCTCGAATCTGATGCCTCGAACACCAATCCTCAAATATATGCCAGACACGAACGTATGCCAAAGATGTGGACTGTTTCCGTGCTCTAAGCAGGGTAGCAATGACTGCCACCGAATAGCCCTTTTTCCTCAGCCGGGCCCTTTCAATGGCCATACTATAAGTGAGAACCGATCCACTTGGGGCATGAAGAGAGGACCCTGAAGCAACAGATCCGCCCTTGCCGGTAACCGCCATGGCTGCCTGTCTAGGAGATGCACGAGGTCCGCATACCACGGTCGCCTCGGCCAGTCCGGCACCACAAGGAGCACTCTTCCCGGATGAGCTCCGATCTTTTGAATAACCTGGCCTATCAACGCCCACGGAGGAAAGACATATAGGATCCCTGCGGACGGCCATGGATGCAACAGAGCGTCAATGCCCTCTGACATTCTTTCTCGCCTCCTGCTGAAGAACCGGCTGGCTTTTGCCAACTGGAAGGTCGCCATTAAATCCATTATGGGCATTCCCCAGCGAACTACTATCTGTGCAAAGATGTCGGGATGCAGCTCCCACTCCCCTGCATCTACCCATACTCTGCTGAGAAAGTCTGCCTTGACATTGTCCTTTCCTGCAATGTGCGCTGCCGAAATCGCCGTCAACCGCCTCTCTACCCAAGAGAACAACAAATCCGCCTCCGCTTCCATAGCTGCACTTCCCGTGCCGCCCTAGTGGTTGATGTAGGCGACTGTCGCCGAGTTGTCGGAAAGAACCCGAACTGGATGACCCAACACCAATTCCTCGAATGCCTGCAATGCCCGCGCAACTGCTCAAAGTTCCAACCGATTTATTGACCAGGACGCCTCCAGGAGAGACCACAACCCCTGCGCAAACCTGCTCCCGCAGTGGGCTCCCCAACCCGCCAGGCTGGCGTCCGTTAACAACGGGAGCCACTCCGGTTGTTCCAGTGGCATGCCGGCTGATAGCAAAGAACTGAGAAGCCACCACTGAAGAGACTGCCTGACCTTGACTGGACACGGCAGTCGCTTGCTCAAATGATCTGTCTGATGCGACCAGCGGCGAAGTAGCACCCTTTGCAGAAGCTGCATATGAACTTTGGCCCACAGCACTGCTTCTAGAGTCGCCACCATTGTTCCCAATACTCAAAGATAGGCCCATGCCGATGGTGCTGGGATGCATCTGAACTGGCGAACTAGGCTCCTGAGCGCCTTGGCCCTCTTGTGTGGCAAAAACACCTGTCCGCTCTTTGTGTCGAAATGAACTCCTAACTACTTGAGGTCATGGGAAGGCTTCAGACGGCTCTTGGCCGGATTGACCACCCAACCAAGGGTCTGCAAGAACTCCACTACTCTGCTTGTCACCCGAATGCTCTCTGCCTCGGACTTCGCCCGAATCAACCAATCGTCGAGGTGAGGGTGCACTAGAATACCTTCTTTGCGCAACGCCGCTGCCACCACCACCATAATTTTGGTGAATGTCCGCGGCGCCGTAGCCAAACCGAAAGGCAATGCTTGGAACTGATAGTGGCCCCAAGGAAAGGTGAACCTTAGAAACTTCTGATGAGCCGCCCGGATAGGTATGTGCAAATACGCCTCCGAGAGATCCAGAGATGTCAAATACTCCCCTTGATGCACCGCCACTATGACGGAGCGCAAGGTTTCCATCCGGAAATGCGGAACCCGTAGACAAACGATTTACGGCTTTCAGATCTAAAATAGGCCTTAACGTTCCGCCCTTCTTTGGCACCACGAAATAAATGGCGTACCGACCCACGCCATACTCTGCTTTAGGCACTTCTACGACTGCCTCCAACTGGAGAAGCTGCTCCAAAGTACCGCGAATCGCCAGAACCTTCTTGGCGCCCCTGCACGGAGACATGACAAAGGAATCTCGCACTGGCCGCGCCAACTCTAGTGCATAGCCCTGCCGAATTATCTCCAATACCCACTGGTCGGAGGTGATGTGGGTCCAAGCAGAAAGAAACTCCTGAAGCCGCCCTCCTATGGGAGGCCCTTCCGCCGGGACTCCCCCTCATTTCATTGCGACTTGCGAGCTGCGGGAGCGGAGCTGGAGGAGAAACCTCTATTAGCCCCCCGAAATCCATGAAATCCCTGGGCTCGAGATGGAAAGCGATCCCGCTGGAAGCTACCGAACCGCGCTGAACGAAATCTCCGGAAATCCCAAAACTGGCCCCGATAGGCCTGACCGGATTTCCCCTGCTTCGACTTATCCTCCGGGAGCCTACCCGCCTTGGACTCCCCAAGGTCCTTTACCAACTTATCCAAATCCTCTCCAAAAAGTAACCTGCCTTTAAATGGTAGCTTACTGAGGCGAGACTTGGAAGAACTGTCTGCCGCCCAATTTCATAACCACACTGACCTGCGGGAGGCCACCACAGACGCTGTGCTATTGGCAAGCGCCCTGATCAAATCATAATGTACATCCGCCAGATATGCCGCTCCAGACTCCAGGCGGCCCAGCTCCTTGAGCTCCTCAAGATCCATGTGCGAAGACTGTCTCAGTCGCTGCACCCATCGCAAACACGCTCGAGCTACCCAAGCCCCACAGATGGAGGCTTGTAACGACAGCGAATCCGCCTCAAAGGTCTGCTTCAGTAAACTGTCAACTTTACGGTCCTGAGCATCCTTTAAAGCTGCACTGCCTTCCACAAGGATGGTAGTCTTCTTTGTAACCGCCGATACCACCGCGTCCACTCGCGGCGCCTTGAATCATTCTTTATCCTTATCTGCCAAAGGGTAGAGCCTATTCATAGTCCTTATGCCTCGAAGACCCGCCTCTGGCTGGTCCCATTCTTCTTGGATCATTCTGTTGACCACTCTATGCACTGGGAACACCACCTGTGTCTGTCGAACCTCCTGAATAACCGGGTCTTCAACCTCCTCCTCCATGGAAGTCTGTGAGGAGAGATTCAGCATCTACATAGATTCCGTGATCAATGCTGAAAGCTCTTCCCTACGGAAGACCCCAATAATCTTAGCTTGATCCTCGTGCTCCGGAATCTCCCCATTTTCAAGATCCTGAGTACTATCATCCAGTTCCCAATCAATCTCTTCACCTTCAGGCCAACCGACTTCCGCAGATGTCGAAGCTCGTGTCCTCACCTTTTTAGGTGCCAGCGGTTCCTTGCCGATCCCATCCCTCGCCTCCATTAGCTGGGAAGGCCCGGAAAGCGACAAGGAACCTGGTAACCTACCCTGACATCGCAAACAAAATGCCTGATACATTAACAAAATGAAATCAGGACTAAAACCCTCGAGGTCCACTGTCTGCACAGCCAGCTGAGCTCCAGAAGGCCCCGCCACTTCCTCCGACGCTGAGCCTTGCGCAGGGGGCTGAGGAGGTGCAGGCATCTCCCCCGCCGGAGGCCCCTGCGCCTCTGCGGACTCCTTAACGTCCATTTGCTGTTCCACCGTGGAAGAAAGGGTTGCACAGCCACGGCACACTGCTGAATCCGCCACTGTGCCCCTTCGAGTCCCACACACAATACACTGTGGTCTTGCCGCCATAGCGCAGCTGGACCTAATCCTATAGTTTTTTTTTTTTTTTTAAACCTTGGGACTACCAAGAAAACTGTAGCCTAGGACTCCCTTAAAAATTCTAAAAGCAAGACTTGACATGTTCTGCTGCCGAGAGAAGGAACCCCCCCCTCCCCCGCAGAAGGCACCCCCCCCTGTATAGAAAACCGCCGTTTCGCTCCAAACAAAGAAACCAAGGAAAAATAGTAAAAGCACCTTTAAAGGAATCAAGAAATAAAGTAAAGGCAAGTAATACGCTAAATACAGAAAATACCTTTGAGTTTCCAGCTCCGGGCCTGCCTGCCTCCCGGCAGCCATGAGGCTTCACCGCGGTGAACAAAATGGCCGCCGCCAAGTTCCACCAAAGAAAAGGTGCCAAAATGAACACCGGACTACACTGCAGATCTTGCCGGGGCTCCCCGCCTTCAAATGCCGCCTGAAACTGGTGACAGCTTACTGGCCAGGTCTACGCCGTTCCCCGATTGCTTACCCTCACAGCTGTGTCGCTCTACTAGCAGCTGCCGGCGAGTTAGTCAGCCAGAAACTCCCCCGGAGCCGCGGGATCCAGTCAACGTGGTCCGGTCAGGGAAACGATTTGAAAGAAGGGCTCTCCCCCGTAAAGTCCGGGGGAAGAGAACCTTTGGCCCCGAGAAGAATGACAAACAGCTTGTTAATCTAATTAGCCTCTTCTCTGTTTTTTTTTCCCTTTTTTAAAAAGGCAGGGAGCAAGAATGCCAATTACCTTAATCTGATCAAAACTTCTCACTTCTTTTTTTTTTTTAAAGGAACAGCCCCAAGTACCAATTCCAATTAAATTTCTCAATCTATCTCTACCTACAAGCTCCTTATTCGTTTCTCCAGGGAGCCTCTAACAAGGCTCACCACGTCCTCCTGCTGCATGGAGACTGGTCACACTGGGACTGAGGAGAGAGATCAGCAGGCTATATACAGTGATGTCATGATTCTGACATACCAGTCTCCAAGCTGCAGGAGGAGGTTGACAACCTAGAGGTAGAGGACTGAACTGGAGGAACGATAAGGAAACTCCGGTGATACTCTAACTCTTTATGTCCTCTTCCAGTAAACGTTGTTTGGTCTGTGGCAAGCGAGGAGCCTCATCCTTGGATTCTGGACATTGCGCTTCCTGTATGGCAGCTTCTGAGTCATCCCTGAAGGGCATGATTTCCCCCTCTGAGCCGGGGGACATAGTCACTCCGCCCTTTCCTGCCTCAGGGCAGGAGGTGCAGGATGGTGCTAAGAGTAAGGACGCTCAGCAGGTCGGAGGCTCCGGCGACCATGCTGTGAACTGCTCTTCCTCCTTTAGGGTGTCTGTGGGGCTATGCCTCCTGGTGTCAGGGAGCTTTTTCCGAGAGGAGAACTTCTGGAGTTCTTATTGTCCTCCCTGGAGTTCTTTTCCTTTTTGCAACAAACCTGGTCCTTCTGGCATGGAAATTCTGACCCTGTGGCCTCTGCAGTCTCGTACTAAGCAGGCTGGAAGCAGAAGCCCTGCTCGATTGCCATTTGGTTAAGTGTCCCCGGCGCGGGACACTCCATGAAGATGAGGAACACTTGGGAATGATCTAAGATGTTGACTACGCCTTGGACCCAGATTAAGCACTATTGGGCTTTGATGTGGAGGAGGACCTCCTTTCACTTTAAGAAAACCATGAAGAGGCTGGCATGATCCTCCTGTTTCGGAAGAAGGAGCTGGTGGTGTTGATTTCCAGGCTCTCATCAACCTTAAACTTGTCAGATGCTTCCAGCATGGAGCAGGAGCTGAAAGTACACCTTTCTGCAGAATCATCAATCCAACTCCTCCAGCCCTTAAATTGAAGAACCATTATGCAGCCCTGGAAGTAGAGGAGGTGAAAACATCCCAGGAAGGGGAAGAACCAGAGCTTGGGCACCCCAAAGTTGCAGAATCAGTAACCACAAGGAAGCAAAGGGTAGTGATGGTTGGTGACTCTCTTCTGAGGTGTCCATCTGATGACCAGACTTGATGTCCAGAAAGGTATGCTGTCTGCCGGGTGCCAAAATCCAAGATGTTATGGAGAGTTTGCCGAGACTAATCAAGTATACTATTACCTGATGTTGCTCATCCATGTCGGCAGGTATCCCTCTGAGTGTATCAAAAGTTACTTCATGGCTTTGGGACAGAGGCTGAAGCAGATAGGTGGTGTTCTCTTCAATCCTCCCTGTTGAGGGTGAAGGCAGAGGCAGAGAAGCTCGCATCCTGAAGATGAATGCATGGGTGCGTGGATGGTGTCATTGAGAGTGTTTTGGTTTCCCGGGCCAAGGGATGATGATGCAAGGGCTGCAGAGCAGAGATGGCGTCCATCTGTCCAAGAAGGGTCGACTTGTCTTCAGTAGCAAACTAGATTTATTGGGAATGGGTGAAGAAAGCCCCCAGGTAAGCAGACCCAAGATGGTGATTGTTGGGCTAGTTTGAGGTGGGGAGGAAGTGCAAGGCGCGGGGCGGTTTGCAGCCCTTACAAGCCGCTTCTGCTAATATGCCAGTTCCTTCAGGCCCATTGGATTTCTTTTTTGTGGTATGCTAGCCTCAGTATCCAATAATTTTGGGGGATGAAATGCTGGCTACAGACTTACAGGAGCCAGAGAGCCCGGCATCTGTTTTGGATCTGCTATCTCTCCCCCCTGATTTGAGACTGGTGTCAAAGCGAAGAACGTTGAAGACACTATCAACGCAATTAACACCACTACAGCACCAAATGATCCCTGCCCGGCGTTTTGGATAAAGACACTGCGCAAGGAATTTAGCCCATTCTTAGCCAAACTCATCAAACTCTTCTTTGCTACAGGAGAATTCCCACAATGTCTAAAGCAAACATCCATTAGACCACTCCTAAAAAGCTGCAAACTGTACACCCAGAAGGTGGACTCATACAGGCCAATTGCGAGTATCCCACCATTGGCCAAAATAATCGAAAAACTCGTCCAACAGAAAATTCAGGACCATATTGACGACACTGCCCCATTAGACCCATGCCAACATGGATTCAGAGAAGCGCATGGCGTGGAGACGCTCCTGACTATACTCTTCAACACCTTAATCACTGGCATAGACAATGCCAAAAGAGGATATGCCCTAATCTTCTTAGACATCGCAGCAGCCTTCGACTCTGTCGACCACGAACTGCTCTTGGCACGCCTGGCAGAGAAAGGGATCCAAGACACAGCCTTGAAATGGTGTAAATCTTATCTCTCAGACAGATGGCAGCATGTGAGGACAGGGCTTTCGACCTCTAAACCATTCCAGCAGAAACAGGGAGTCCCCCAAGGTTTCACACTCTCAGCGCTGTTTTTCAACATATATATGCAGCCCCTCTGCACACTCGCCCGTTCCTTCGGCATCTCATGCCTTATATACGCCGATGAAGTGCCTCTATACATGCCATTTACAACCAACCAGCCGGATTTCTCAACATTAACTGCTTGCTTCGACGCCAGAACTGACTGGCTTCCAAAACCTCAGGATAAATTTCAAGAAAACAGAGGCTCTATTCATTACCAGGGACCAGTCATTTGTTCCGCCAGCAACACTAAAAGTAAGAGGTACTGAACTCCAAAGCAAGCACACAATCCGCTACTTGGGCGTAACACTCGATCAACAGTTGTATATGAACACACATATAGGCAACACCGTCAAGGCAGTATATTTCAAGATCCGGACAATCCGTCACCTACGCCCCCTCCTGGAAACAGATGACTTTAGGACAATCTTCCAGGCCTTAGTCATCCCCCACTTCGACTTCGCTAACGCCATCCTACAGGGTCTACCGAAAAACACGCTGTACCCACTTCAGCTGGCTATGAATGCTCCAGCCAGAACACTACACGGTGCTACCATGAGGGAGCACATAACACCAGTCTTGAAGCACCTACCGCACACTGGCTTCCAGTCTACTGTAGACTCATCTTCAAGATCCTACTAATGACCTTCAAGGCTATCAACAGACTCACCTCCACGTCCATCTCAGATCTCATTCTTCCCACTCCCTCAAATAGAACCAGAAGATTGGTCTCAGCCAATACCTATGTATCCCTAGCAAGATTACAAAATCCCTGCAAGCAACAAGAAAAAGGGCCTTCATGTTCTATGCCCCTTCGTACTGGAATGCACAACCGCCTGACATTCGGGCAATTACGGACCTTACACAGTTCAGGAAGGCACTGAAACATCACCTCTTCCTGCAGCATTATGGTATCACACAACAACCACCTAACTGCAGTCACCAAGATACATACACCAAACTTCCTACTATGCACGCACCCTGTGTTCCACGATAGCACATTCAAACCCCAACTAGAGCATGTATATAACTACCTAAAAGCTGTAAAATACCTTTAACCCAGATCATGTATATAGTTTCCCCAGTTAATCCAAGTTGAATAACCTTGTTTTCTGTAAGGCCAGCACGGGCGTTTACCTGTGTCTGAACAAAACTGATGTTGTTTGTAAACCGAGCTGATACCAAAGAGCGCGGTATAGAAAAATAAATAAACTAAAATAAATAAAGGCTCCATGCATTCAAAGTCCCCTGGAAGAAGCCTGTTGCCGGGACTCCCCTCTGGAGAGGGAGAATTATATGCACTGTGAGGGCCAGGCTCAGAGGCGATCGTGGTGGGAAGTATTCCTCCCACCGGAACAATATTCTCAAACTGACCTCTTGACATCTCCAGGTGGAAGAGGGATGACTGATGAAGCTGCTTCCATGAGAGATATCTCAATGTCTGCAGGAATGGAGGCTGCAGCAGTCCATACATGTGATATTGGAGCTTTTACATTTGTTCGACCTGCTAACTTGACATTGGAAACAATTTGGGCAGCCATAGTTTCACTCGGGGGAGGATTTGCTTCTTCAGGTATCATCTTTGCGGTGAAGGTTTCAAACAATATCGCTGGGACTGAACAGTTATCAGCTTCTGTTGAGTCTGTTAAGAGCAAAGTGACAGATCTTTGTACATAGTTTCCCCCAGTTACTTCCAAGTTGATCTCCCTGTTTATTGTAAATACAACTCAAAGTTCCTTGTGTTGTATAGTTGATGTTAAATGTAAACCGCTCTGATCTAAAATAGAGCGGTATAGAAGAACTGTTAAATAAATAAATAAATAAATAAATCTTAGAGCTAAATTAGGGCCATTGGAAAGTCAATCTGAGTTGTTTGTGAAGAATTTTGGGGTGGTTGAGATGACAATGGAATATCTAGAAAATATGTATCGAGCAAACAATCTACGTCTAATAAACTTTCTAAGGGCACCCACTATTTCTGCAAGGGATATGCTTTCCGAATATTTGATGGACACTTTAGCTGTATCTCGGGGCTCTCTTCCTCCAGTAGTAAAGTTATTCTACTTTCTGCTTGGTAAGAAGGAGACTTCACCAGCAGACCAACAAGTAGATGTATTGAATATTGATGATTTTTTGGAAACATCTCGAGAAGAGCAAGTGGTCCCAGCCACGATGATTGTATCTTTTGCTCTTCTTTTGGATAGACAGTGGCACTGAATTCTCTTTTTCCGAAAGAGGCATTTATTGTTTCATGGTCAACGTATGAATATTTATCCTGACTTGGCAAGAGCAACCCAGCATCGTCGTAAGGAGTTTCTCCTGATGCGACCTGGTGTTTTGCAGCTGGGGGGGGGGGCTGTTATGTTTTGAACCACCCTTGTAGGTGCTTAGTGAAATATCAGTCTATTTATTATATTTTTTAAGAGCCCTCCCAGTTGCTAGCCTTACTGAATGCAAGACACCTTCAAGCCTTTATTGTTTCCACTCGAGGTGGTGTCGTAATATATTTAATGTAATGTACTGGATATTGTGCTCAATTTTCTTTCATATTTAGTCTAGAGATAATTTTCTTTTCGGGCACTCCCTTGTAGTGGGCTGAGTTGGGCAGGCAGAGAACAACAATTTTGCATTGAGAATGTATTTCATTATGGATGGTTTTCTTGTTACACCTCTCTTTTTCTGTTCAAGACTGTTTTTGTTAATCTTCTTGGTTATATATGTAAAATTGCATAAAGATATCTATTAAAATATACTTTTTTTTTTTGTCAACTTTATTTTGAATTTTCAAAACAAAGAAACAGAAAAACACATTACCATGCACAGAGTACCGGATTCAAACAATACATCCTTCAACAGTATGCAATAAAAGAAAAAACACCATAAACCCCTTCCCCTACCACCCCCCTCCCAAAACCCCCTCCCCCCCACTGGTCCTTCATGGGATCCGTTAATAGAAGGTTCAAAGGGTTCTGTTAACAACTATACGGGGTTATCAAGAAAAAAGAAGAAAAAAACCCCACACACCCTCTTTTTATAAAGGGCAACAATGTGCACCCTCTCCAAAATCCTTCAGGGCTTTCCATTTTAAAATACTCGTGGGACCATGGGTTACTCCCTTCCGGGGCATTTGTTCAAATTTACTATATGCACAAAGACAATTCCACCATATTTGAAAATGGATATCTGCCATGTTTTTCCAGTTACGTACCAGGACATGTATAGCCACCCTCAACATAAAATCCAGGAGGAACCTGTTCTCTCTATGTAATCCCGGGATGGGCAATGCTGAACGAAAAACTAACAACCCCCAGGTAAGGGGAGTATCAAGATCCAACACAATCTGGATTCGATCCCGTACTTGCGACCAAAACTCTTGCACTATAGGGCAATCAAACATCATATGCTTCAGTGTACCTAGTTGCCCCCGGTGCCCCTCTATCCCATTTACTGAGCTTCACCGATGTAAGATAAGCCCTGTGCGCGAAGAAGAAAAGGCTCTGTGTTACAGATGCCGCTTTGGCGGTCCTGACCTGTCGGATCCAGAAGCGTCTCCAACAGCGTTTTGTTAATTGTAGGCCAGTATCATGCTCCCAAACTCTCTGCAACCCGAGAAGCTGTGACAATGTCCTATGTTTTAGCTCCTTATAGAAGAAAGAGGCCACGCCAACAACCTGCCTCGCTTGCGAGATTTTACTTTCCACTCCCCACTCGTCCGACAATGAAGTACACCCTCCCAAAGCTTTGCCTAAGCAATGTTTTAACTGGAGCCACTGAAAAAACAACCGACTTGGGAGAAGAAATTCCCGCTGCAGCCTATCAAAGCTTTTCCACATACCCTTATCCAGTAATTGCCCCACAGTCCAAATACCATGCTCATACCAGTGTTTCCACGCAAAGATATTTTGATGGATTTTAAAAGTGGGGTTGTACCACAAAGGGAGACACGAAGAATTATTTACACTGGGCTTCAACATACTAGCTAGCGCCCTAAAAACCCTTTGCGTGTCTAACATGAACCTTGGCCGCTTAGAGTTTACTTCAAAAACCATTCCTGGAAGGAGGTGCATAGGAAATGGAGCAGCATACTTTTCTTCTAAAGCCAACCAAACCGGGCTCAAAATGGTTATGGGCTCCGTCCATCGAGCACCTTGCTTTAGCAGGAACGCCTGGTGATAAGCAAGAAAGTCCGGAAACCCCACCCCTCCATCCCCCTTATCTGCTTTTAGTTTTTTAAGCACCAGTATCAAACCATCATGTATCATAAACCCAAAAATAATTCTCAATTTGTTTAGTTTTTTAAGGGCAATCCTGGGCGGTTTATTCCTCCAAAGGAAGAGGGCCAAAAGCTTTTCAGCTCGCTAATAAACTTGCAGAGGGAAATATAGCGGCACCATCTCAAGTATATAATTGATTTTAGGCACTATGGACATTTTAATTATTTCCAGTCTGCCCCACCAGGAAAACAGCAGCGGTGACCACCTTGTAGTCAAAGCCTGTATGCTGGCCATAATTGTCTCAGCATTACTTTCTAATGTCGCATCCAACGATTGGCTATAGCGCACCCCTAGATACTTGATTTTCTCGGGCTCCCACACGAAAGGAAACCCTGACAGGTCTGCTTTATACATTCTCTTATTGAGAGGAAAGGCAACTGATTTCCCCCAGTTGATTTTGTAACCAGATATTAATGAGTATAAATCTATCTGTTCTAGAATATGTGCAACTGACTCTGGATTAGTAAAGAGAAGCAGATCGTCCGCATACGCAGAAATTTTAATTTCTCTGCCTGCAAGGTTAACACCCTGAATGTTACTATTCTGCTGCAGAAGGAGGGTCAACGGTTCCAAAGCCAGATTAAACAGAATGGGCGAAAGTGAGCATCCTTGATGCGTCCCCCTCCCCAAAAGAAAATCCTGTGACTGAGTACCGTTCACACATAGGCTAGCCTTGGGCCTCTCATACATGATTTTAAGTAGTTTGAGGAAGCGATCTTCAAACCCAAACCACTCCAGGGCCGAATACAAGAATGACCATTCGACGCAGTCAAAAGCTTTTTCAGCGTCTAGTGACAGACCCACCAACGGCTCATTCACGTATTCCGCCCCAGCCAGGATATGACAGAACAGCCTAGCGTTGTCTGCCGTTGAACGTCCCTCCACAAAGCCGCATTGATCAGGGTGTATTAAGTTCGGCACTACTGCGGCCAGGCGCCTTTCCAACACCGTTGCTTATATTTTATAGTCTACATTGAGTAGAGAGATCGGCCGATAATTACTTACAGCTTGTGGGTCCCTGCCAGGCTTCTCTAACACAATAATCCTGGCTGCAGCGAAAGAACCCACCTGAGGACTTTCTTCAACCAAGGCTTGGAAATATTCTTGCATATACAGACCTACCTCTTTAGCAAATACCTTAAAAAACTCTGAAGGCAGGCCATCTGGGCCCACCGCCTTACCAGGTTTTAGCGACATTATGGCTTGCTCAATCTCTTCTAAAGAGATTGGGTTCCCCAATGCCCCAGCTGTTGCTGCGTCCAGCCTTGGTGGGTCAATCTTTTCGAATAACTGCTCAAATGCCTCTTGTGAGCACTCTTTCTCAGAGGTATAAAGTTCTGTAAAGAACACCTAAAAGCTTCTGCTATCTCTTTGTCTGTTACCGGTAAATTTGGAATCCCTTCCACCTTTATAGCCGCTATACGACTAGCTTCTTTCTTCGCCTTTAGTGTGTTAGCCATCAAGCGCCCCGCCTTGTTATTTTCCCAATAGTGCAGGCCTTCCTGCGCTCTAATATTGCGAGATACCTCATTAGTTAACAGTTGATTATATTTAAACCTCAGGCGCTGAAGGCGAAGCAGAATACATGGATCCTGTCTCTTAACCAAGATACGCTCACCCGCTTTGATCTGAGCGTCCAATTCTTTGAGTTGTTCTCTACTCTGCCTAAACTGATGGATACTGTAACCTGTGATGACGGCACTAATAGAGGCCTTAAAGCCCTCCCATCTCGCCCAGCTAGACGTCTCCTGAGGGAGGTTAATTTGAAAATATTCATTAATGGCTGCTCGTATTGTAACCCTAAAGTCCTCCTGCTCTAATAGGGCTCTATCAAAAAACCACTGGGTCTGGTTTGACTCCGACCGTCTGCTATTCAACAAGATGGAGACCGCTGCATGATCCGAAATGTGGGTAGCATGTATTTCTGCCGCCACAATACTAGCAGTCAAAGACTTGGAAATTAGCAAAAAATCAATTCTTGACAATGAGTGGGGCGGGGGGGGGGGGGAGTAAAAAGTAAACTCCTGTTCCTGAGGGTGGAGGCGCCGCCAAATGTCCACCAAACCGGATTCCTGAATAATTGAAGCCAACACTGAATGCGCTCTGGGAGGCTTACCGGATCTAGGGGGTTTCCTATCAACTAAGGCATCTATCACAAGATTAAAATCTCCCCCGACAATAAGCGGACAGGTAGAATCCCTATATATTTCCTCTGCAAGGGTCCTAAAAAACTCCGGACTGTCACAGTTTGGGGTGTATATGTTTATTATAACTAATTCAGTCCGCCCAATTTGGAGCTATACCCTAACCCACCTACCACACTTATCCATCAGTGAATACATCACCAACGGAGCTAAGGATCTCCGCACTAGAACTGCCACTTCATTGTGCTTCTGCATTGCCGCAGAGTAAGCCACCACCATGAAGGGCTTGATGTTCAATTTAAGAGACTCCTTCGTACTGAGGCGTGTCTCCTGCAATAGCAATATATCCGCCTTTTCCTGTTGGCCATACTGAATTATTTTTTTCCTTTTTATAGGGCCATTTATTCCTTTGACGTTTAAAGATAACACTTTCAGAGGTACCATCTTAAAATTACATCTATTACACACTGAATGGTCAAAGGCCTCTTTCTTCTTCTAACACATTTCCCAAGGTCGTTCCAGTTTGTTTGATCTTGATACAACCCTTCTATCTGACTGATTTCCATGCACACTGCCGCCCAACCCATAAGAAACCTTAAAACTATATCCCAAAACCTCATCCCAATGAACCTAGTGGGGAGCATAACATTATAACCCCTAATAGGTGAACCTTGTGAGGCAGAAGAAGCCCGGGCTAGAGCTCAACTTAACATTGTTATGCTGACCTTCCATACAAGGAAGAAAAGAACCAACAGAAAACATTACAAAGTAACAAAGTGCCCCTCTCCAAGTCGCTAATGTGTCCCCCCAGACATCTTATTAGAGTTATTCCAGAGGTTTTTGCACAGTTATTAATTGCTCAAACAGCATCATCCCTCCATCATTAAATCAGGTACCCCGACTGGGCACCATTAATGAGATTCAAGCCATCAGTTCTGCTTCCTTACTGTCCAAGAAGGCCCTAAGGGCCTCGGGTTCGTCGAAGTTCCTAGTTTGATTATGAAGAGTCACCCTCATTTTGGCAGGATACAAGAGGCCAAAACGGGCTTGTAAGTGCTGAAGCCTAGGCCTCATCGCCAAAAGTCCCTCCTCCTGTCTACCGTGCATTTCGCAATGTCTGGAAAGAGCATCACCTTATGGCCTTCATATTCTGTTGGTGCGCGTGCACGCGCTGCGTCCATAATTTGAGTCACTTGCTGAAACCTCAGCACCTTGAGGATGACTGGCCTTGTTTTCTTACTGTTTAACAGCGGCTGCGATGGAACACGATGGGCTCTCTCGATCTCGAACGGAAGATCAAACAAGATTTTCAATATCGTCGGTATAATCTGCTGCAGAAAAGCACACATTTTTCCCTTCCGCACCTTCCGGTAGCCCAACAATCCTTATATTATTCCTCCTGGACCTGTTGTTATTGTCCTCGAGCTCTCTTTGCAAAGCCTTAATTTGCTTCGCGTGCTTGCTAATCTCCTGGAGCTTCTCTTCATGTGCCGCCACTTTCAATTCCACTTTATCTTGACGCACTACCAATGCCTCCATTTGCTGCTTCAAAACGCTTACATCTCCTTGCATCGACGATAGCGAATCGCTATAGTGTGTAACGATTTCCTTTATTGCTCTGACTTCAGCAAGGATCTCCTGCATCGCCTCCGGCCAATCTCGGCCTGCCGCCATTTTCTGGGGGGACGGTGGTTCCGTTTTGGATCTTTTCACACTAGAAGTCTGGCCTCCCACAAAGTCCAATCGGGTTTGTTTTGGCCCCGCCATCATCTGACCACCGTCCGGTCACCAACCGCTTCACTTTTGCTACGCTCACTTAAGAAAAGTCAACACACACACCGGATTCTGCAAATAGCCCTTCAGAGCTCCGTCTCAGGCTTCCATTCCGCCAAGCTCCAGGCTCCGCCATTAAAATATACTTTTAGAGAAATGGGTAAAAGGGGCAACATCTGGAAAGTGGTGTGTATAAATGCCCGTAGTATGGGAAATAAGATCACAGATGTTAAGGCATTAACGGAAGAGTCTGACTTGGATTTAGTGGCAGTTACAGAAACATGGGTGTCTATTTACTAAGCGGCGCTAGCGGTTTCCATGCAAAATCAGAGCTGTGGCCCCATTGAATAAAACGGAGCCACGGCTCCGATTTTGCACAGAAACCACTAGCACCGCTTAGTAAACAGACCCCATGGTCCCCGGACAACCATGACTGAGATATAAGTATACCAGGCTATACTTTATTCAGGAAGGATAGGGTAGGAAGAAGGGGAGGGGGAGTGGCACTATATGTAAAAAATAATATTAAAGCTATAGAATTACAGGGCTTAAAAGTGAGAGTGGAGGCACTGTGGGTTAAACTAGAAAAAGGGAAAGAGAAATCCATTTGCACAGGGAGAAGAAGTGGACGGAGATTTAATAGAAGAAATATGCAGCATTACCAGAAAAGGAGAAGTGCTACTGATAGGTGATTTCAATATGCCGGATGTTGATTGGTACATCCCTGCTACAGAGTCATCTAGAAGTAAGGAGATCCTGGATTCTCTATAGAGAGAACTATTCAGGCAACTGGTAACAGAACGCACACATGAAGGGGCAATATTGGACTTGATGCTTACCAATAATGAAAGTGTTTCTGATGTTATAGTCGGAGATCATTTTGCATCCAGTGATCACCAGATGGTGTGGTTCAGTATTAGGACTAGGACTGATAAAATTCATTCTTTTGCCATGATGGGCCAATACCTCAAGAAGTCATTAGCGGGATGGGAACAGCTGGGGGATATATGAAAACAGTGGGCAAAACTAAAAGGGAATATTTTAAGGGCAACCAAATAGAAAGATAAATAAAGGTAAAAGGAAAAGTGATGGAGCCAGATGGGATACATCCGAGAATACTGAAGGAAGTAGGGGACGTTCTAGTGGCTCCACTGACTGACCTATTCAATGCTTCTTTGGAGTGGTCCCAGAAGACTGGAGAAAGGTACATGTGGTCCCTTTTCACAAAAGCAGAAGTAAGGATGAGGTCAAAAACTACAGTCCAGTTAGGCTAACCTCTGTGGTGAGTAAATTATTAGAAACACTGCTAAAAGAGAGAATAGTGAGGTTTCTGGAGTCCAATAGATTGCAGGATCTGAGGCAGCATGGGTTCACCAGAGGCAGGTCTCGTCAGACAAATCTGATTGATTTCTTTGACTGGATGACCAGGGCGTTGGATCGAGGGAGAGCCCTAGATGTAGTCTACTGAGATTTCAGTAAAGCCTTTGCCATCATTCTGCACAGGTGACTTATGAACAAACTGAGCATCCTAGGGATGAACCCTTAAGTGACTGACTAGGTTAGAAATTGGTTGAGTGCGAGGCGACAAAGGGTACAGGTAGATATAGCCCACTGAAGTGAAGGATATTACCAGTGATGTGCTGCAGGGATCTGTCCTTGGCAGGGCCGGATTTACCTATACGCCAGGTACGCCGTGGCGTAGGGCCCACAGCTGGCAAGGGCCCACAAACAAGAGTCCCCAGGACTGAGAAAACCCGCACCCGGGGCCGGCCCACACACCGGAGGGCTTCAGAGGGAGCAGGGTAAGCTCGCGCGAGGCCCCGGCTCCCTCTGTACAGCCGCCAGCGTGAAGAGCCTTTTCCTTCACGCTGGCAGCTGTATCTGTAAAGCCGCGATTGCTGGGAAAGGTTAAAGGCAATACCCTTTAACCTTTCCCAGCATTCGCGGCTTCACAGATACAGCCGCCAGCGTGAAGGAAAAGGCTCTTCACGCTGGCGGCTGGACAGAGGGAGCAGGGCCTCGCGCGAGCTTACCCTGCTCCCTCTGAAGTTCCTCAGACAGCCGCGGTGCTGGTCGGGGGGGGCAAGGACTGCATGGGCTGTGATTGGGGGGGGGGGACCTGGACCGGAAAAGGGCTATGGGGGGGGACTTGGACTGGAAAGAAATGGGCTGTGATGGGGGGGGGGGACCTGAACTGTAAAAGGGCTATGGGGGGGGGGGGACATGTACGTGAAAAGGGTTGGGATGGGGAGGGGGACCTGGACTGGAAAAGGGCTATGGGGGGGGGGAACTAGGAGTGCAAATGGGCTGTGATGGTGGGGGGAGAACTAGGACTGCAAATGGGCTGTGATTGGGGGGGGGGGACCTGAACTGTAAAAGGGCTATGGGGGGGGGGGACATGGACTGGAAATGGGTTGTGATGGGGAGGGGGACCTGGACTGGAAATGGGTTGTGATGGGGAGGGGGACCTGGACTGGAAAAGGGCTATGGGGGGGGGACATGGACTGGAAATGGGCTGTGATGGTGGGGGGGGGGAACTAGGACTGCAAATGGGCTGTGATGGTGCAGGGGGACTCGGACTGCAAATGGGATGTGATGGTGGGGGCTAGGACTGGAAATAGGCTGTGATTGGGGGGGGGGCTAGGACTGGAAATAGGCTGTGATGGGGACTTGGACTGTAGATGGGCTGTGATTGGTGGGCGGGGCTAGGACTGGAAATGGCCTGTGATGTGAGGGCTATCACTGGAAATGGGCTTATGAAGAGCTGGAATAGGACTGGAAATGGGCTGATGTGGGGCATGGGAGAATGGGACTAGAAGGGAGTGGATGCTGGGTGGGTCTAGAACTATAAGGGAACTGATTTTGGGGGAGGACTAGAATGGATGGGGAATGAGAATGGAGAGGGGAAAAATATTTTGTGTGGAAGAAAAGTCTATGATGGGCTGGGTATTGGGAGAGTAAGAGGGGCTTGAAAATGGAAGGGTGAAATTTAAATGGATGATAAAGGAATAAGGAAAGAATTGGGGGAAAGAGCAAAAGGGAAACAATCAGTATGTTAAAGCAGAAATAGAGAGAGAATGGAAAACATCTAAAAGAGAAGAAAGGACAAATGGATAGCACGCAGAAGACACGAAGAAACCAGAAGAAAGTGACTGGAGCAATTGCAACTGAAAAAATGCCCAAACAGAAGGTAGAAAAATACTTTTTATTTTGAATTTATTAACTGGAATATGTCTGGTCTGGGAAGTGTGTATTGCTAACATCTTTGCGTTTTTGTTTAGTGCAAGAGGAAATTATTTTATAGTTTTATTTCTCCAGTGTTGTACATTTCATGTTTGGATTTTGGGGTTCCCAGTTTAATCTGACCAAGGAAGTTAGCCTACACGTATCCTCGGTAATTTTTGTGGGTGGGGCTGGGGGCGGAGCAGGGGTGGGACTAGGGGCAGAGAATGGGTGGAGCATGGCGAGCCACAGGTGTCGGGTTTTTCTCGGTGAAAAAGTTGGCACCCTATTTGTGGGTGTGTTGGGTATAGTCAGAGTGAGAGGCGGGGTTGTGCGAGCCTGGATCCCTCGCTCTCTAGAGAGAGTTGAAATTGCTGCGGCCTAGCTGAACGGGGCCGTCCGCGAGCTTCTCCAGGCCCTGGCATAAAGGGGAAAGAGGAAAAGGAGAGTGGGGGAGGCGGGAGTCCGGAGAAGAGCACTAGCGCTCAGGAGTTAAAGGAGCAGGGAAACAGACTCTTCGTCACCCGCAAGTACCAGGAGGCGGTGGCCTGTTACACCAAAGCCATAGTGAGTACCGGGGAGCAGCGACGGCCAGGTCCGTTTCCTGTAGCTGCTGTAGTACCGCCGAATCATTCAGTGATCCTCTTCCCCAATGGATAAGACATTTTTAAATGTATTTCTTGAATTCCGATGCTGATTTTGTCCCTATTGCCTCTTTATGTCAGGCAATTCTATACATCTATTGCCATTTCTGTTTTGGTAAGTTGATCTCGTTTTTATTTTTTCTGGGGGCCCACAATTTTTGTTGGCGTAGGGCCTCACTCAAGGTAAATCCGGCCCTGGTCCTTGGTCTGATTTTTTTTAACATCTTTGTTAGTGATATTGTGGAAGGGCTTTTGGGTAAGGTTTGCTTGTTTGTGGATGACACCAAAATCTGCAATAGAGTAAACATCCAGGAAGAAGTAGATAGCTTGAGTAGGGATATAGCTAAGCTTGAAAAATGGTCTAGAATTTGGCAGCTGAGATTTAATGCTAATAATTGAGTCATGCATTTGTGCTGCAAAAATCCAAGGGAGCAGTACAGTGTAGGGGGTGAAGTACTTACGTCCACAAAAGAACAGCGGGACCTGGGCATGATTGTGTCTGATGATCTTAAAGTAGCTAAACAGGTAGATAAGGCAACGGCAAAAGCCAGAAGGATGCTTGGGTATATAGTGAGAGGAATGGCCAGCAGAAAAAATGAGGTGACAGTGCCTCTATATAAGTCCCTGGTGCAACCTCATTAAGAGTATTGCTTACAGTTCTGGAGACCACACCTTCAGAAGCATATAAACAGGTTGGAGGGAGCCGTTCCTTTGCTGCTTGACACTGAAAAAATCATCTGTGTGTTCTGCCTGCAGCCTGGCATTGAAGTGGTTAACACTGCTCTCCCTGGGGACTTATAAAAAATGTCTCTCTCTAGCGCGCTGCTGGGGGCGTGTAAGAAGGGGCATGTTATGCCCCTTAGGAGCACTGAGGAGCATGGGATGCCAGTTTGTTAAGAAAGTGTGTGTTGTTGTATGTAGTAAGTATCTTAAGTATAAGCTATAACACGATGCCTGGGAAGCGGAAAGTGAAAGGCAGCAAGACTGTATCAGGGCTGGGCCCTATGGACAAACACGTAGTAGTAAAGACTGATGTTTTAGAGCAAGCCAGGCTGCAGTCATTATCATCAGGTGAGGGAGTCTCTTTGAGCTCCCTGGAGCGGACTCCGTCCCCCCTCCCCCCCCGCCTCCTCAGCTGATTTTGCAAGACTCTCCTCATGGTGCTGGTCGGCTTTCTTTTTCTGGTGGCCTCAGTGATTTGACTTCTTGCCCTACTCCTGTGCAATGTAATTTGGATCAGGTTTGTTCTTCTGTAGTGAACTCTACTGTTTCTTTACAGGATGTTTGGCAGGTTGTCTCACGCACTGAGGCCCTTCTCACTACTATAGTACCTCAATTTTGTGTATTTTCCCAGGAGACTACTGCAAAGTTTCAACAGGTGGATGCCAGGCTGGAGACCATGGAGAGAAAGGTTTCTGGCCTGGATTCTCACTTTCTTACATTAAGTTCAGCAGGCTCTTCCTTTATTAAGGATAGCCAGCTGATACACCAGAAGATGGAATCTCTGGAGAATACTTTTCGTAGTAAGAATTTGTGTTTTATTAATTTTCCTCAGACTCATTTGTTATCACCAGAGATCCTGTTAAGAAAATATTTTACAGAAATTTTGTTGTTACCTGTTGCAAATGAGATTGTGATTTCACGTTTGTTTTATATTCCCGATAAGAGTGCGGTCTTCCTTGGAAGAGGAGGGGGAGAGAATCCTGCAGATTAGCCCGGAGTTCTCTTTCTCAGCTTTTCTTGAGGATTTGCACAATATTATAACTACTAGAGCTACCTTAGTAGTTTGCCTTTTGAATGATGGTGATAAAGCTTTAATAATGAGAAGTTATTTTTGACATAAAAATGCTATTTTTTGTGGTGGGAGACTTCAGATTTTCCCGGCTGTCTCCAGAGCTACCCAAGTCAGAAGGAAGGCTTTTTTGCTTCTTAGGTCTCGGGTACTGGGTCTTTCTGGTACCCTTTATTTAAGATTTTCCTGTAAGTGTCTTGTTACACTGCTGGGGGTGAAATATGTATTTTTTGACCCTTCTCGCTTGGTTAGTAAGGAAATGATTACCACTGTGGCTGAGGAAGGTTGTTTTTACACGGTCTCTTTTGGAGATTTAGTTTGCAGCTTTTGTGAAACTTGTCACAAGGTGGACCTAACGGAACCTGAGAAAATGCAGATCAGCAGGGATGATCAGGGAAGAGATGACAACGTAAACAGAAAACTGTCAGATGGTTGTTATAGACAACCAGCGCACACGTGGATAAGGGCTAGGAAGACACACCCAGATAGCAAGCAAAGGGAGTTTGCATTGCCTGATTGGGCTCCACCTCCACCCAGCTGATTCCTAAGACACAGATATAAAACACGCTCACAAATAGTTAGAGAGGGAGAGGAGGTGAGCCAACGAGGGTCACAGCAAGGGAGACAGCAGCAAGGCCAGCTGAAGCTGTGGAAAGAATGGAACTGGAATGAAAGAGAGAGAGAAAGAGAGAATGAACTATTGGATCAGCAGAAGAACCAACACGAAGGTCTGAGTGAGTCCCTAGACCTGTGTGAGAAGTGTGAAAATCAGCAGCCAGATACTGTGTGTATGCGTGGAGGGCACGAGAGACGTAGGAGATCTTCCATAGAAGGTAACAAAGCAGGAAATGCTAATAGAGGCTGTTTCCTACCTGAGTGGGTAAAACTCCGAAGTAACAGGAAAAGCCAACATAAAACAAGCTTAAGAGAAACAGAGAATAACTTCTTCCCTTGTGCTAGAAGCTTTAAAAGAAGAGAAGTTTTCTTACCTGAAGAAGCTTGTGATTTTGCTAGCAAGTTTAAACTCCCAACCTGTGATAAGGTTACGTCTCGAGCAGTGCAATCCAGGGCAGCTGTGTTGCAAGGGCTAGACCCGAGCAAGCTCAGAACATACCACAAATGCTCTAGTAGCAGAGCTAGTGAAGGTTTGAAATATCCTTTTGGTTACCAACAGGGGCAGAGCTCCTATGAGCCCCATTCAAAACCTTATGGTATTTCCCAGCAAGGCATTTGTGCAGAGGGACAGAGCAACTTCCTGTTTGACGGAGCAAACCAGCCTTATCCCTGTGAAACAGCTGATCCTAGAATTAAGGGTTCAGATGAATATGAATTAATGGAATGTGAGAATTCAGATATACCAGTTGTTCCTGAACCAATGGACTGTTCATTATCTGTGATTGACCCAGAGTTCTCTCTAAGGTAAATGGTTGAAGATAACCAGAGTTTAAAGCAGCAGAAGTGAGCTGTGCTGTAGCAACAAAAGAAAAGGCTGTATTAGGAACAGTGAGGCTGTTTAATTCTTTTCTTTTGTTTGTATTTAAAAGCTGAAGTAAGCTATTTTTGTTACACATTTAATTTATGTTATATGCCCGAAGTGGTCTGTTTTTTGTTTTGCCAAGAAAGAGAAAAAACCTCGTGGACGGGGAATAAAGCCCTGAATTGGAATTGAAGTGTGTTATGTGGTTCATATAATAGAAAGGTACAACTACCACTCTCAGAGGGCCAGGCAAGGCTGCCTGCAGTACTGACAGAGCCAAGAGGAGGAATCATCAGGCAATACCTGACCCCACCGATAGGGCCCCTGGGGGTGTGACAAAATGGCGTAGTATTGAGGATTTTTTTTTTCCTGTGGCATAAGATAATTTTTCCTGAAGAGGAGAAAAAAGGACATTGCTGAGAAGCAAGGGATCCGGATACAGAGCACTGTCGGAGGAAGATTCGACTGGCAGGTCGGCCAGGGGACGAATAAAAAAACCTTTTTCTCACATGCTGAAGTCTACCAGGAGACTAAGGTACTAGTAGCCTGGGTGGACGGGTACGGGATACCAGTGAGAAAAAGAGGGCGCTATAACTGGGATAAAATTCCTGTAGAAAGTACCGCACTTGGTGGGTCTTTCTTTTCTTAGAATCCGAAGAAGACGATGGATCCACAAGACATGCTAGCCTGGATGAATGAACAATGGGAAAAACAAGCGAAGATGGTGCAACATCTGCAGGAGCAGTATATGACCGCCATAAGAGAACAGCAACGACCATTGCTGGAGGCAGTCAGCGCACTATTAAACAAGTCCCATGGAGATGAAGCAGCATCTACTACCACAATACCGCAAGTAGAACTGAACACTGGTTTTGCTTTGTCATTAAGACATTTAAAACAGGAGGACAATCCTGACGATTTCATTGAGGCATTTGAGCGCATAGCTGGAAACCTTAAATGGCCTGCAGAGCAGTGGGCAATGAGATTTGCCATGACCTTAAGTGGTGAAGCTCTGTCTGCTTTTAAGGCCATGCCCGCTAGCCTTGCTAATAATTATCAGGAAATTAAGAGAGCTGTAAAGGATCGGCTTGGTCTTACACCAAGACACTATAAGCGGTTATTCAGGGGGGCACAAATGTATGATAATGAAACCCCGAGAGCACTATGCCAAAGACTTAAAAGTCTGGCGTACAAATGGTTAGACCCAGAGGGGAGAACACTAGAGTCCATTCTAGATGAGATTATTCTAGAGCAATTCTTGCTAGCGATACCCTCAGAGATGAAAACGTTTTTAACTCTGCAAAACTGCTCTAACACTGAGGAGGCAGCTAAACTGGCCGAAGTGTTTAGAGAAGCCAAACAAGCAGATAACTCCAAAATAAGCCTCTTAAAAGTGGCAGGTATGAAAGAGTTGGATGAATGTAAAAAGTATGAAAGACTTAAAGCATATAATTATGACTCTGGTAAAGATGAGATGGCTAGAGACACAAAGAAGTGTTATAAATGTGGTACGCTTGGACATATTATGAAAGAATGTAGAGTTAAGACAGTCCTTGTAACAGGGGCGGAAAAGCAGGTCCCTAAAGGTATCTTCTTACAGGTGCAAGTGGATGGAATAGACACCCTAGCTTTACTTGATTCTGGAGCAGAACAAAGCTTGATTACCCAAGAATTTTGGGAAAACTATGAAACAGTCACGCCGGGTAGCTCAAAATCAAGTAAAGGAACAAGTACAAGTAAAATGTGTACACGGTACGCAGCTTCCCTACCCCATACACCAAGTATGTGTTAAAGGACTAGGGATAGAGAGGAAAATACAGGTGGCAGTAGTTCCCAGGCTACCGCAAAACCTAATCTTAGGACGTGACTGGCCTTCCTTTCAAGGTGGATTAAGGCAGGGGATATGTATGAAAACAGGGTTGGTCTCTACCCGATCCCAAGCCAGTACAGCTGAAACCCGAGAATCCCCGATAGGTGAAGTAGAGAAACCTGAGGAAGAGGGTGTTAAAGAGGTTCCTGAAGAGAAGATAGAAGCAGAAGAGGCAGATACACTTCCCAACCACGATGATTTGGTTCAGCGTCCGATTGAAGGAGGGAAGAAAGCCAAGGCCAAAAAGCGCCAGGAGAGGAATAAGAGAACCCAGGGAAGAAGGGAACTAGAAACGGGGGAGGGGTTGCCATGGGTACCCGCCGCCCTAGTCCAAAAATTCCCATCGTTCCCGATGGAGCAGAGGGCGGATTCAGCACTCAAAAGAGCTTTTGAGTGGGCCCAGAAGGATCAAAATGTGTTACCCCGATTCTTCTTAGACGAAGATATTTTATACAGAGAGAGCCTGGATCCATACACAGGGGCTGTAAGAAAACAACTGGTGGTACCAGTAGCTTTTAAAGCAGTGGTTTTACGTTTAGCGCATGACCATCCAGTTGGTGGACACAAGGGCGTTCAGGGAACGCTAGACCAGATTTTAGTGCGATTTTATTGGCCGGGGGTATACCAGGAAACAAAGCGCTATTGTGATTCCTGCCCCGCATGTCAGAGGGTTTCCATAGCCAAACCCAAGGCCGTGCCTATGGTACCGTTGCCAACCATAGCGGCACCTATTAGACGAATGGGAATAGATATTGTAGGCCCATTGATAAAAACACCTAGGGGTTATCAGTACCTTTTGGTCATTGTAGACCATGCAACCCGGTTCCCATGGGCCATTCCCCTCAGAAACATTTCGGCCAAAATTATAGCGCAGGAACTGGTAAAACTGTTCTGTGAGGTGGGGTTTCCCCAAGAAATCTTGACTGACCAAGGTAGTAATTTTGTTTCAAGATACCTCGCTAGGGTTTGGGAGGCGTTTGGTATACGCCATATAAAAACGTCGGCATACCATCCCCAGACCAATGGGTTGGTGGAGCGCACCAACCAGTCAATTAAGCACTTATTGCGAAGGGGGTTAAGAAGTGGGGAAATGGCGGAATGGGACACGCTACTCCCTTTTGTAATGTACGCTTGCCGGGAGCGTGTGCAAACCTCCTTAGGAGTATCCCCATTCAAACTTTTATTTGGTAGGACCCCAAGGGGAATACTGGACATTCTAAGGGATGAATGGGTGGAACCTAAGGTACCAGAGATAGGGATTCCACAGTTTTTAAAAGAGCTAAGGACGCGCCTGAGAAAAACATCCCAGGCCTCAGTGGAGAATCTGAGTCGTAGCAAACAACGACAGAAACAGTATTATGATAAGGGCACACAGGCCAGAAAGCTGGCAGTGGGAGACAAGGTCCTTATACAAGTGGCGGACCCAGGTCCAAAATTTGAATCTCGCTGGAAAGGACCAGGCATAGTAATAAAGAAAGTGGGATTTGTGTCATACCTCATCGAGAATGAGAAAGGATGTAGGCAGGTTTATCATGTCAATGTATTGAAGCCTTGGAAGGAAAGGGTGGCCACCGCTAATTTGGCCTACCATGAGCAGCACTATAGAACCCCGCAAGGGATTACGTGCTGGCCTCAGAAAATTGCGGCAGCACGTAATATTTTAAGGGGGGGAATGTGTCACAAGGTGGACCTAACGGAACCTGAGAAAATGCAGATCAGCAGGGATGATCAGGGAAGAGATGACAACGTAAACAGAAAACTGTCAGATGGTTGTTATAGACAACCAGCGCACACGTGGATAAGGGCTAGGAAGACACACCCAGATAGCAAGCAAAGGGAGTTTGCATTGCCTGATAGGAATCAGCTGGGTGGAGGTGGAGCCCAAAGACACAGATATAAAACACGCTCACAAATAGTTAGAGAGGGAGAGGAGGTGAGCCAACGAGGGTCACAGCAAGAGAGACAGCAGCAAGGCCAGCTGAAGCTGTGGAAAGAATGGAACTGGAATGAAAGAGAGAGAGAAAGAGAGAATGAACTATTGGATCAGCAGAAGAACCAGCACGAAGGTCTGAGTGAGTCCCTAGACCTGTGTGAGACGTGTGAAAATCAGCAGCCAGATACTGTGTGTATGCGTGGAGGGCACGAGAGACGTAGGAGATCTTCCATAGAAGGTAACAAAGCAGGAAATGCTAATAGAGGCTGTTTCCTACCTGAGTGGGTAAAACCCCGAAGTAACAGGAAAAGCCAACATAAAACAAGCTTAAGAGAAACAGAGAATAACTTCTTCCCTTGTGCTAGAAGCTTTAAAAGAAGAGAAGTTTTCTTACCTGAAGAAGCTTGTGATTTTGCTAGCAAGTTTAAACTCCCAACCTGTGATAAGGTTACGTCTCGAGCAGTGCAATCCAGGGCAGCTGTGTTGCAAGGGCTAGACCCGAGCAAGCTCAGAACATACCACAAATGCTCTAGTAGCAGAGCTAGTGAAGGTTTGAAATATCCTTTTGGTTACCAACAGGGGCAGAGCTCCTATGAGCCCCATTCAAAACCTTATGGTATTTCCCAGCAAGGCATTTGTGCAGAGGGACAGAGCAACTTCCTGTTTGACGGAGCAAACCAGCCTTATCCCTGTGAAACAGCTGAACCTAGAATTAAGGGTTTAGATGAATATGAATTAATGGAATGTGAGAATTCAGATATACCAGTTGTTCCTGAACCAATGGACTGTTCATTATCTGTGATTGACCCAGAGTTCTCTCTAAGGTAAATGGTTGAAGATAACCAGAGTTTAAAGCAGCAGAAGTGAGCTGTGCTGTAGCAACAAAAGAAAAGGCTGTATTAGGAACAGTGAGGCTGTTTAATTCTTTTCTTTTGTTTGTATTTAAAAGCTGAAGTAAGCTATTTTTGTTACACATTTAATTTATTTTATATGCCCGAAGTGGTCTGTTATTTGTTTTGCCAAGAAAGAGAAAAAACCTCGTGGACGGGGAATAAAGCCCTGAATTGGAATTGAAGTGTGTTATGTGGTTCATATAATAGAAAGGTACAACTACCACTCTCAGAGGGCCAGGCAAGGCTGCCTGCAGTACTGACAGAGCCAAGAGGAGGAATCATCAGGCAATACCTGACCCCACCAATAGGGCCCCTGGGGGTGTGACAAACTATTGTCTCTTGTTTTCCTTTACATTTGTATTTTTCTTTTATTTAGTCATTGCTCCCTTGATGTGGGCTAACTACCATTTTTTCTTTATTTATTACTTTTTGGCATGATTTATTGTGTACTTTATGGAGATTTTCCTTTTTCTTTCTGTGTTTTGTTGTTGTATAATTAAAAAACATTAATACATATATAATTATGAAAAAAATAAACAGGTTGGAGTCGCTGGAAAGGGTGGCTGCTAACATGGTCTTTGTTATAAAGCATATGAGGGCAGACGAGGAAGTTTCTCCAGGGCCATGTGCCCATGAGGGAAGGGTTAGAACAGCCGTTATAGTTGGTGATTCGATCATTAGGCATGTAGATAGCTGGGTGGCTGGTGGACATGAGGATCGCCTGGTAACATGCCTGCCTGGTGCGAAGGTAGCGGACCTCACGCGCCATCCAGATAAGGTCTTAGATAGTGCTGGGGAGGAGTCTGCTGTCTTGGTACATGTCGGTACCAATGACATAGGAAAATGTGGTAGGGAGGTTCTGGAGGCTAAATTTAGGCTTTTAGGTAGGAAGTTAAAATCCAGAACTTCCAGGGTAGTGTTCTCCGAAATGCTTCCCGTTCCACGTGCAGGACCCAAAAGGTACTAAAAAAACTGAGATCCTGACAACAAAGACCCCTTAATCTAAATTACTTTTTTTGTCGGAGGTAGTCAGCAAAGTGAGCGGGGAAACTGCCGCACACCACCGTGACTACTCCTGTTTTTATTTTTAAATGAGAATATTGTACTTAGCTCATAAGAACTTCTCCAAAAGCAGATGAAAATGCCAGACTTCTAAAGGTTGATGACATGCCACACGTTTCGGGTTAAACAAACAAAGTTTAAAACCCTGCTTCAGGCCATCTCTTACTGGCAACACAATTCAGATTCTGCTCTAACGTCGTGAGCCACTTTCAGAGCTAGGGGTGTTCCTTTTATACTTCGGCGTCTGACGTCACTTTCCACAGGCAGTCCCTCCATCTTACTGCATGGCTGCTGAGGGCTTAGCCATCCAGGACATTAACCTTTCCCAGGAGGTTAAGGACATTCTCTTGGCTTCTAGGAAGCCATCCACCAGGTACTCCTATGCCTTCAAGTGGCGTAGATTCACTCTCTGGTGTTCTGAGAGGGGTCTTAACCCCTTCTCAGCTCTGGTGGAGGCATTACTTGAGTATCTCATCCACCTATCATCTTCTGGGCTCAAAACCAACTCTGTAAAAGTACATATCTCCAGGAACAAGCAGGAATAAGTCCTCACATATGGGTACGTCGGTACCGACGGAGCCCGTGCGGGAAAGCTCCCCAGCTTCTTAGAATAGAAGCTTTTGGGACCTCCCACTGCACATGCGCACTGCCTTCCCGCCTTCCTGAACAGCTCTCCTGAGTTTCTCTTTTTCCGCGGAGCCAGCAGGTCGTGTTCCTGTCACCGCTGAAGAAATTGTTATTTTATTTGTTTCTTTAGACCGCGTACCTGCCTTCCCCATACCGATACCGGTATCGCCGGTCTTTTCTTTCTTTCTTTAAAAAATTATAATTCTTTTTTCTTATTTTTTAGCTTTTTGGTCACTTCAGAGAGGCCTCTCGGCCTACTCAATTTCTCCTCATGGAGAAGCCAGCCCCTGGATTTAAGAAGTGTACCAAATGTAATGCTGTTATTTCAGTCACAGACACCCATGACTGGTGTCTGAAATGTTTGGGGCCTGACCATTCCATACCGGACTGCCCATCTTGCTCCCACATGTCTAAACGTGGGCTGCAGAACCGGGCCAACAAATTCCATGTGCTGTTTGCTTCAGAGAATACAGCATCACAGTCATCCAGGTCTTCTTCTCCGGATGGATCTCAGGTAACCAAACCTTCTGTGGGCAAGTCCTCAAAGAGCAAATCTCCTTCAAAGCATCGAGAGGCTCTTAGCTTAGAACTTGAGGACCCTGCCCCAGCCAAACAACCCCGGCGGGAAGTCCAACTTCCAAAAACGCCAATTCAGGGGTCTCAGGTTGATATCGATGCTACGGCCTCGACAGATCACCTGTTAGCCTGCTCTGGGGTACCGGGTCACTCCGGTACCGACATCCAGGCAGCTATGGCGTCCATGGGCGATACTGTACAGTCCATGCAGCAGGCCGTCATGGCTTTCATTAAAGCTGCAACGCCATCGGTTCCGCTTTCAGCGGTTCCGGGCCCGATACCGGTATCGTCCGCCATGCCGGTATCGAGGCCGTCCACCTCTAAACGCAAGTCGGTACCGTATGGGCTTTCGCTCCATACCGGTTCCATACCCGATACGCCCGATATCGATACCGATCGGTACGCGTATCGTGCGTTAGAGGAAAGCACCGATTCCTCTGAGGATTTTCACTCCTCTGATGATTCTGCTGAGTTTTCACTCAACTTACCTGAGGAGCCCTCTTCTCCTAAAAGGAGAATGTCCCCTCCAGAGGATTTGTCCTTCCAGGACTTTGTTTTAGATATGGCTACAGCCCTTTCTATTACCACATCCTCTGAAAAGGAACCCAGATCCAAAAAACTGGATATTTTGGGATACTCAAAGGTCCCTAAGGAGGCAGTTACCCTGCCTATCCATGAAATCCTTCAAGAACAACTGATGGATTTCTGGGAAAATCCTTTGACTTTGTCTCCTTATTCCCGTAGGTTGGACACCATGTATAGGGTCCCTCCTTCTCCTGGTTTCCAAAAGACTCAATTGCCCCACCACTCTATTGTGGTGAAGTCTGCAATGAAGAAGATTAGGAGTACCAAAAGGCACTCTTCCACCCCTCCAGGACGGGAATGTAAGACTTTGGACTCTTTTGGTAGGAAAATTTTCCAGGCTAGTATGCTTATAGCCAGGATTAATTCCTACAGTCTCTATATGGGCATGTTCCTGGAGGAACTTGCCAAAAAGGTGCGGCATTTTGCCCCCTTTATCCCTGAGGATAAAAAGCAGGGATTCCTTTCCCTAGTGAAACAACTCTTAGAGGTTTCTAAGTTCTCTAATAGGGCAGCATATGATTCCTTTGAGGGAGCCAGTAGGGCTTCGGGCATTGCTATTGCAGCCCGACGTCTTGCTTGGCTCCAGGCCTCTGATCTGGAACCTTGGGTTCTAGATGGCTTACGGAATCTGCCCTGTACAGGTGAGAACTTATTTGGGGAAGAGTGGCAAATCAAAGCCACCCAGATGGATGCTGAAAATGCCACCTTGGAAAGACTTTCAAAGTCCACTTCAATTCCTACTAAGAAAAAGTCTTTTAAAAGGCCTTACTATAAGAAGGCCAGAGTTGCTTCAAATACTGGCCAGCAGTCTTCTCAACCTCGCTATACTGCTAAGCGTCAGCAATCCAAACAAGCACGAGCTAAGCCTGCAGCAGCTACTGTAGCTCAGCAGGCTCCAACCCCTCAGGGGTTTTGACTTGCTCCTAGGGAACTTGCCACTTCTGGTTCTAACACAACCAGAACCTCTCACCATACCCGGAAGGTTGGTTCACTTTGCTCCCAGATGGGAACAAATCACAACAGAACAATGGACCCTCTCTATCATTCGAGAGGGTTACAAACTTCATTTCTCCAGCCTTCCTCCCCATCATATGGTGAGACCATTCAATTCTCCCCCATCTCTCCTAACCCTGTTGGGTCAAGAGGTTTCCTCTCTTCTTGCCCAAGGGGCCATAGAAGAGGTTCCTCTTCCTCAACAAGGGTCCGGTTTCTACTCCCCTTATTTTCTCATTCCAAAGAAGACAGGGGGATTCAGACCAATCCTAGATCTGAGAGAATTGAACAAATTTCTCTTCAAGGAGAAATTCAAAATGCTGTCTCTCGGCATTCTCCTTCCTTACCTCCAGGGTCAGGACTGGCTTTGTTCTCTAGACCTACAGGATGCGTATACACATATACTCATCCATCCATCCCACAGAAAGTATCTTCGCTTTCTGTTTCAGGGAAAACATTTCCAATACAGAGTACTCCCCTTCGGTCTAGCCTCTGCTCCAAGAGTATTCACAAAATGCATGGCAGTCGTAGCCGCATTTCTAAGAGGCATGGGAATCTTTGTCTTCCCATATCTGGACGACTGGCTCATCCGAGCTCCAACTCAGTCACAGGCCCAGATTTCCCTGGACCACACAAGGAGCCTTTTGCAGTATCTGGGACTGGTAGTAAACCTTCCCAAGTCCCAACTCATCCCTACTCAATCTCTAGAATTCATAGGGGCCCAGTTGGACACCATCACTGCAAGGGCCTACCTTCCACATGTTCGAGGCCAGCGCCTCCTGAGTTTGGCCTCCCAAGCTCAGTCCAGCACTCACTTGACAGCCAGGGAAATGCTACGCCTACTGGGTCATATGGCCTCCACAGTGCATGTGGTGCCTTATGCTCGTCTTCATATGAGAGCAGCTCAATGGACCCTGGCCACTCAGTGGACTCAGGCGTCAGGAGCGCTCTCAGACCAAATACAAACCTCCGATCGTCTGTTTTGGTCCCTCCACTGGTGGACTTCCACCAAGAATCTGTTGTTGGGGGCTCCATTTCAACCATTGCTACCCCAAGCAACCCTCACAACAGATGCCTCCCAAACAGGGTGGGGAGCCCATCTGCAAACTCTCTCCACTCAGGGCACTTGGTCTCTACAGGAGACCACCCTTCATATCAATCTTCTGGAACTGCGAGCAATTTACCTTGCCCTCAAGGTCTTCCACTCCCTCCTAGCCAACCTCACTGTCCTAGTTCAGACGGACAATCAGGTGGCCATGTTTTACATAAACAAACAAGGAGGGACGGGCTCTCTGTCGCTTTGCAACGAAGCTCTAAGACTATGGGCCTTCGCCAGAGAGCATCAGATTCACCTGCTAGCAGTGTATCTCCCAGGAGTTCAAAACTCTCGGGCAGACAGGCTCAGTCGAGTTCTGCTGCCACACGAATGGTCCCTACATTTGGACCAAATAAACCGAATCTTTCAGGAATGGGGGACCCCGGACATAGACCTCTTTGCAAGTCCGTGGAATGCCAAACTTCCCCGGTTCTGTTCCAGAACTCCGTGTCAGGGAGCTCAGGCTACGGACGCCTTTCTCCTGAATTGGAATCAGGCATTCCTATATGCCTTTCCACCCATTCCTTTGATTCCCAAGACTCTGTTCAAACTCCAGAGGGATCATGGAACTATGATCCTCATAGCTCCACGCTGGCCACGCCAAGTGTGGTTCCCTCTACTTCTACAGCTCTCCCAGGGATCCTACTTGGATCTGGGAGCTGCGCCAGACCTCCTGTCTCAGGAGGAGGGGACTTTGTGGCACCCAAACCCCAAATCCCTTCACCTCAGGTACACTTTCCAATTGGATTGCTCAGTGTATTTCTTTTGCTTACCAGAGCAAAAACATTTCTCTGGAAGGCCATGTCACTGCTCACAATGTGAGGGCCATGGCAACTTCTATGGCTCATCTGCACTCTGTTTCCATAGATCAGATCTGTCGAGCCGCTACCTGGGCCTCGGTTCATACCTTCACAGCCCATTACTGTTTGGACAAGGACTCCCGCCGGGATGCCTTGTTTGGCCAGGCTGTCCTCAAACACCTGTTCCATTCCTAAACAACTCCTGCCCACCTTCCCAGAATGGATGCCTGAGATCCATACGAAGATGGCGAACCTTTACAGGGGATCCCATGCATCTAAGCTAGGGAGTCCCCATATGTGAGGACTTATTCCTGCTTGTTCCTGGAGATAGCACAGTTACTTACCTGTAACAGGTGATCTCTGGGAACAGCAGGAATTAGTCCTCACAACCCACCCACCTCCCCTAGGAGTTGTATCTTTTATCTATCTATCTTCCTGTCCTCTCTCTGTTGACTCAGCTATAAACTCGAAACTCAGGAGAGCTGTTCAGGAAGGCGGGAAGGCAGTGCGCATGTGCAGTGGGAGGTCCCAAAAGCTTCTATTCTAAGAAGCTGGGGAGCTTTCCCGCACGGGCTCCGTCGGTACCGACGTACCCATATGTGAGGACTAATTCCTGCTGTTCCCAGAGATCACCTGTTACAGGTAAGTAACTGTGCTTTAAGTGCAATTGCAGCCTCTCACATGCTCTTAGATGGTCAGCCCATCTCTTCTCAGCCGCAAGTAGCACACTTCATGAGGGAGTCTTCTATTAATCAAGCCCCCCATTAAGCCACCTCCAATGGCATGAGATCTTAATGTTGTTTTAGGACAGCTTCTCAAGTCGCCCTTTGAACCTCTAGCCACTACCTCACTAAAGCTTCTTGTGTGGAAGTTTGCCTTTCTTATTGCCCTCACTTCAGCAGGATGCATTAGTGAGCTCCAGGCTTTGGTGGCAGACCCTCCTTATATACGATTCCACCAAGATAAGGTAGTCCTTAGGACTCATCCTCACTTTATGCCGAAGGTGGTCTAGCCCTTCCATTTAAACCAGTCAGTCTACCTTCCTGTCTTTTTCCCTAGACCTCATTCCTCTAGGGCAGAGGCAACCCTTCATACTCTGGATTGCAAACGTGCCTTGGCTTTTTATCTCCAGAGAACTCGAGAGCACAGAAAAGCTTCCCAACTTTTCATCTCCTTTGACTCGAGTCACCTAGGGTTGCCTGTATCCAAATGTACTCTTTCCAGGTGGATAGCAGACTGTATCTCCTTTGCTTATGAAAAGGCAGGACTGTCTCTCGAGGGTCACGTCACTGCACATAATGTGCAGGCCATGGCTGCCTCTATGGCAAATCTGCGCTCTGTAGCGATTGATGAGATATGCAAAGCAGCAACTTGGTCTCCTGTCCACACTTTTACTGCTCACTATTGCCTGGACAAGGACTCCCACCAGGATGCCTTGTTTTGCCACGCTTTTCTCCAGCATCTCTTTCAGACTTAGATCAACTCCTACCCTCCATCCTGGGTTTCAATACCAGACATCCTTGGAGGATATATGACCTTCTTACACATATCTATGATTCCACAGCTGACTCTGAGGTAATCTGTCTGGCATTTCTGAGCTAGGGAGTCCCATATGCGAAGACTACATTCCTGGAGATAGCGTAGTTACTCACCTGTAACAGGTGATCTCTGGGAACAACAGGAATTTAGTCTTCACAACCCACACTCCTAGGAGTTGTACGTCTTCTTCTTCTTCTCCTTCTCTCCTTTTATCTGAGCTACAAACTCAACTGAGGAGGGAGAGCTGGAAGATGGGAAGGCAGCTACGCAGGCGCAGTAGTAGCTTTTCTGTTGGATTCTGGGGAGCGTTCCCACGCAGGCTTCGTCGGTACCGACGTCACCCCATATGTGAAGACTGAATTCTTGCTGTTCCCGGAGATCAGCTGTTTCTCCAGGACCAAGCAGGAAGTCAGTCCTCACATATGGGTATCATCGGCGCGGATGAAGCCCCAGCGGAGCATTTCCCCAGCTTTCCATGAAAGCCTTTGGGAATGCTGGCACGCATGCGCGGTTCCCTTCCCGCCTAAAGGTGCCATCTTACCTCAGTCTCTTTTTTTCCAAGAAGCCCATTGGACGTGTGCCCTGTTCTCCCGGATAAAAGTGATTTTTTTCTTCGGCGATTTTCGCTATTTTTTCTCTGGTTTGATGCCGGTTCCCCTCCCGCTGGGATGGGTACACCGGTATCGAGCCCGTTTTCTTCATTTTTCGTTTTTTGCCCTTCGTGGCTGGCGTTCGGGCCCTTTTTTCCTTTTTCACTGGAAGGCCGGTCTTTTGACCTCGCTGGGGCTATTTTTTTCCCAATGGCTTCCAGTGGTTTCAAAAAGTGTGATCGGTGTAAGAAAATTATGTCTCTCACCGACACACACGACTGCTGCCTTCGGTGCCTCGGCCCTGACCACGACCCAAAGTCATGTGGGCCATGTGGGAAGATGTCTTCCAAGGCACTAAAGAGTCGACAACATCAAAAGGAAAGGTTTTTCTCGGACTCTGCCTGCGGCCGGGCCCGGACCTTGTCTGAGGCTTCGACATCTCGGAATTCCGATCCCGAGCGCTGTCGAAGCTCCTCGGACAGGGGGTCCCCCGACCGGGAACGTAAGAGGAAGAAGCGGCTCGCGAGGGCGGCGTCGGAAGAGGTCCCTGGTCCCTCGAGGGCCAGGTCTAAGACCCCCGACCGCCGTCCCGGGCCTGTGGACCAAGAGAAGCCTGCCAAAGATCCTCGCGTGGAGCCGGAGTCTGCTGGACACGTAAGCCCCGTAGTCCTCGTGGACTCTCCTCCCAGAGAGCCGCCGCTGGGGCCCGAGTCGGTGGCTGCTGCGTCTCCCGAGCTGAGTCTCAGGATGACAGCCTTGGAGTGCAGACTGTCTGCCTTCATGGAGCAGCAGCGGGCACTGATGGCCAGCCTGTCTGGTGCATCTGCCCCGACCACCGGGACGTCGACTTCGAAGTCAACCCCGGAGACCGAGCCGATACTCGAGAGACCCTTGCGGCTCGAACTCGTCCTCAGTCGAGGTCTCCCTTGACCTCCCGTTCGGGACCGAGGGTGTCGACGCCGGTGCCCCCGGCGTCGGGGCGGGTGCCTCGGGGCCCCGCGGGGTCGGACCCTGACTCCTCCTCGGACGAGTCCGCCTGGGAGACGGAGGACGAGGAGTCTCCCGATACCTTTAAGACTCGGTGCGTCCCGTCGGACTCACCGCAGTCTGATCCCCGGAGTAGATCCCCTCCGGAGGACACTAGGTTCTCGGAGTTTGTCCGGGATATGGCCGCTGCCTTGGCTATCCCTGCCGATCCCGAGAAAGAGCCGAAGAGCTCGATGCTCTACAGTACGACTCTCCTCCGAAGGAGGCCTTTACTGTTCCGGTTCCTCCGATGCTGGAACGGCTCCTCTTCCGTATGTGGGAGGCCCCGGCCTCGGCGCCGGTTCTAAGCAAGCGAGTCGATTCCATTTATCGACTCCGCAAAAGCCCTGGCTTCCAGAAAGCACAGCTACCACACCATTCCATGGTTGTTGAATCGGCCATGCATCGTCTGAAGAGCCAGAAGATGCACTCTGTGGTGCCCCCCGGCAGGGAGGCCCGCAACCTCGGCGTCGGTAGGAAGTGCTTCCAGGGGTCTATGCTTGCTTGCCATGTCCAGTGTTACCAGCTGTACATGGGCATGTACTTGCGAGACCTGGCCAAGGAGTTGGTCGGATTCTCTGCTGGTCTCTCCGGGGAACCCTTGCAGAGATTTCAGACTTGTTCTCGGGGATTCGGGAATGCTCCAAGTTCATTTCCCGTGCTGCCTACGATGGCTTCGAGGCTTCGGCCCGAATTGCAGCTGCCGGCATCGCGGCTCGACGCCAGGCCTGGCTGTAGTCATCGGACCTTGAGCCATGGGTTCAGGACAAGTTGGTCGATGTCCCCTGCCGAGGTGAGAACCTTTTTGGCAAACCCGTGACCGAGAAGGCCGCTCAGCTTGAGACCGAGCACCTTACCCAGACAAGGCTGTCGAGGAAGACCTCTGCCCCTTCACATAAGAAGAAGGGCCAGGGTAAAAAGTCCTTTTACCCGAGGAAGGGCACTGCCTACAAACAGTACCCTCAGTATCAGGCTGCCCAAGCTGCCCCCCAGGGTCAGCAAGCCAAGGGCCAGGGTAATGGGCCCTGTAGGCAGAGGACCCCCAAGCCTCAGGCCCCTGCTACCACTCAGCAGGGTGGGGATTTTGACTCCTTGAGCATAGCCACTCCGTCCCTGCTTTCCCAACCCTGCACAGGTGGTCGCCTCGTACTCTTTGCCCACCAGTGGCCTCTCATTACCACCGACAGTTGGGTGCTGGACATAGTCCAAAAGAGCTATGCCCTGCATTTTCATCAACTGCCTCCTCCTTACTTCCCAGGGGAGCCCTTGAGGCCTCCCCTGCACACAGACCTTCTCCTTCGAGAGCTCCAAGGTTTGTTGGTGGACAGGGCGGTGGAGCCTGTGCCTCCCCACTTGCAAGGTCACGGATTTTACTCCAGGTATTTCCTGGTACCCAAAAGGACCAGTGGCCTTCATCCCATTCTGTACCTCAGGAACCTCAACAAGTTCCTAGAGAAAGAAAAGTTCAAGATGCTTACTCTTGGGACACTTCTGCCCTACCTCTAGCAGGGAGATTGACTATGCTCCTTAGATCTAAAGGATGCGTACACTCACATCCTCATACATCCAGACCACAGAAAGTACCTCAGGTTCATTGTGGGGGGAAACCATTATCAGTACAGGGTACTGCCTTTTGGCCTGGCCTCCACTCCCAGGGTCTTTACCAAGTGCCTGGCAGTGGTTGCGGCCTACCTGAGAAATCAAGGCATCTTTGTCTTTCCCTATCTGGACGACTGGCTCATCAGGGGTCAGATGTGCAAGGAGGCCAGACAAGCCACCCTCAGAACCATTGCTCTGCTTCAAAACGTGGGCTTTGTCATAAACTTCGCAAAGTCCACTTTGCTCCCCTCCCAGAACTTGCAGTTCATAGGGGCAAGATTGGATTCTCAACTGGCAAAGGCATTCTTGCCAGAAGACAGGGCTCAAAGACTGATGGACATGGCCAAACTGTTCCTAAACAGGTCCCTGGTCTCCGCCAGACTCTGCCTCAGACTTCTGGGCCACATGGCTTCGACAGTGCATGTGACTCCCAATGCCAGGCTCCATATGAGGCCTGCACAGTGGTGCCTTCGGAGTCAGTGGTCTCAAGCCACAGGCCGCCTAAGAGACGGGATAAAGATGTCCAGACCCCTTTTGACCTCCCTCAGCTGGTGGCTGCATCCACCCAATCTGCTGAAGGGAATGCCCTTCCAATTGCCAGAATACTCGGTGGTCCTCACCACCGACGCCTCTCTGAAGGGCTGGGGTGCTCATTGTCTAGACAAGTGCACTCAGGGTCTCTGGTCTCCCTGGGAGGCAGCCCAGCAAATCAATCTCCTGGAACTTCGAGCTATCCACTTGATTCAAACAGACAACCAGGTAGCCATGTTTTATGTGAACAAACAGGGCGGCACTGGGTCCAAGCTCCTTTATCGAGAGACTCAGGACCTTTGTTCCTTTGCCCTGAAGCACAACATGCTTCTCAAGGCGGTGTACCTTCCAGGCCTGGAGAACTGCCTGGCCGACCGGTTGAGCAGAATTATTCAGCCCCACGAGTGGCAGCTGCATCCCTTGGTCGTTCAGAAGATCTTCCTGAAGTGGGGTCTCCCTTGGATAGATCTCTTTGCCAGTCCTCTGAACAAGCAACTACCCAAGTTCTGCTCCAGGCAACCGCATCCTTTGAGGATAGCACCAGATGCTTTTCTGATGTCCTGGTCTCAGGGCCTCCTGTATGCATTTCCTCCCATGCCCTTGGTGGCCCGAACTCTTTTCAAGACTCTTCAGGACAAGGCCTCGGTCCTGCTGGTAGCTCCCAGGTGGCCGAGGCAGCCTTGGTTTCCACTTCTGCTGCAGCTGGCGGTGGATTCCCCACTACCTCTGGGGTTACAACCCGACCTTCTCTCACAGGAGCAGGGTTCCCTTCTTCACCCCAATCTCAAAGCTCTCAATTTGATGGCCTGGAGGCTGCAAGGGTAGTTTTGGCTCTCTGGGGCCTACCTCAGGAAGTTGAGGAGGTTGTCCTAGCCTCTAGGAAACAGTCCACTAGGAAAACCTATGCCCTCAAATGGAAGAGGTTTTCTGTGTGGTGTCAGCTACGTACAGAGGATCCTTTCTCCTGTACTGTGCCAGTAGTGCTTCAGTACTTACTGCACTTGTCCAATCAGGGACTTAAGTCCAATTCTGTTCGGGTCCACCTCTCAGCTCTAGCAGCTCACCACTCTCTGGTGGAGGGACATTCTCTGTCTGGTCACCCCTTGGTGTCTCGCTTTCTCAGGGGCTTGCTTTTTCTCAAGCCCCCCATCCGTCCTCCTGCTCCTGAGTGGGAGCTGAATGTGGTCTTGCAGCAACTGACTCGCCCACCCTTTGAGCCGATGGCTACTTGTCCACTGTGCTTCCTCTCCTGGAAGATACTTTTCCTGATAGCCCTTACCTCGGCTAGGCGAGTGAGTGAGCTTCAGGCCCTGGTCTGTGATAGACCTTATACCAGCATTTATAGGAACGGGGTAGTCCTCAGGACTCATCCCAAGTTCCTCCCTAAGGTTGTCTCCTCTTTCCACCTCAATCAGGAGGTGGTTCTTTCAACATTCTTCCCTAGGCCTCGTGCAAGCCAGGCTGAAGCAGTCTTGCATACCCTGGACTGTAAGAGGGCCTTATCCTTCTAACTTGACAGTACGCAGGGGCATAGGAGGGCTACTCAGCTCTTCGTCTCCTTTGACCCCAATAAGTTGGGGTTAGCTGTGTCCAAGCGTACCTTGTCCATCTGGGTGGCTGACTGTATCACCTGGGCTTACAAGGCGGCTGACCTTCCTTTGCAGGGTAGGATCACGGCCCATCGTGTCAGGGCAATGGCTGCCTCAGTGGCTCATCTCCGCTCTGTGCCCTTGGTAGACATCTGCAGGGCTTCAACTTGGTCTTCAAGCCAGACTTTTGCAGCCCATTACTGTCTGGAGAGGGAGTCCCTTAGGGACAGTGCTTTTGGCCAAGCAGTACTCTTTGAGGTTTAGGCAACTCCTGCCCTCCTGCCCTCTGTTGTGCTACCGGTGGAGGTTGTGTCCTTGAGAAGCCTTTCTTTGCTGCTGAGACTAAAGGGAGTTCTCTTGTTCAGCCTGGTTCCTCGGTAGCCCAGAGCTTGGGAGTCACCCATATGTGAGGACTGACTTCCAGCTTGGTCCTGGAGAAAGAGTAGTTACTCACCTGTAACTGGTGTTCTCCAGGAGCAGCAGGAATCGGTCCTCACAACCCTCCCTCCTCCCCTTTGAGTTGCAGTTGTACATAGTTTATCTTTCATTTTTGTGTGCTGTTCTTAGTTATGTCATTTGACTGAGGTAAGATGGCACCTTTAGGCGGGAAGAGAACCGCGCATGCATGCCTGCATTCCCAAAGGCTTTCATAGAAAGCTGGGGAAATGCTCCGCTGGGGCTTCATCGGCGCCGATGACACCCATATGTGAGGATTGATTCCTGCTGCTCCTGGAGAACACCTGTTACAGGTGAGTAACTACTGTTTCTTACATTAACCTGAGACAACATACTGCATATGTCGTCCCAGCCACACCTGTGTAGCAGGTGGGCGTGTCATGGTAAGATTAAAATGTTTGTGTAACACATAGTAAGGGTGCAGGGAGACAGACACCCTTGGTGTAATAATTTGTATGGGTAATCAAGAACTCAGGAGTATCCTCAGCATGATTCCAGATGGCGGGCCGCGTTCTGCTTATCTCTCCCATTGCACTTTTAGGGGTATGTTTACTAAACTGCGGTAATGTCGCTCGCGTTAGGTTCCGCGGTAAAGGTACAGATGCCCATATAAAGGCGTGGGCGGTGCATCGTTACAGCAAGCCGTATCAGCTAACGCATGTTACAAGGCGACTTATAAGGCGCCTTGTAATGCGCGTTAGTCTAAGGCACCTTACAAGGCACATTACAAGGTGCCCTATAAGGTGCCTTGTAAGGTGCATTATAAGGTGCCTCATAAGGCGCCCTGTAGGGCTCCTTAGGCTAAGCGCTGTATTAGGCACCCCTTGATAAGGCACTGTAGAAGGCACCTTGGGTGATGGAACCATAGGTTAAGGTGGCCTAACAAGGTTATGGTGCCCTAGGTTAGTGTGCCCTAAGGGCTGCAAGGTGCCGCAGGATGACTTGCATGACCTGTGAGGAACAGAGACAGATGTAGCCCTAACACTAGATAGAGCACTCAGGAAAGGCAATGAACAGGTGAGTGAAGGAGGGAGAGCTGGGAGCTGCTGGACCCACCATATCTGAGGGCATCCCATGTGGCTGCCAGTACTGATGACAAATATGATGGGGGCAACTGTAGCACAGCACAGGGTGTTGGCAATGTAAAGTACTGGAAAGACAGTTGGTGGCAGACGATGGGAATACGTGTCTTCCAGTGGAGGCGGAGGTGGCAGGATAGTTACAATGATGGGTGGACAGAGGAGTGGTGTTGCCATGCAGATCAGGCACAGGTGAGCAAGCACAATGAGGCGCAATGCAGGAAAAGGTAGCAGTGCAGGACATGGGGTAGCAGCCTGGATAGGCAGACAGGACTCTACACAGCTGACAGACGCAGATAGACGGACCAAGGGAATGTTGGCAGTTGTGGCGAGGGTATTATGGTCTGGCAGCACAGATCTGCAAAAATATGACTGTTACAGGCATGCACACTATTTGAGTAAGACAGGCATGAGAGGAGGGAACAATGAGGAATTGAACCCATGAACACTGCCAAGAATGGCATTGTATTAACTAGTAGGCTATACCTCCGTAGTATATGTCATAGCAATGGCTGGGTACAGAAGGACTGCAGATCACTGCACAAACTGTCTGCTCTGAGTGCCAGTATAGGGTAACCCGACCAGTACCCATGATGCAATGCACATGCTGAATAGCTGTCTACAGCAGATCACCAAATGGGGTCTGCACCTCTCCGGTACCTCAGCTTGGAAAGACGAACTGACAGTGCGTGATACTGGCACAGTGTAGCTACAGACCATGCCATTGTGCAGGTTCTGTGTTCACCCGGAGGGATAGGATGGGTGCCCAGCACTAGGTCCGCAGTACATGTGGTGCTAGCGATAGGTCCTGCTGTACATCCCCATCACTAACGGTGTGTGACAGGTGTTCCTTGCAGTGCAGCCGAAGGTAACTCGGTGTCCATCTGTATCCTGCAGTCACATGTGGCCCTCTGGGTCCAGACACCACCCAGATTAGTGTGTACCCTGTGTTAGGGTCTGGCTGACATGGGCACCTGTTATCAAGGCAGAGGGGTTTCTAGACCTGCATGAGGTTTGTGTAGCAGTGCCTTTATAAGATCAAAGTGGTATATACTACATACCCCAAAGGGCCCACATCACCCTTTTGTAGGTAAGGGACTGGTGCCCCAGCCCCCGTGAAGCAACCTCCATCCTGCTGGTGTAAGACAGCCCTCCAGGGTTGGTGGGCCAGAGCCATACCTGTGACTGGGGCAGTTGCAGACCAGCAGCAATGTTGGGGTTAGGTCTGGAAAACCCCAGCAGACAGCACAGTCAAACTGCACCTTATAGATGTTCCAACCATGCACAGTCTAACTGCAGATAGTACACTAGTCAGTCCATAGTGCATGCTCACAGAGGAACTATGTGCACCAAGCAGGCATCTCAGTGATTAGGGCCCCAGCACTGGGAACACAAAAGTATCACTGGAGGCAGATAATGTAGAGCGCTATGTGGGAACCTAGACATGCCATGGTCACTGCTCGTTAAAGTGAGTGCCCTCCCAGCATGACATGCTGTGGCCACCCTGTCCATGCAGATGGTGGTTGGGCACTACAGTGTCCGAGCCATTGCCCCACACCCTGTGAAGATTTATCCTGGCCAATCCGCCCTGTCCGGGCCATACCCACAACACCTTGCTCCTCATTATGCACATATTCAGGCTAATGCTGGTAACAGTGGGACATTTTGGCCCCAGAGAGGGATGGGCAGCCACAGAACAATGGATAGACATACACACACACACTCCTATTTCAGCATTGTGCAAAGATAGGGGTGGTTGGCAACCCTGCCCGGCACATTGGTCCTAATCACAGTGCCGACAATGCTAAACTGTGCAGGAGGTAGTAGTAGTGCTGTGGTGATAACTGCAGCTCAATGCTGGGGCCAACAGCCTGACTCTCCATGCATCTTTGGATTGTGGAGCCTGTGTGAATGGGTGTTTGTACCCCTTTTTGCCACTGCTTTGGGCTTTGTACATGTTGCTGTTGTATCTGCATTGTAGGGTAAAATATAGGGACATGCTCTGCGGGAACCACAGCTAGGACTTGAACCTGTGACCCTCTGCTTCTGGACACATTGGCTGGGTGTACTGCACCACACTGTTGCCACAGATGCATGGTAGTCCCTGGGGCTACCTGTACTATTCTTCAGCCAGACCTTTTATATTGCACTGCAGACCACGTACTGGTATAGGGCATGGCCTAGGTCCACTGCAGGAAGGTGCCACTGCCCCCTCCAGCACAGGCACACACACCTCTGCCATGCTGACATGACCATATGCTGTCGGTGCTGGTAGTGCGCAGTTCCAGGCCATCCATTGTGTGGTTAGGTGGTCGCTAGGGAGCAGGGTCTGGGGCAGGGGGCATACATGAGCATCCTCACATCCCCCCCATCACCGCCTACCAATAGTATGTCCCTTCTGCTTGGGGGAGGGTTGGCTGGGGGGATGTTAGGTCAGTGCCCTGGCAATTGTTAGCTCGGGTGAACCAGGTAGATGTAGGTGGATTGTGTTTGGCCTTTGTCAGCTGCTGTCATGCTGATTTCCGGTTTCTATGTTCCTAGGCGCCCGTCTAATCCACCCTATGCCCCAGCTGCCCCCGCTACATGTCCCGCCTGCAGCCCCCTATGCCGCACTTGCACCATCACCATAGTGGCCTTTCATACTTGGGCACTATGCTGTTGCTGGAATGGAGCACTACTATCACGTTTCTTGGGCTCCCTGCCTATGCTGTACATTGCTGACACTGAAATGGTTTCTCTCTCCTGCAAATGTGCATCTAACGGCTGTTTTTCATTCGCGTTAGGATTCAGCCCTTCAGTTCAGCGCGTTAGTGTGCAGGGAGCCTCTCGCCGCCCACTCCCCGCCCATTGACCCCTTCTCTCCGCCCTCTCTCCACCCTCTGTGTTTACCGCGGCCAGGAATGTTAACGATCGTTAGGTAACGTTAACGCACATTAACGTTACATACCGCTCGTTAACGTTACATACTGCGCTTTAACGTTACCTAACGCGCGGTCTGTAACGTTACCGCAGTTTAGTAAATATACCCCTTAGTGTATAATCTGGTGGATCCTCCTCTATTACTATCCCTCTTTCAGTTGGTGTAACTCAGGGCTCTGTCTTAGGACTTCTCCTTTTCTCTTTCTACACTCAGTCCCTTGGTGCACTTATTTCCTCCCATGGTTTTCAGTACCATCTTTCTGCTGACGACTCTCAGATCTACCTTTTTGCGCATGAAATCTCTCCAGGAATCCAGGCTCAGATCTCTGCCTGTTTAGCCGATATTGCTACCTGGATGTCTCACTGCCGTCTCAAACTGAACATGACCTCCTTATCTTTCCCCCTAAACCTACCTCCCCCCTTCCTCCCTTTTCTATTTCTATGGATAACGCTATACTCCTCCCTGTTTCCTCAACTCGCAACCATGTGTTCATCTTTGATTCTACTCTTTTTTTTTTTCTCCAGGACCAAGCAGGAAGTCAGTCCTCACATATGGGTGACGTCGGCGCAAACGGAGCCCTCGTGCGGAGCATTTCTCCAGCTTTCAAAGAAAACCTTTGGGAATGCAGCATGCATGCGCTGTCCCCTTCCCGCCCAAGGGTGCCATCTTGCTCAGTCTTCTTTTTTCCGCGGAACCCGACGGCCGTGTGTCTTAGTCACCCGGTTAAAAGTTGATTTTTTTCCTTCGAAGATTCGTGGTTTTTTGCCGGTTTGATGCCGGTTCCCCTTCCTGCCTGGGCACGGTACACTGGTATCGAGCCCGGAGCTGCTTTTTCGGTTTTTGTCCTTTGAGACTAGCGTTCGCGCTTTTTTTCTTTTTCACTGGCAACCCGGTCTTTTGATCTTGCAGGGGCCCTTTTTCCCCCGATGGCTGCCAGCGGGTTCAAGAAGTGTGAACGGTGTAAGAAACTGATGTCTCTCACCGACACACACGACTGCTGCCTCCGGTGCCTCGATCCCGATCATGACCCGATGATCTGTGGCCCATGGGCAAAATGTCCTCTAATGCACTGAGGAGCCGTCAACATCAACGAGAAAGGATCTTCTCTGACTCCGCGTCCGGCCGGGCCCGGACTTCATCAGAGGCCTCGACATCTTGGGAGTCCGACCCCGAGCATCGTCGCGGCTCCTCTTAGCGGGGGTCTCCCTCACGGGAGCACAAAAGGAAGAAGAAACCCACAAGGACGTCGTCAGTGGACGCTCTTGGTCCCTCGAGGGCCAGGTCGCATAGCCCCGACCGCCGTCCCGGGTTCTCGGAGTCAGAGAGGCCTGCCAAATTACCTCGTGTGGAGCCAGAGTCCCCGAGTCACGTGAGTGCTGTTGTCCTCGTGGACTCTCCTCCGGGGGAGCTGACGTCGTCCCCAACGCCGTCGGGGGTCGAGTCGAGTGCTGCTGAATCTCCTGAGCTCGGACTCAGGTTGACGGCCTTGGAGAGCAGCTTGGCTGCCTTCATGGAACAGCAGCGGGTGCTGATCACCGGTCTGACCGGTTCATCTTTCCTGACCACCGGGACCTCGACATCCAAGTCGACCCCGGAGGCCGAGCCGATCCTCGAGTCAATGCAGTCTCAAGTCGATCCTTGGCCAAGGTCTCCCTCTGCCTCCCGTATGGGGCCGAGGTCGTCGACGCCGGTACCCTCGGCATCGGGGCGGATGGCATCGGTGCCCGCCCGACCGGAGCCGCTCGATTCCTCCTCTGAGGGGTCGGAGTGGGAGACGGAGGTCGAGGAGTCCCTGGACACTTTCCAGACCCGGTGCGCCCCATCGGACTCACTGGAGTCCGAGCCTCGGAGAAGGTCCCCCCCGGAGGATACCTGGTTGTCGGACATCTTGAGGGACATAGCCAAGGCCTTGGCCTTCCCCGCGGATCCCGAGGAGGAGCCTCGAGCCAAGGAGCTCGAGGCCCTCCAGTATGACTCTCCACCGAAGGAGGCCTTTACTGTACCGGTTCCTCCGATGCTGGAACGGCTGCTCTTCCGCATGTGGGAGGCACCGGCCTCGGCGCTGGTTCTCAGCAAACGGGTTGATTCCATTTATCGAGTCCGTAAGAGCCCTGGGTTCCAGAAGGCACAGCTACCACACCACTCCATGGTTGTGGAATCGGCCATGCATCATCTGAAGAGTCAGAAGATGCACTCCTCGGTGCCCCCCCGGCAGGGAGGCCCAAAACCTGGATGCCCTCGGTAGAAAGTGCTTCCAGGGCTCTATGCTGGCTTGCCGTGTCCAGACTTACCAGCTGTACTTGGGCATGTACCTTCGAAACCTGGTAAAGGAGATTGCCGGGTTCTCTGCTGGCCTCTCTGAGGAACCTTTGCCGAGGTTCAAGGCTTTGTCATCAGGGATTCGAGAGTACTCGAAGTTTATATCTCGAGCAGCCTATGATGGCTTCGAGGCTTCGGCCCGAGTAGCAGCGGCCAGCATCAGTGCACGCCGTCATGGGTCCAGAATAAGTTGGTCGATGTCCCTTGCCGGGGTGAGAACCTCTTTGGCAAACCCATGGCTGAAAAGGCTGCAGAAATCGAGACTGAGACTCTCACCAGTACAAGGCTGTCCAGGAAGACTTCTGCCCCTTCTTAGAAGAAGAAAGGCTCGGGGAAAAAGCCCTTTTACCCGAGGAAGGCCTCTGCCTACAAATCCTACCCTCAATTTCAGGCCTCTACAGCTCCCCAACAGGGTCAGCAGGCCAAGGGGCAGGGACGTGGGCCCCGTAGGCAGAAAACCCCAAGCCGCCAGCTCCGGCTCCTGCACAGGGAGCGGGCTTTTGACTCCCACTGCATAGCCTCTCCCCCACAGCTGGCTCCACTCTGCACAGGAGGCCGGCTGACACTGTACGCACACAGATGGTCAGCTATAACAGGGAATGGTCCAAAAGGGCTACTTGCTCCACTACAACCAGTCACCTCCCTCCTATTTTCCAGGGGAGCCTCCAAGATTCCCTCTCCACAGGAACCTCCTCCTTCAGGAGTTGTCAAGTCTTCTACACCTGATAGGACGAGGCTTCTATTTCACGTACTTTCTGGTACCAAAAAGGACAGGAGGCCTCAGGCCCATCCTAGACTTGCGAAGTCTCAACTAGTTCCTGGAGAGGGAAAAGTTCAAGATGCTTACCCTTGGAATAATGCTGCCCTACCTGCAGCAGGGAGATTGGCTATGCTCCTTAGACCTAAAGGATGCTTATACTCACATCCTCATTCATCCAGACCGCAGGCAATATCTCAGATTTGTAGTGGGAAGAAATCATTTTCAGTACAGGGTACTTCCATTTGGCCTAACCTCTGCCCCCAGGGTTTTCACCAAATGCCTGGCGGTGGTGGCGGCCTATCTCAGAAACCAGGGCATCTTTGTCTTTCCATACCTGGACGACTGGCTCATCAGGGGTCAGTCTCCACAGGAGGCCAGACAAGCCACTCTTCGCACTGTCTCTCTTCTTCAGCACCTGGCTTTGTCATAAACTTCGCAAAGTCCACTTAGATCCCCTCACAGGACATGGAGTTCATAGGGGTCAGGTTGGATACCTTACAAGCAATGGCTTATTTGCCCGGGAACATTGCTCACAGACTGATGGCTCTGGCCCAGCAGTTTCGCAGTGGATCTCTGGTCTCTGTCAGACATCTCCTGAGGCTTTTGGGCCACATGGCATCCACGGTCCATGTAATTCCAAATGCTCGTCTGCATATGCGGCCTGCTCAATGGTGCCTCAGAGCTCAGTGGATACAGGCCACAGGAGGCTTAAGAGACAGAGTAAGAGTGTCCAAACTACTAGCGGCCTCCCTGCAGTGGTGGCTGCATCTCCCAAACCTGATCAAAGGGGTGCCTTTCCAGGCACCACCACACACACAGGTGCTGACGACCGATGCTTCTCTTCAAGTTTGGGGTGCACATTGCCAGGGGGCATGTACTCAGGGCCTCTGGTCCCCTTGGGAGGCAACACAGCAGATGAATCTGTTGGAGTTGCGAGCTATTCGATTAGCTCTACAAACTTTCTCTCATGTCCTCTCTCACCAGTCTGTCTTGATTAAGACAGACAACCAAGTAGCAATGTTCTATGTGAACAAACAAGGAGGCACAGGATCCAGGCTTCTGTGTCAGAAGGCACAGGCCCTGTGCGCCTTTGCAGTCAAGCACGGCATGTTTCTCAAGGCAGTTTATCTACCTGGCCAAGAAAATTACCTGGCAGACAGGTTGAGCAGTATTCTGCAGCCTCATGAATGGCATTTGAATCCCCTAGTGGGCCAGCAGATCTTCCTAAAATGGGGTCTTTCAAGCATCGATCTCTTTGCCAGTCCACTGAACCGTCAGCTGCCCAGTTTCTGTTCCAGACAACCGCATCCTCTGCGAATAGCAGCAGATGCCTTCCTAATCTCTTGGTCTCTGGGCCTTTGTATGCGTTTCCTCCAACGCCTCTAGTGGCCTGAACCCTATTCAAGGTTCTTTGGGACAGGGCCTCGCTGATGGCCGAGGCAACTGTGGTTTCCAGTCCTTCTGCAATTGGCGGTGGACACTCCACTCCCTCTGGGGGTGCAACCCGATCTCCTGTCTCTGGATCAGGGATGTCTCCTGCACCCCAACCTCCAGTCCCTCCATTTGATGCCCTGGCTGCTGAAAGGGTAGTTTTAGCCCCCTTACTTCTACCTAGGGAAGTGGAGGACTTGGTTTTGGCCTCTAGGAGATAATCCACCCGGAAATCGTATGCCCTCAAGTGGCGTAGGTTCTCCACCTTTTGTGCCCAGCGCCAAGAGGATCCATTTTCGTGCCTGGTACCAGTGGTGCTGCACTATCTGCTTCACCTGTCAGACCTAGGCCTTAAATCCATCTCTGTTCGGGTCCACCTCAGTGCTCTGTCAGTGCACCACTCGCCGGTTGAGGGCCAGTCTCTGTCAGTCCACCCCTTATTGGCCCACTTCCTCAGAGGCCTGCTTTTGCTCAATCCTCCGGTTCGTTCACCAGCCCCTGAGTGGGATTTGAATTTGGTCTTGCAACAACTTACTCGCCCACCGTTTGAGCCAATGGCTACCTGTCATTTATGCTTCCTTTCCTGGAAGGCGTTGTTCTTGGTGGCTCTTACCTCAGCCAGGCGTGTGAGTGAACTACAGGCTCTGGTTTCTGATAGACTGTACACACGGTTCTATAGGAACAGGGTGGTCTTACGGACTCATCCTAAGTTCCTTCCAAAGGTTGTCTCCTCCTTCCACCTCATTCAGGAAGTGGTTCTTCTGACCTTCTTTCCCAGGCCGCATGCCAGCCGGGCTGAAATAGTCTTGCATACACTGGACTGTAGGAGGGCGTTGTCTTTCTACATAGACCGTACGCAGGGGCATCGAAGGACTGTTCAGCTCTTCATTTCTTTTGACCCTAATAAGCTGGAGTTACTTGTGTCCAAGTGTACCCTGTCCATTTGGGTAGCAGACTGTATCGCCTGGGCATACAGGGCAGCCGGCCTCTCCTTGCAGGGTCGAGTCACGGCCCACTGTGTCAGGGCGAAGGCTGCGTCAGTAGCTCATCTCTGCTCTGTTCCGTTGGCAGACATCTAAGAACATAAGAACATAAGATATGCCATACTGGGTCAGACCAAGGTCCATCAAGCCCAGTATCTTGTTTCCAACAGTGGCCAATCTAGGTCTTACGTACCTAGCAGTATCCCCAAAAGACAAAGGTTCCACAATGCTTGTATTGGGTCAAGCATTGATATCCTGGGTCCCTTTTTAATAATGGTTTATGGACCTTTCCTCCAGGAACTTGTCCAAACCTTTTTTAAACCCATTTACACTAACAGCCTTTACTACATCCTCCGGTAAAAAATTCCAGAGTTTGATTACACGTTGAGTGTAAAAATATTTTCTCTTATTTGTCTTAAATAGTTTACCCTGTAGCTTCTTTGCATGTCCCCTAGTCTTTCTATATTCTCCAGGACCAAGCAGGAAGTCAGTCCTCACTTATGGGTGATGTCGCCGACGGAGCCCTCGCGGAGCAATTTCCCCAGCTTTCGCAGAAAGCCTTTGGGAATTGCAGCGCACATGCGCGGTCCCCTTCCCGCCCAGAGATATCTTGCTCAGTCTTCTTTTTTCCGCGGAGCCCTACAGACGTGTCTGTTAACGCTGCTGAAAAGTTGATTTCTTTGCTTTGTTTCGTTAAAAAAACTTTTCTCGGTTCGTGTGTTCCTCTTCCCGCCGGGCCACGATATCCCTATTGGGCCGGTTTACGTTTTGTTTTTTCCCAACTCGCGTTCCCGCCACTTTTCCCTTCATTCCTGGCAGTGCGGTCTTTCGACCTTGCGGGGGCCCTTTTCCCCCCGATGGCTGCCAGCGGTTTTAAAAAGTGTGATCGCTGTCTCAGGCTCATGTCTCTTACTGACACGCATGACTGCTGCCTCCGCTGCCTTGGGGCCGAGCATGACCCTATGAGCTGCGGCCCGTGCAGCAAGATGTCCTCGAAGGCGCTGCGGAGTCGGCAGTCGGCAGTCGCAGAGGGAACGGATCTTCTCTGACTCTGCGCGAACCTCGTCAGAGGCCTCTAAACCTCGTGGCTCCGGTTCGGAGCATCGTAGGAGTTCTTCTGAATGGGGCTCCCCCAGCCGGAAGCACCGGCGGGAGAAGCGGCCCGTGAGGGCGGAACCGGGCGGCGAGCCTGGTCCTTCTAGGGCCAGGTCGCTTAGCCCGGTCCGACAACCCGGGCCCTCGGAGGAGGCCTTCGAAGATTCCTCGTCTCGGAGTGGAGTCGCCTGGACACGTGAGTGATATAGTCCTCCTGGACTCCCCCACGGATGAGCCGACGTCGGGCCCGACGCCGTCGGGGCCCGAGTCGACAGCTGCTGGGTCCTCTGAGCTTGATCTCAGACTGACGACCTTGGAGCGCAGTATATCTGCCTTCATGGACCAGCAGCGGGCATGGATCACCGGCCTCGCCAGTGCATCTGCCCAGACCACCGGGACGTCGATGCTCGAGTCGACCCCGGAGGCCGAGCCGATCCTCGAGTCCATACGAGCTCGAGTCGATCCTCGACCTAGATCTCCCTCGGCTTCCCGTTCGGGACCGAGGTCCTCGACGCCGGCCTCGGCGTCGGGGCGGAGGTCCCTGGGCCCCGCCCGCGCGGAGCCACGCGATTCCTCCTCGGAGGAGTCGGGCTGGGACACGGAGGAGGACGAGTCACCCGGTTCTTTTCAGACTCGGTGCGTCCCCTCCGACTCGCCCGAGTCGGAGCCTCGGAGGCGGTCCCCCCCGGAGGATACCCGGTTCTCCGATTTTGTGAGGGATATGGCCAAGGCTTTGGCCTTCCCTGCGGATCCGGAGGAGGAGCCCCCGAGCCGAAGAGCTCGAGGCCCTCCAATACGACTTCCCCCCGAGGGAGGCCTTCACTGTACCGGTTCCCCCGATGCTGGAGCGGCTTCTCTTCCGCATGTGGGAGAGCCCAGCCTCGACGCCAGTGTTGAGCAAGCGGATCGATTCCATGTATCGAGTCCGCAAGAGCCCCGGGTTCCAGAAGGCGCAACTTCCACACCACTCCATGGTGGTGGAGTCGGCCATGCATCGACTTAAGAGTCAAAAGATGCACTCCTCGATGCCCCCGGGGAAGGAGGCCCGGAGCCCGGATGCCCTCGGTAGGAAGTGCTTCCAGGGCTCTATGCTTGCTTGTCGGGTCCAGACATATCAGCTGTACATGGGTATGTACCTCCGAGACCTGGCGAAAGAACTTCAGGGTTTCTCTGCCGGTCTCTCCGAGGAACCCCTGCAGCGGTTCCAAGCCTTGTCCTCCGGGATTCGAGAGTGTTTGAAGTTCATTTCTCGAGCGGCCTATGATGGCTTTGAGGCCTCGGCTTGAGTAGCCGGAGCCGGCATCGGGGCTCGCCGCCAGGCTTGGCTTCAGTCCTCCGACCTCGAGCTCTGGGTGCAGGACAACTTGGTCGATGTCCCCTGCAGAGGTGAAAACCTCTTCGGCAAACCCATGGCCGAAAAGGCGGCGGAGCTCGAGTCGGAGACTCTCACCAGGACTCGCCTTTCTAGAAAGTCCTCTACCCCTTCACAGAAGAAGAAGGGCTCGGGGAAAAAGCCTTTTTACCCGAGGAAGGTGTTTGCTTATTCGCATCACCAACCACAATACCCGGCCACAACCCCCCTTCAGGGGCAGCGGCCTAGGGGACAGGGTAACGGATCCCGGAAGCAGAAAGCCCCCAAATCCGCCACGCAGGCCCCGGCCCAGCAGGGCGGGGGTTTTTGACTATGCCAGCATAGCCCCTCCCCCTCAGGGGCCTTCGTCCGGTACGGGGGGTCGGCTGACCCACTTTGCTCACAGGTGGTCAGCCATAACATCCGAGGCCTGGGTATTGCAGGTAGTTCGAGAGGGCTACCTCCTGCATTTTCATCAGGTGCCTCCCCCCTACTTCCCAGGGGAGCCTCCAAGACCCCCTCTGCACAGGGACTTACTCCTTCAGGAGCTGCAAAGTCTGCTTCAGGAACGGGCGGTGGAGCCCGTGCCCCAACACTGGTGGGGCCACGGGTTTTACTCGAGGTACTTCCTGGTTCCAAAGAGAACAGGAGGCCTCGGGCCCATTCTAGACCTGCGCAACCTCAACAAGTTCCTGCAGCGGGAAAAGTTCAAGATGCTTACCCTTGGAACCCTGCTGCCCTACCTTCAGCGGGGAGATTGGCTATGCTCCTTGGATCTAAAGGACGCTTATACCCACATCCTTATTCATCCGGACCACCGACAATACCTAAGGTTTGTGGTGGCGGGGAATCATTATCAGTACAGGGTACTGCCCTTTGGCCTGTCCTCCGCGCCCAGAGTGTTCACGAAGTGCCTGGTGGTGGTAACCGCCTTCCTAAGGCTTCAGGGCCTCTTCATCTTCCCATACCTGGACGATTGGCTCATCCGGGCATCGTCTGCTCCAGGGGTCGCCCAAGCCACCCAGCGTACGGTGGCCCTGCTTCAGCACTTGGGCTTCGTCATAAACTTCGAGAAGTCCGCTTTGCTCCCCTCCCAGGACCTCGAGTTCATAGGGGCATGGCTGGACACACGGCAGGCTCGTGCCTTCTTGCCTCTGGAAAGAGCCAACAGGCTCACGGCTCTAGCCGGCAGGTTCAGCGGCAGGTTGCCGGCCTCGGCCAGACAGTTCCTGCAGCTACTCGGACACATGGCCTCCATGGTCCATGTCACTCCGAACGCCGATCTACATATGCGGCCTGCTCAGTGGAGCCTTCGCACTCAGTGGCGTCAGGCCACAGGGAGGCTGTCGGACCTGATACAGATTTCCGACCGTCTGGTCTCCTCCCTGCACTGGTGGCTTCACCTGCCCAACCTAGTGCTCGGCATGCCTTTTCAGTCTCCCCCACCGTTCCGGATGCTCACGACAGATGCCTCCCTCCTGGGATGGGGGGCGCACTGTCGAGGGACATGCACGCAGGGCCTTTGGACGCCTTGGGAGGCCGCCCAGCAGATAAACTTCCTGGAGCTCCGGGCGATCCGCCTAGCTCTGCGGGCCTTCTCTCACCTGACATTCGGCCAGTCCGTACTGGTACAGACGGACAATCAGGTTGCAATGTTCTACGTGAACAAACAGGGGGGCACGGGCTCCCTCCTTCTATGTCGGGAAGCCCGGAGGCTGTGCTCTTGGGCTGTCGATCACGACATCCTCCTCAAAGCGGTTTATCTGCCCGGGCAGGACAACTGCCTGGCGGACAAGCTGAGTCGGATGCTGCTACGGCACGAGTGGAAATTGAACCCCGAGGTGGTCCAGCAGATCTTCCGCCGGTGGGGCTCTCCCACTGTGGATCTTTTTGCCAGTCCCCTGAACAGGCAGCTCCCCAGATTCTGCTCCCGGCACCCCCATCCTTCTCGGGAGGCGCCGGATGCGTTCCTCATCCCGTGGTCCACGGGTCTGTTGTATGCATTCCCTCCTACGCCACTGGTGGCCCGGACATTGTTCAAAGTTGTCCAGGACAGGGCCTCCGTGATCCTGGTGGCGTCTCGGTGGCCGAGACAGCCGTGGTTCCCTCTACTACTACAGCTAGCGGTGGACACCCCTCTTCCTCTGGGGTTCCAGCCTGACCTCCTGACTCAGGATCGGGGCACTCTTCTGCACCCCAACCTCCGGGCCCTACACCTGACGGCCTGGCTGCTGAAAGGGTAGTCCTAGCTCCGCTACGGCTAGCCCCGGAGGTGGAAGCCGTCGTCCTAGCTTCTCGACGTCCCTCCACCCAGAAGTCGTACGCCCTCAAATGGTGTCGCTTCTCGGTCTGGTGTTCTCAGCGATCTGAGGACCCCTTCGCCTGTTTAGTATCGGTGGTGCTGCAATATCTGCTTTACCTCTCCGATCTCGGTCTCAAATCCAACTCTGTCAGAGTCCACCTCAGTGCTCTCTCTGCACATCATTCTCCGGTCGAAGGCCGGCCTCTCTCCTCGCATCCCTTGGTGGCGCGTTTCCTCAGAGGCCTCCTTCTGCTTAAACCTCCGTTGCGCCCCCCAGCCCCTGACTGGGACCTCAACGTGGTTCTGCAAAGGCTTACCTGTCCGCCTTTTGAGCCCATGGCTACCTGCACTCTCCGTTTTCTCTTCTGGAAAACTCTCTTCTTGGTGGCCCTCACTTCCGCGAGGCGCGTGAGTGAGCTACAAGCCCTAGTGTCGGAGCCTCTAGTCCCCAGTTTTATGATGTTTTTTCATCTTGATGAGTAGGGATTGTGTCTTACATCTGTATGTACAGCACTGCGTGCATCTTATAGTGCTATACAAATTATTATTAGTAGTATCTTGGCAGACTCCTCTCCAGCAATCAGCTTGATCAAGATCACAGGTATCGCCACTTAGATCTCCATTTGTAAAAAAAAAAGAATGAACTACTCTGCTTCGAGGTTAGTATTGGTTGGTCCAAACTGTATGCGTGGCAAGGTCTATGCTGGTTAATGTGAACCCATTTAAGGACATCCTCACTGCCCTCCGTACATTTCTGAGTGTAGATATGATATGCTACCAATGAAACATTTTCTGCATTTGGATATAGATCCTTCCAACTCCAAAGAAATTTGTCTCTAGCAAAGTGATAGTAGAATACTTTATTGCCAATCTCCTTCTTTGGAGTTAGTCTTCTGGTCCTAATAGAATTTCCTACCTTAAGCAGTACTTTCCAGATTTCTCTGGGTGAATGCTGCAATTATTGTCTCAGGTAAGCAATGTACTTGTATGCTGAGCTAGTACAGATCAAGTTAACGTGGCTTGTCCTGTAAAGTAAATAAAGAGGTAAAATCATGTCTCTCCCTGTCATCATTTCAAAAGGGGAAACTCTGGTAATGCGGTGCGGCGTGGATCTCATTGCCAGCACCAGTAGCAGCTTCATATCCCAGTCCTTACCTGATGTAGATACATACTTCTTAAGGATGCTGACAATGGTTCGGTTAACCCTCTTCACTTGTCCTGAGGATTGAGGACAATGGCTTATATAGAACTTGCTCTAGATGCCAAGGAGCTTCCACATGTGCTTGATCACCTGACCGATAAAGTGTGGTCCTTGATCAGAGTCTACCCGCATAGGCAGACCCAATAACGAAAGACGTGATTCAGCAAGAAGGTTGTTATGGTCTCTGCAGTGTTATTGGGTGCCGGTATGCACTCAAACCACTTGGTGAAGGAATAAATGACAGTCAGCATGTATTTGTTACCTCGAGTGGACTGAGCCACTAGCCCAATTAAGTCAATTTGAATGTCTGACCAGGGCATGGTTATTCCCTTCTCTTGTAAAGATGTCCGATGTCTCAGAGCCACAGGCTGGCATCTGCAGCAGGTTAGACAGCCTTGAGTGTAGAACTTCACCTTCTGATACATGTGTGGCCAGTATGCCACCTGTTTGAGGGCCTCATAGATTAACTCATCGCTATGCTGACCCACACATAACCCATTGTGGGCATGCTGAAGCATCAGACCCTGGTGGGAGGTAGACGTGACCCAGTGGGTTATGCTATGTTAGCATTTTCTGATTAAGAGATCCCCCTGGAACTGAAATATCTCTCTGGAGGTGTAGAGGAGGTGAAGTTCTTCCTAGCCCTGACAGGCTCTAGGGTTAGGGATGCTTGTGAGGATCCTAGATATAGGCATAGAATCTTCCGAGAATCGTATCCTTCCTTTGGGCTTCTACTAAGTCTAAAGATGGTGTCTCCCTAGCCAGCTGGACTACAGATGTCAGTTCTGATTTCTGGGACTGCCATCTGCAGTAAGCATGGGAAGCTCAGTGAGTTCCCAGGGCTCCCCGGAAACGGCATATTCTATGGCCAGTTGGTCTGGCAGATCATTACCTTTTTCCAGTAGACTATCAGGTCATATGTCCTGATGAGCTGATCAATTGTAAAGATCAGCTCCTGATGTTCTACTGACTTCCCTTTGGATCCGGAGGAGGAGCCCCGAGCCGAAGAGCTCGAGGCCCTCCAATACGACTTCCCCCCGAGGGAGGCCTTCACTGTACCGGTTCCCCCGATGCTGGAGCGGCTTCTCTTCCGCATGTGGGAGAGCCCAGCCTCGACGCCAGTGTTGAGCAAGCGGATCGATTCCATGTATCGAGTCCGCAAGAGCCCCGGGTTCCAGAAGGCGCAACTTCCACCCCACTCCATGGTGGTGGAGTCGGCCATGCATCGACTTAAGAGTCAAAAGATGCACTCCTCGATGCCCCCGGGGAAGGAGGCCCGGAGCCCGGATGCCCTCGGTAGGAAGTGCTTCCAGGGCTCTATGCTTGCTTGTCGGGTCCAGACATATCAGCTGTACATGGGTATGTACCTCCGAGACCTGGCGAAAGAACTTCAGGGTTTCTCTGCCGGTCTCTCCGAGGATCCCCTGCAGCGGTTCCAAGCCTTGTCCTCCGGGATTCGAGAGTGTTTGAGGTTCATTTCTCGAGCGGCCTATGATGGCTTCGAGGCCTCGGCTCGAGTAGCCAGAGCCGGCATCGGGGCTCGCCGCCAGGCTTGGCTTCACTCCTCCGACCTCGAGCCCTGGGTGCAGGACAAGTTGGTCGATGTCCCCTGCAGAGGTGAAAACCTCTTCGGCAAACCCATGGCCGAAAAGGTGGCGGAGCTCGAGTCGGAGACTCTCACCAGGACTCGCCTTTCTAGAAAGTCCTCTACCCCTTCACAGAAGAAGAAGGGCTCGGGGAAAAAGCCTTTTTACCCGAGGAAGGTGTTTGCTTATACGCATCACCAACCACAATACCTGGCCACAACCCCCCTTCAGGGGCAGCGGCCTAGGGGACAGGGTAACGGATCCCGGAAGCAGAAAGCCCCCAAATCCGCCACGCAGGCCACGGCCCAGCAGGGCGGGGTTTTTTGACTATGCCAGCATAGCCCCTCCCCCTCAGGGGCCTTCATCCGGTACGGGGGGTCGGCTGACCCACTTTGCTCACAGGTGGTCAGCCATAACATCCGAGGCCTGGGTATTGCAGGTAGTTCGAGAGGGCTACCTCCTGCATTTTCATCAGGTGCCTCCCCCCTACTTCCCAGGGGAGCCTCCAAGACCCCCTCTGCACAGGGACTTACTCCTTCAGGAGCTGCAAAGTCTGCTTCAGGAACGGGCGGTGGAGCCCGTGCCCCAACACTGGTGGGGCCACGGGTTTTACTCGAGGTACTTCCTGGTTCCAAAGAGAACAGGAGGCCTCGGGCCCATTCTAGACCTGCGCAACCTCAACAAGTTCCTGCAGCGGGAAAAGTTCAAGATGCTTACCCTTGGAACCCTGCTGCCCTACCTTCAGCGGGGAGATTGGCTATGCTCCTTGGATCTAAAGGACGCTTATACCCACATCCTTATTCATCCGGACCACCGACAATACCTAAGGTTTGTGGTAGCGGGGAATCATTATCAGTACAGGGTACTGCCCTTTGGCCTGTCCTCCACGCCCAGGGTGTTCACGAAGTGCCTGGTGGTGGTAGCCGCCTTCCTAAGGCTTCAGGGCCTCTTCATCTTCCCATACCTGGACGATTGGCTCATCCGGGCATCGTCTGCTCCAGGGGTCGCCCAAGCCACCCAGCGTACGGTGGCCCTGCTTCAGCACTTGGGCTTCGTCATAAACTTCGAGAAGTCCGCTTTGCTCCCCTCCCAGGACCTCGAGTTCATAGGGGCATGGCTGGACACTCGGCAGGCTCGTGCCTTCTTGCCTCTGGAAAGAGCCAACAGGCTCACGGCTCTAGCCGGCAGGTTCAGCGGCAGGTCGCCGGCCTCGGCCAGACAGTTCCTGCAGCTACTCGGACACATGGCCTCCACGGTCCATGTCACTCCGAACGCCCGTCTACATATGCGGCCTGCTCAGTGGAGCCTTCGCACTCAGTGGCGTCAGGCCACAGGGAGGCTGTCGGACCTGATACAGATTTCCGACCGTCTGGTCTCCTCCCTGCACTGGTGGCTTCACCTGCCCAACCTAGTGCTCGGCATGCCTTTTCAGTCTCCCCCACCGTCCCGGATGCTCACGACAAATGCCTCCCTCCTGGGATGGGGGGCGCACTGTCGAGGGACATGCACGCAGGGCCTTTGGACGCCTTGGGAGGCCGCCCAGCAGATAAACTTCCTGGAGCTCCGGGCGATCCGCCTAGCTCTGCGGGCCTTCTCTCACCTGACATTCGGCCAGTCCGTACTGGTACAGACGGACAATCAGGTTGCAATGTTCTACGTGAACAAACAGGGGGGCACGGGCTCCCTCCTTCTATGTCGGGAAGCCCGGAGGCTGTGCTCTTGGGCTGTCGATCACGACATCCTCCTCAAAGCGGTTTATCTGCCCGGGCAGGACAACTGCCTGGCGGACAAGCTGAGTCGGATGCTGCTACCGCATGAGTGGAAATTGAACCCCGAGGTAGTCCAGCAGATCTTCCGCCGGTGGGGTTCTCCCACTGTGGATCTTTTTGCCAGTCCCCTGAACAGGCAGCTCCCCAGATTCTGCTCCCGGCACCCCCATCCTTCTCGGGAGGCGCCGGATGCGTTCCTCATCCCGTGGTCCACGGGTCTGTTGTATGCATTCCCTCCTACGCCACTGGTGGCCCGGACATTGTTCAAAGTTGTCCAGGACAGGGCCTCCGTGATCCTGGTGGCACCTCGGTGGCCGAGACAGCCGTGGTTCCCTCTACTACTACAGCTAGCGGTGGACACCCCTCTTCCTCTGGCGTTCCAGCCCAACTTCCTGACCCAGGATCGGGGCAATCTTCTGCATCCCAACCTCCGGGCTCTACACCTGACGTCCTGGCTGCTGAAAGGGTAGTCCTAGCTCCGCTACGGCTAGCCCCAGAGGTGGAAGCCGTCGTCCTAGCTTCTCGGCGTCCCTCCACCCGGAAGTCGTACGCCCTCAAATGGCGTCTCTTCTCGGTCTGGTGTTCTCAGCGATCTGAGGACCCCTTCGCCTGTTTAGTATCGGTGGTGCTGCAATATTTGCTTCACCTCTCCGATCTCGGTCTCAAATCCAACTCTTTCAGAGTCCACCTCAGTGCTCTCTCTGCACATCATTCTCCGGTCGAAGGCCGGCCTCTCTCCTTGCATCCCTTGGTGGCGCGTTTCCTCAGAGGCCTCCTTCTGCTTAAACCTCCGTTGCGCCCCCCAGCCCCTGACTGGGACCTCAACGTGGTTCTGCAAAGGCTTACCTGTCCGCCTTTTGAGCCCATGGCTACCTGCCCTCTCCGTTTTCTCTCCTGGAAAGCTCTCTTCTTGGTGGCCCTCACTTCCGCGAGGCGCGTGAGTGAGTGAGCTACAAGCCCTAGTGTCGGAGCCTCCGTACACTAGGTTCTACAAGAATAGGGTGGTACTGCGGACCCACCCCAAGTTTCTTCCAAAGGTGGTCTCCCCCTTTCACATCAACCAGGAGGTGGTTCTTCCGACCTTCTTTCCCAGGCCGCATGCCAGCCGAGCAGAAACTGTGCTGCACACCCTGGACTGTAGAAGAGCCTTATCCTTCTACCTTGACCATACTCGAGGGCATAGAAAGGCCGTCCAGCTTTTCGTATCTTTTGACCCCAATCGGTTGGGGGTACCTGTCTCTAAGCGTACTCTGTCCTCCTGGGTAGCCGACTGTATCGCCTGGACTTACGGGGCAGCCGGCCTCTCCTTGGAAAGTCGTGTCATGGCTCATTGGGTCAGGGCGAAGGCTGCGTCTGTGGCTCATCTCCGCTCTGTTCCATTGGCAGACATTTGCCGGGCCGCTACTTGGTCTTCAGGCCAGACCTTTGCGGCTCATTACTGCCTTGAAAGGGAGTCCCACAGGGACAGCGCTTTCGGTCAGGCAGTTCTCCACAACCTCTTTGAGGTTTAGGCAACTCCTCCCTCCGGCCCTAGTGTTGGGCTACCAGCCGGATTCGTATTCAGAGAAGATTCCTTCCCTCTGTACTGTTGAGCTTGAGGGAGCTCTTTAGGCTTGAGGTCTCCGGTAGCCTTAAGCTTGGGAGTCCCATAAGTGAGGACTGACTTCCTGCTTGGTCCTGGAGAAAGAGTAGTTACTCACCTGTAACAGGTGTTCTCCAGGAGCAGCAGGAATCAGTCCTCACTACCCTCCCTCCTCCCCTTGGAGTTGCAGTCATCCTTATTGCATATTTTTGCTAACTTTTGCTGTCTTTCCGCTATGTCATCAGACTGAGCAAGATGGCATCCCTGGGCGGGAAGGGGACCGCGCGCATGCGCGCTGCAATTCCCAAAGGCTTTCTGCGAAAGCTGGGGAAATTGCTCCGCGAGGGCTCCGTCGGCGACGTCACCCATAAGTGAGGACTGATTCCTGCTGCTCCTGGAGAACACCTGTTACAGGTGAGTAACTACTCTTTCTGATAGCATAAACAATTGATCTACTTTTACCCGTTCCACTCCATTCATTAATTTATAGACCTCTATCATATCTCCCCTCAGCCGTCTCTTTTCCAGGTTGAAGAGCCCTAACCTTTGTAGCCTCTCTTCATAGGAGTAGCCTTCCATCCCCTTTACCATTTTGGTGGCTCTTTTCTGCCGTGCTGCTACTTGGTCTTCAAGCCAGACTTTTGCGGCCCATTACTGCCTTGCGAGGGAGTCCCGCAGGGACAGTGCTTTCGGACAGGCGGTACTCCATAATCTCTTTGAGGTTTAGGCAACTCCTACCCTCCGGCCCTTGTGTTGGGCTACTGTTCGGGGGCGTTCTCAGAGAAGATTATTATCACGCATGTTGAGGCTCTAGAAGGAGCTTATTTTTCAGCTTTGGGCTCTCGGTAGCCTAGAGCTGTGGAGTCCCATATGTGAGGACTGACTTCCTGCTTGGTCCTGGAGAAAGAGTAGTTACTCACCTGTAACAGGTGTTCTCCAGGAGCAACAGGAAACAGTCCTCACGACCCTCCCTCCCCCCCTTGGAGTTGCAGTCATATATATATTTCATTCTTTTTTTTTGCTGTCTTTTAGCTATGTCATCAGACTGAGCAAGATGGCACCCTTGGACAGGAAAGGGACTGCGCATGCGCCCTGCAATCCCAAAGGCTTCCTTTGAAAGCTGGGGAAATGCTCCACATGAGGGCTCTGTCGGCGCCGACGTCACCCATATGTGAGGACTGATTCCTGCTGCTCCTGGAGAACACCTGTTACAGGTGAGTAAACTACTCTTTCTCTGCACACACCCAATAGATAGCTAAAACCTGTCGCTTCTTTCTCTATAACACTGGCAAAATTTGTCCCTTCCTTTTTACTCGCACTACTGAGAACCTCATCCACTCACTAGTCACCTCCCATCTTGACTGTCATAACCTGCTCCTCACTGGTCTCCTTCTGAATCCTTTTTTTCCCCTTCAATCTATTCAAAACTCAGCTGCACGTCTTATCTTCCGCCAGTGTTGCTATGCTCATGTAACCCCTCTTCTCAAGTCATTTCACTGGCTTCCTATCCATTTCTTCATCCAGTTCAAATTTGTACTACTTATCTACAAGTGCATTCATTCTGTTGCTCCTCACTACCTTTCCTCTCCTATCTCACTCTATACTCCTTGGGAACTCCGCTCCTCTGGCAGATATGTTTTATCTGTGCCCTTTTCTGCCACTGCTAATTGCATACTTCGTTCATTCCATCTGCTCCATATGCCTGGAATAAACAACCTGAGTCGGTGCATTGGACTCCTTTTCTGGCCCTACTCAAGTCCAGGCTGAAGAACCACCTCTTTGAGGCTGCTTTTGGAATCCTGTTTCTCCTCATTCTCTTGTCCACTATTTATATGTATCTTGCCATACTCTAGTCCCCAGTTTTATGATGTTTTTTCATCTTGATGAGTAGGGATTGTGTCTTACATCTGTATGTACAGCACTGCGTGCATCTTATAGTGCTATACAAATTATTATTATTAGTATCTTGGCAGACTCCTCTCCAGCAATCAGCTTGATCAAGATCACAGGTATCGCCACTTAGATCTCCATTTGTAAAAAAAAAAGAATGAACTACTCTGCTTCGAGGTTAGTATTGGTTGGTCCAAACTGTATGCGTGGCAAGGTCTATGCTGGTTAATGTGAACCCATTTAAGGACATCCTCACTGCCCTCCGTACATTTCTGAGTGTAGATATGATATGCTATCAGTGAAACTTTTTTTGCATTTGGATATAGATCCTTCCAACTCCAAAGAAATTTGTCTCTAGCAAAGTGATAGTAGAATACTTTATTGCCAATCTCCTTCTTTGGAGTTAGTCTTCTGGTCCTAATAGACTTTCCTACCTTAAGCAGTACTTTCCAGATTTCTCTGGGCGAATGCTGCAATTATTGTCTCAGGTAAGCAATGTACTTGTATGCTAAGCTAGTACAGATCAAGTTAACGTGGCTTGTCCTGTAAAGTAAATAAAGAGGTAAAATCATGTCTCTCCCTGTCATCATTTCAAAAGGGGAAACTCTGGTAATGCGGTGCGGCGTGGATCTCATTGCCAGCACCAGTAGCAGCTTCATATCCCAGTCCTTACCTGATGTAGATACATACTTCTTAAGGATGCTGACAATGGTTCGGTTAACCCTCTTCACTTGTCCTGAGGATTGAGGACAATGGCTTATATAGAACTTGCTCTAGATGCCAAGGAGCTTCCACATGTGCTTGATCACCTGACCGATAAAGTGTGGTCCTTGATCAGAGTCTACCCGCATAGGCAGACCCAATAACGAAAGATGTGATTCAGCAAGAAGGTTGTTATGGTCTCTGCAGTGTTATTGGGTGCTGGTATGCACTCAAACCACTTGGTGAAGGAATAAACGACAGTCAGCATGTATTTGTTACCTCGGGTGGACTGAGCCACTAGCCCAATTAAGTCAATTTGAATGTCTGACCAGGGCATGGTTATTCCCTTCTCTTGTAAAGATGTCCGATGGCTCAGAGCCACAGGCTGGCATCTGCAGCAGGTTAGACAGCCTTGAGTGTAGAACTTCACCTTCTGATACACGTGTTGCCAGTATGCCACCTGTTTGAGGGCCTCATAGGTTAACTCATCGCTATGATGACCCACACACAACCCATTGTGGGCATGCTGAAGCATCAGACCCTGGTGGGAGGTAGACGTGACCCAGTGGGTTATGCTATGTTAGCATTTTCTGATTAAGAGATCCCCCTGGAACTGAAATATCTCTCTGGAGGTGTAGAGGAGGTGAAGTTCCTCCTAGCCCTGACAGGCTCTAGGGTTGGGGGATGCTTTTGAGGATCCTAGATATAGGCATAGAATCTTCCGAGAATCGTATCCTTCCTTTGGGCTTCTACTAAGTCTAAAGATGGTGTCTCCCTAGCCAGCTGGACTACAGATGTCAGTTCTGATTTCTGGGACTGCCATCTGCAGTAAGCATGGGAAGCTCAGTGAGTTCCCAGGGCTCCCCGGAAATGGCATATTCTATGGCCAGTTGGTCTGGCAAATCATTACCTTTTTCCAGTAGACTATCAGGTCATATGTCCTGATGAGCTGATCAATAGTAAAGATCAGCTCCTGATGTTCTACTGACTTCCCTTTGGAATTGAGCTTGCCCTGAGCTTTCCAGCCCAGCCAAAGGGACACAGAATTCTGCCAGACATAGTCCAGATCTGTACAGATCACCAAAGCGGGAATCTCCTTCTTCACCGTGGAGTGTAAGCCAGTGAGAGCAGCAACAAGCTGTGCATACTGGTTGGTCTTAGGTCCTAATTGGCAATTAAGGGTCTCCTGGGTGTCGCCTTTCTCCCATGCAACTCTCACTCCTGCCACTAACTAGTGGTCGGATTCATGAAGGAAGGCGCATCTATCGATGTACACTTTAGGGAAATCCTTGCACACCATCTCCTCATAGTAGTGATGACAGTGGGATTCAGTCTGGTTGGGCTCTGGTTTCAGGTAAGGCCCGACTTTGGGGAAGTGTGGGGCAACACAGTCATGTAATTCAACAATGTCCTGGGCAACCTGGTTCTTATGAAACTAATTTCATCCTCAAAGAAGTTCATTTGTTGCTTAGACCCCATTCCTTCTGATTGGCTTGCAGAGCCTTCTCTGGGCTTCACTCCTTTCATCTACTCTATGTTAAACTCTAGCCTTTCACAAGGGCCAATAGCTGTGAAGTAAAGCAAAAAGTTAAAAAATCAAAGGATACTAATCCAGTCCAGGGGCTCTAATCTTCGTGATTTTGTGGGACTTACATCTTCTCCCTTGGATAGACATGCACCAGTAACACCTTTGGATGTGGGTCATTTCATATGTGATTCCTGTAAGTTTTGTTCCCAAGCCATAACGGGAAAAGAGTGGTTGGTTGCTTTACTTCACAGCTATTGGCCCTTGTTGTTATTTAAGCTTTGGGACTTGCTGTTTGGCTTGGATCACTACTGAGCATGCGTCGGCATCTCGGAGAGGTGGAAATGCTGTGTTCTACATTTTTTGGCAGTTTATTCAAGCGTTGATACAGGGCGTGGAAATCTGATATTCGCCCGAAACGCAGTGCTGTGTACTTTTTAACAACTGCTGCTGTGGATTAGTTGAGAAGTGGGGATGGACGTTCCAGGATTGTGGTCACTGGCTGTTCTCCCGTGAAGATATAGTAAAAACGGGGAGGCAGCGGTTCAGATAAGTACCACTTTTTGTTTGTATACATCAAAACGACTTTTAAAATTAATTATTTTGGTTTTTGGTGTAGGTGACATCTTATTGTGGTGTTTTTACCTTAATATTGGCTCCTTCAGGGCCTATTACGTGGTTTAAATAAAACGGATTAAAATGGAAGTTACAGCTTCAAGAGGCTAGTCTGGTCCTCAGGGCTGACCTTCCGACAAAAAATTACACTTACATGTTTGCTCACACAATTTTTCACTCTATTTTTGTTTAGGGTTTATTTGGATAGAGTAGGGTTATTTTGTTATTGTTCAGTAAATGAGGGGGCAGGTTCATTCCCTACAAACATGCCCTGATATAATTGGCATAGCTGAGGACTGAGAATAGATTTAAATTGGTGATAGAGCTCAACTGTGAAACCGTCAGGTCCTGGTGTTTTGTTCAAAGATAGAGTAGACAGGGCCTTCAACAACTCAGGTTCATAATCGGGATACCTAATGAGACATGAGCCTGTTCAAATACAGTGCCTTGTGAAAGTATTCATCTCCTCGGTGTTTGACCTGTTTTGTCACATTACAACCTGGAATTAAAATGGAGTTTTGGGGGTTAGTACCATGTGATTTACCCAACATACCTACTACTTTGAAGGTACAAAATATCCTTTATTGTGACACAAACAATAATTAAGACAACCCCCCCTCCAGAAATCAGGAGTGCATATGTATTCCCCCCCCCCCACCCAAAGTTAATACTTTGTATAGCCACCTTTTGCTGCAATTACAGCTTCTTGTAATATGTCTCTGTTAGCTTAGCACATCTAGCCACTGGGATTTTCACCCATTCCTCAAGGCAAAACTGCGATGTACAGCAATCCTAAAGTCATGCCACAGATTCTCTATTAGATTAAGATCTGGTGTTTGACTAGGCTATTCCAAGACATTTAAATGTTTCCCTTTAAAATACTCCGGTGTAGCTTTAACAGTATGTTTAGGGTCATTGTCCTGTTGGAAGGTTAACTTTTGTCCCAGTCTCAAATCTCTGGCAGGCTGAAACAGATTTTCCTCAAGAATTGCCCTGTATTTAGTGCCATCCATCATTCTTTCAATCCTGACTAGTTTTCCTCTCCCTGCCAATGAAAAACATCCCCACAGCATGATGCTGCCACCACCATGTTTCACTGTGGGAATGGTGATCTTGGGGTGATGGGAAGTGTTGGGTTTGCACCACACATGCAGTTTCCCATGATGGCCAAAAAGTTCAATTTTCATGTCATCTGACCAAAGAACCTTCTTCCATGTGTTTGGGGGGGGGTGTGGTCTGCCACATGCCATTGTGCAAACTCCAAACGTGTTTTCTTATTTCTTTCTTTAAGCAATGGCTTTTTTCTGACCACTCTTCCATAAAGCCCCACTCTGTGGCGTGTAGGCTTAAAGTGGCATATGGACTGATACTCCCATCTCCACTATCGATCTTTGCAGCTCCTTCAGTGTTATTCTTGGTGTCTTTGTGGCATCCTTGCCCAGTCTGTGAGTTTTGGTGGGTGGCCTTCTCTTGTCAGGTTTGTAGTAGTGCCATATTCTTTCCATTTTGTTATAATAGATTTAATGGTGGGATATTCAGAAGTTGGGATTTTGTTTTATAACCGAACCCTGATCTATACTTCTCCACAATTTTGTCTCTGACCTGTTTGGAGTGCTCCTTGGTCTTCATGTTGCTTGCTTAGTGGTATTGCAGAGTCAGGGGCCTTTCAGAACAGGTATATTTATTCTCCAGGACCAAGCAGGAAGTCAGTCCTCACATATGGGTGACGTCGGCGCCAACTTAGCCCTCGTGCGGAGCATTTCCCCAGCTTTCAAAGAAAGCCTTTGGGAATTGCAGCGTGCATGCGCGGTCCCCTTCCCGCCCAAGGGTGCCATCTTGCTCAGTCTTCTTTTTTTTAAAAAAAATGTTTATTGAAAGCACATAATATAGTACAAACAGAAAATAAAAAGTTGCTTCAATTTTTTTCAATATGCAGTCATAAAACAAATACCGACATACCCCGGGCAAGGCTGTGTCTTGTCCTCCGCCCCAGGGTGTTACAACGGTACAAAACAAAATTTCCTTCTACCAAACCCCTCCCTTCCCCCCTCCCCCCACCCACCCCTCCCTCCCGGGATCTGGGGGACCTATCGGGCCATCTCTCCTCAGTTGGCTATAGACCTCCGCAAAGCCTACCCCAAGCATAAAATTTCACTACGAATTTTGGGCCCCAGAATTTGAATATATGGTGTCCACACCATAAGGAAAGAGGCCCAGCTCCGGGGGTGTCTTTGTGCACTCCTCCTCTCCAGAAGCATAAACTGGTGGAACCCATTGCGCCACTCCCAAAAGGAGGGGGCTGCAGACTCCAGCCACCGCCGCAGCACAGGACCCTTCCCCACCAGACATGCCTTCCGTATCAACAGTTTTTGCCACCTACCCTTCGGGTGGAGTGGTCCCAGCTGATCCAGCACCACGAGCCGCCCTGTCCAGCATACCTGCTGTTGCAGTAGGCCGCTTAAAAAATTCGCTATCTTTAACCAATAGCGGCGAATATGCGGGCAGCCCCACCACATATGGCCCTAGTCTGCTAACGGACAAGCACATTTCGGGCACCCCCCATAGTCCATGAGATGACTACGCAGCGCCCGCCTCGGAGAGAAATGGGCTCGTACAATACTCTTAAATTGGATTTCCCGCCATCTAGCTCCCTCCACCAGCCAGGCTACCCGGCACAACGCAGCCCAGACAGAGCACGGAGCCACCTCACAACTCAGTTCCCGCGCCCAGGAGCCTCCTCTGCTGAGTAGTCTACCGGCATCCCGTAGGGTTCCAATGCTTTCTTAAAGTATGTAATAGTAAGTGCGGTCCCCGCCTCAAGGGCAAAGAATTCTAAGATCCGCGCGGAATGGTCACTCTTCAGTTCTCATCCCGTAACTGAGCCCACATAGTGAGATAACGGCAGGTACGGAAACAAAGAGGCCTTAGGACACAAATCATATTCACGACATAACGCTTCCAAGGATTTACAACGCCCGTCCAAATCAACTACATGCCCCAGCAACCGTATCCCGACCTGCGCCCATTGACCGAAGGGGGCCGACTCCGAACCCGGTGGAAACTGGGCATTGCCTTGTAACGGCAGCCAGCTCGAAATCTCTGGTGAACTCCCCCACAGTTTATTAAGCCTCTGCCAGGTACGCCGCGCCGCCTGTATCAGCACACTATTCACTACGCGACTCGGTAAAACCGCACGCGGTAGGTGTAGAACCTCCAGCAATGAGTGCGGTGCTACCAGGGCCTCCTCCAACTCCCTCGGGGTATGCACCTCAGTATTACCAAACCAGTCCCCCAGGTGTCTAGCCTGGCAAGCCAAGGCATAGGCCCAGAGATCGGGCACACCAATTCCCCCGGATCTCCATCCCCTCTTCAAACGGCGCATCGGTATACGCGCTCTAGCTCCCCTCCAAAGAAACCCATGAAACTCCCGTTCGATACGCAGAAGGTCACGACGTAGCAGCCACATCGGTAAAGTTTGTAGCCAGTAAAGGATCCGTGGCAGTATCACCATCCCCAAAACTGCCGCCCTGCCTAGTAAGGACAAGGGGAGAGGTGTCCAGGCCTGGAGCTGCGAGCAAACCCTGGACCAGATACGCTCGAAGTTCCGCTTATACAGCACCGATGTATCTTTAGTGAGCTCGATCCCCAAATAAATAAAGGAGGCACCGGCCCATCGCAACGGGAAGCTCCCTCCCCAGTGCCCCTGAAGCCGACCCCCAACATCCAAGGCTTCCGACTTGTCTCGATTAATCCGCAACCCCGCAAACTCGGCAAGTAAACACGGCAACGAGCGTTGCGGGTCGCACAAATGGACTAGAATGTCATCCACGAAGGCGGCCACTTTAAAACCACAGGGTCCAACACGGACACCTCGAATCTCGTTAGAGTCTGCTATACTCCGCAACAACGGATCCAGTGTCAGCACAAACAATAACGGGGAGAGTGGGCAGCCCTGGCGAGTGCCCCGTTCGAGGTTGAAGGATTCAGACAGCGCCCCATTACACAAAATACTGACTGTAGGGTTTGCATATAGTAACTCCACCATCCTAATAAAGGGGTCACCCAGCCCATACCGGGGCAGGAGAAACTTCATGTAGTCCCAATTGACCCGGTCGAACGCCTTCTCTGCGTCGAAACTTATCAATAGGGACTGTACCTCTCACGCACGCACCCATTCCATAGAAGCTAGTATCTTCCACAAGTTCCGCACAGCATGCCGCCCTTGTACAAAACCCACCTGCGACTCGTGTAACAAGCCCCCCAGGACGGCAGCCAAACGGTCAGCTAGGACCTTCGCTAGCACTTTCAAGTCGAAATTCAATAAAGAAATGGGCCGATAGGAGGCAGCCAGCATAGGGTCCTTACTGGGCTTGGGTATCAAAGTGATAAACGCATGATTCATTCCCCAACCAAACTTCCCCTGCTCCACCCTCCGGCGGTACACCTCGGTCAGAACAGGTGCTACCCGGCTAACTAGTAACTTGTAGAGCTCCGCCCCAAACCCGTCCGGGCCAGGCGATTTGTAGCAGCTAGCCCCCAAGATTACTTTATGGACCTCCTCTTCTGTCACCGGTGCACCCAGCACCGAGCGCTGCTCCGCGGCCAACTTAGGGAGTCGCAACCCCTGGAAGTAGCTTTCCATTGATGCCATAGACCCTGTGCTTCCCTGATATAACTTCCGAAAGAAAGTACGAAACACTTGGGCTATCGCCTGGCTATTTTTATGCAACTGGCCCTGATCGTCACGTAATGCCACTATGGAGCGGGTCCCTCTACTGCCTCGTAGGCATCGCGCCAAAAGTTTCCCCGGTTTGTTCCCAAAACGGTGGAGCTGATACCTGTAGTACAACAAAGATTTCTTTGCCCTCTGATGAAGTAACTCATTGAGGGACGACTGCAGCTCCCAAAGCAATCGTTTGTTAACCGCTGTAGGATTCCCCGCGTACCTTCGACGGGCCTTTACGACCTGTCTTTCCATTTGAACTATTCTTGACGCAATTAATTTCCGCTTCCGCGCTCCATAGACAATAATATCGCCACGCAGGACCACCTTTGCTGTTTCCCACAGTAGCTCTGGCTCATCTCTATGCTGCATATGGTTATCCATAAATTCCCCCCATCGCTGTTCCAAATAATTATGAAATTCAGCATCAACGTACAGCCCCAAGGGGAACCGCCAAATTCGCTGCAAGGGAGCAGGGTCCCCCCACTGCAATTCCACCCATACTGGCGCATGATCCGATATCACACCAGGGCCAATCTCCGCTTCCCCAACCTGTGCGAACAACCGTTCCGAGAGCAGGACATAATCAATCCGCGCACTTGAGTCATGGGCTCGCGATTGATGTGTAAAATCCCGTTCCAAAGGATGGAGTAAACACCACGGATCCACCAACCCCAAGCGGCACCGTAGGTCCTGGAGCGCCCTGGTAGTCGGGACCCGCCAACCCTCCCGCCCGCCTCCTGATGTGTCTAAGTCGATGTCCAAGACCCCATTGCAATCTCCTGCCAGAATCAGAGGGGCATCCGGTAGCTGTTCAACCTGTGAGGCCAAACAGGCATATAAAGATTTATCCAAGACGTTTGGGGCATATAGGTTACCCAGCACCACCCGCCTCCCCTCCAAGTTACCATATATCAAGAGATATCTACCCTTGGGGTCTACATATTGCTGCTCGAGTTCAAAGCGCACTCTTTTATGAATCAGCAGGACCACTCCACATTTTTTCCCATGCGCTGGGGCACCCCAACTCTGCCCTACCCAAGCCCTCTGCAATTTTGCATGCTCCTCAGCAGTCTGGTGGGTTTCCTGCAGGAAGGCAATATCGCACTGTAGCCTGGTCAGAGCCTGCAACACCTTATATCGTTTAACAGGGTTACCTACCCCACAGATATTCCAAGAAACAATCTTCAGCTTAAGGCGGAGTATACCACCACAAGTAGGCCAATGTGCTAACCTTCTCTGAGTGAACCCCCCCAGCCTGGGGTCCACCCCTAATCACTCTCAATTTCTCAGTTTTCTCAACCCGTGTGGCCCCGTGATCCCATCGCACCCCCCACCCCTCTCTCCCCCTAATCCCCCCCAACTTCCCCTCCCCTCCCTGGCCTACGCCCACTTCCCTCATCAACCACCCCCCTCCCCCTTGTCCTTTACCCAACCCCATCTCCCCCGTTCCACTCCCCTAGTCCCTGGGCCCTCTCCACCTTCCCACTCTAGAGAAGCCCAACCGAGGCCCCTCTGAGTGCACCCCGCCCCCCCGCGCCCACTAGACGGTAAATTATTGATCCCGCGATCAGACTCGACCGCCGCCCACTTTACCGCTAGCATGTACATAAGTCCCTAGTTACCCAGGCAATCCAACTCCCATACGGCCCTGAGCCCCCCAGGACCCCCCGTGGAGGGGCATAGAAAACAGCCTGCAGCTAAGCCCCATATATTGCCAGGCCAGAAAACAAAACATAGGCCCTAACAGAGGATGGGCCTCGCTGCAGTCTCTGAGATAATACAGTGCAGGTAACAATACACAAGGAACCAATCAAGCTCTCAGCAACAACAGAAAACAAAACGGAGAACCTTAAGGCCATTAATGACAAGTGCATATGGCTCACCCAACAAACCTCCCGATACCATAAAGCATATAAAATTACCTTCTGGGTGTGCAATCTGCTATGCTATCCTCTAGCAGCCACATTGCTCCGATCCCACCGAAAATAAAAAGGAAGGAGAAAAAAAAAAAAAAAAAAAGAAAGACCCAGACTACTAAGGTCAGGCCCCAGGACCCCTCCCCCATGCACAGCACATAGAAAGCAAAAGGGGGGGGGGGACAGCCCGCCCCCAGCTGCCCACCCAGGAGGCGTCGTGGCATAACACCGCGCCCAGCACGGTCAGTTATTAGAATACCCAGCAAAGGACAAGCACCCCCCCACCCGTAATCAACTGCAGGGTGTCCTAGGGCCAGCCTGCTTACAAAACCGGCATTCCTGGGACAAAATTAAAACTGTATATTAATAATAAAAGGAAAAGAAAAAGAAAAACTCCATGCCGCTGAAGGCTTCCAACTCCTAAACATAACTACACTTAATATAAGACTCGCCCAAGGAAAGGAAAGAGACGAGGGCAAGGCAAGGTGTGAAACACACTCAGTAGGATACATTTCTAAGTAGACTATCAGAATCTAAAACAATGTTGCAGGATCGCAATAAGGCAAGTTTGTAGCTAGAGGGGAAGTCCAAAGTGCACAATGTAACTCGGCCAGTGTTCACTTATATTAGCCTAGCGGGTACTGAGGCCTTCCTCACACCAAGCTGCCATATTCTTCACTCCCGAAAAGGAGCCAGGTCACCGCCAAACGATCAGCATCCTGGAGTATCAATGTGGCGACGCCGAGGCTGCCTGTCCCTTGGCAATAAGTTGGTTCACATAACCCTCTGCCTCTGCAGCCGCTGTAAAAAACATGATGGGATCCTTCATTCATCACATGTAATTTGGCAGGGTATTGTACAGTGAACCGGATCCCCGCACCAATATGTTTTTCACAGAGGGGGGCATATTCTCGGCGTTTCCGACTCAGCATAGCTGAATAATCCTGTGCAACACGGATTTTAGAGTTGTTATATAGGACTTCCCCCTTCTGTCGAGCCGCTCTTAAGATCCTTTCTTTTTGAGGGAAGTATAAAAACTTTACTAGCACGATTCTAGGACGGGTGTCCCGTGTCTGTTTGCTGCCGACACGATGCGCTCGTTCAATTCGGAGCTGGTCACCAAGCTCAGCACCATCTAGGATCTGCACAAGGAGCGCTTCCAGATAGCCCCGTAAATCTTTATCTGAGACGGCCTCGGGGATACCCATAAACCGTAGGTTGTTGCGCCGTGACCGGTTCTCCAGGTCATCCAGCTTAGCCTCGTGCACTCCGAGTTGGTTCTTTAGGCCAGCCACCTCCGTCTCCAACACCTCTATTCTGTCTTCCGCCTGCCCCAGACGGTCTTCAGCCTCACGAAGTCGATTCCCTAGGCTATCGACAGAGGCACGCAGCCCATCCATCTTCTCGTGGAGTACATCAAATTGCGGCGAGAGGGCCGCGGCTACAGCCGCCGACATCGCATCCAGTGAGGCAGGGGATTTAGGCGAGCTGGGCGCCAGGGCTGGGTCCGCCATCTTGCTCGTTCCCGGTCTCTCCTGGTCACTTTAGGTGCTACCGCCATGCTGTCCGTCCGCAATAGCCGCACTAAATGATTCTGCAGGCACTCCAACACACTCTGGGCACCCTCTCGTCTGTTTTTCGCGGGGGTTACACGGTTCTATATCGCCGGCTTGGGCAAAGGGGTACGGAGCGCACTCAGGATGCGACCACTACCCTGCCCGCATCACGTGACCTCCGCTCAGTCTTCTTTTTTCCGCGGAGCCAGACGGACGTAGTTCGTTTTTCGCCGAGGAAAAAGTTGATTTCCCTGTTTTTGTTCTCCTTCGGTTCGACGCCGGATCCTTTTCCCGCCTGGGCCCGATACGCCGGTATCGAGCCCACTCTCTCTTTTCGGTTTTTGTCCTTCGTGGCTAGCGTTCGCGCCATTTTTTCTTTTTTCACTGGCAGCCCTGTCTTTTGACCTCGCAGGGGCCCTTTTTCCCCCGATGGCTGCCAGCGGGTTTAAAAAGTGTGATCGGTGTAAGAAACTTATGTCTCTTACCGACACACATGACTCCTACCTCCACTGCCTCGGACCTGATCATGACCCGATGATCTGTGGTCAGTGTGGCAAAATGTCCTTGAAGGCGTTGAGGAGTCGGCAGCACCAGAAGGATAGGATCTTCTCTGACTTCGCGTCCGAACGGGCCCAGACCTCGTCAGAGGCCTCGACATCTCGGGACTCCGGCCCCGAGCAGCGTCGGGGTTCCTCTAAGCAGGGGTCTCCTTCGTGGGAACAGCGCAGGAAGAAGAAACCCGCGAGGGCAGCATTGGTGGACGCTCCTGGTTCCTCGAGAGCCAGGTCGCATAGCCCCGATAGCCGTCCCGGGTCTTCAGAGTCGGAGAGGCCTGCCAAGCAACCTCGTATCGAGATGGAGTCTCCTGGACACGTGAGTGCTGTAGTCCTCGTGGACTCTCCTCCAGGGGAGCCGACGTTGGGCCCGATGCCATCGAGGCCAGAGTCGGGGGCTGCTGGGTCTCCTAAGCTCGGACTCAGGTTGACGGCCTTGGAGGGCAGCCTCGCTGCCTTCATGGAACAGCAGCGGGCATTGATCGCCGGTCTCACCGGTGCATCTGCTCTGACCACCGGGACATCGACGTCCAAGTCGACCCCGGAGGCCGAGCCGATCCTCGAGTCCATGCGGGCTCAAGTCGATCCTCGGCCACGGTCTCCCTCGGCCCCCGTTCGGGACCGAGGTCGTCGATGCCGGTACCCTCGGCGTCGGGGCGGAGGGCATCGGTGCCCGCCCGACCGGAGCTGCTTGATACCTCCTCTGAGGAGTCGGGCTGGGAGACGGAGGACGAAGAGTCACCCGACACCTATCGGACTCGGTGTGTCCGATTGGACTCGCCGGAGTCCGAACCTCGGAGACGATCCCCACCGGAGGATACCCGGTTCTTGGACTTCGTGCGGGATATGGCCAAGGCCTTGGCCTTCCCCGCGGATCCCAAGGAGGAGCCTCGAGCCAAGGAGCTCGAGGCCCTCCAGTATGACTCTCCCCCGAAGGAGGCCTTTACTGTACCGGTTCCTCCGATGCTGGAGCGGCTGCTCTTCCGCATGTGGGAGACCCCAGCCTCGACGCCGGTGTTAAGCAAGTGGGTCGATTCCATCTATCGAGTCCGCAAGAGCCACGGGTTCCAAAAGGCACAATTACCGCACCACTCCATGGTTGTGGAATCGGCCATGCATCGACTGAAAAGTCAGAAAATGCACTCCTTGTTGCCTCCCGGCCGGGAGGCCCGGAACCTGGATGCCCTCGGTAAGAAGTGCTTCCAGGGCTCTATGCTTGCTTGCCGTGTCCAGACATACCAGCTCTACATGGGCATGTATCTCCGAGACCTTGCAAAGCAGATTGCCGGGTTTTGTGCTGGTCTCTCCGAGGAACCTTTGCAGAGGTTCCAGGCCTTGTCCACTGGTATTTGAGAGTGCTCGAAGTTTATCTCTCGAGCAGCCTACGATGGCTTCGAGGCTTCTGCCCGAGTATCCGGGACCGGCATCGGTGCCCGCCGACAGGCTTGGCTACAGTCATCCGATCTCGAGCCATGGTTACAGGACAAGTTGGTCGATGTCCCCTGCCGAGGTGAAAACCTCTTTGGCAAGCCCATGGTTGAAAAGGCTGCAGAACCCGAGACCGAGACTCTGACCCGGACTAGGCTGTCCAGAAAAACCTCTGCCCCTTCTCAGAAAAACAAGGGCTCGGGAAAAAAGACCTTTTACCCGAGGAAGTCATCTGCCTATAAACAATACCGTCATTATCAGGCCTCTGCAGCTCCCCAACAGGGTCAGCAGGACAAGGGGCCGGGTCATGGGCCCCGTAGGCAGAAGGCCCCCAAGCCACCAACACCGGCCCCTGCTCCGCAGGGTGGGGATTTTTGACTCAGAAGGCATAGCCTCTTCTCCTCAGCTGGCTCACATCAGCACAGGAGGCCGGCTGGCCCACTTTGCCCACAGGTGGTCAGCCGTCACATCAGATACCTGGGTGCTCCATATAGTCCAAAAGGGCTATCTTCTCCATTTTCACCAGGTACCTCCCTCCTATTTTCCAGGGGAGCCTCCAAGACTCCCTCTGCACAGGGACCTACTCCTTCAGGAGTTAGCAAGTCTGCTAAAAGAACAGGCTGTGGAACCGGTGCCCCACCACCTGAGAGGTCATGGCTTTTATTCCAGGTACTTTCTGGTACCAAAAAGAACAGGAGGCCTCAGACCCATCCTAGACATGCGCAACCTCAACAAGTTCCTGCAGAGGGAAAAGTTCAAGATGCTTACCCTTGGAATCCTGCTGCCCCACCTCCAGCAGGGAGATTGGCTATGCTCCTTAGATCTAAAGGATGCTTATACTCAACATCCTTATTCATCCAGACCACAGACAATATCTCAGATTTGTTGTGGGGGGAAACCACTACCAGTACAGAGTACTACCCTTTGGCCTAACCTCTGCTCCCAGGGTGTTCACCAAGTGCCTGGCGGTGGTGGCGGCCTACCTCAGACTTCAAGGTCTTTTTGTGTTTCCATACCTGGACGACTGGCTCATAAGGGGCCAGTCTTCCCAGGAGGCCAGTCAAGCCACCCTTCGCACTGTGGCTCTGCTTCAGCACTTGGGGTTTGTCATAAACTTCGCAAAGTCCACTTTGCTCCCATCCCAGAACTTAGAATTCATAGGAGCAAGGCTGGACACTCTTCAGGCGAAGGCTTTTCTGCCAATGGACAGAGCCCACAGGTTGATGGATCTAGCCAGGCAGTTTCACCGCAATTCCCTGGTCTCCGCCAGGCAATTCCTGAGACTTCTCAGCCATATGACTTCCACGGTTCATGTAACCCCCAATGCCCGCCTGCACATGCGGCCTGCTCAGTGGAGCCTTCGAACTCAGTGGCATCAAGCCACAGGGAGCCTTGCAGACTCAATAAGAATATCCGCCCTGCTCGTCTCCTCTCTGCAATGGTGGCTTCATCTTCCGAATCTGCTAATCGGAGTGGTTTTTCAATCCCCTCCGCATTCTCAAGTGCTGACGACAGATGCTTCTCTTCTAGGTTGGGGAGCACATTGCCAAGGGGCATGTACTCAGGGTCTCTGGACCCCTTGGGAGGCTGCTCAGCAGATAAACTTCCTGGAGCTATGGGCGATACGCCTAGCTCTGAGAGCCTTCTCCCACCTCACATCTCACCAGTCTGTACTGGTCCAGATGAACAATCAAGTTGCCATGTTCTACGTGAACAAACAGGGAGGCACAGGCTCCTTCCTTCTCTGTCAGGAGGCACAATGGCTGTGCTCTTGGGCCGTCAATCACGGAATCCTCCTCAAGGCTGTCTACCTCCCAGGTCAAGAAAATTACCTGGCGGACAGACTGAGCAGGATCCTGCAACCACACGAATGGAGATTGAATCCGTTGGTGGTTCAGCAGATCTTTCTCAGGTGGGGCCTCCCCACCAAGGATCTTTTCGCCAGTCCTCTGAACCGACAACTCCCGAGATTCTGTTCCAGACAACCGCATCCTCTCAGAGTAGCAGCGGATGCGTTTATGATTCCGTGGTCCCAAGGCCTACTGTATGCGTTTCCTCCCATGCCACTAGTGTCCCGAACACTGTTCAAAGTCCTCAAGGACGGGGCCTCAATGATTCTGATAGCCCCCAGGTGGCCGAGGCAATCGTGGTTCCCACTTCTGCTGCAACTGGCGCTGGACACTCCTCTTCCTCTGGGGATTCAACACGATCTCCTGTCTCAGGAACAGGGATCTCTCTTGCACCCCAACCTCCAGTCCCTTCATCTGATGGCCTGGCTGCTGAAAGGGTAGTCCTGGCTCCCCTACTACTGCCTAGAGAAGTGGAAGACGTAGTCTTAGCCTTTAGACAGCAATCCACTAGGAAATCCTACGCTCTTAAGTGGCGTAGATTCTCCGCATGGTGTGCTCAGCACAGCGAGAATCCCTTCTCGTGCTCGGTAGCGGTGGTATTGCAATATTTGCTTTACCTCTCCAATCTAGGCCTTAAGTCCAACTCTGTCAGGGTTCACCTCAGTGATCTCTGAGCGCACCACTCGCCGGTGGACGGAAGGCCTCTTTCCAACCACCCTTTGGTGGCTCGTTTTCTCAGAGGCCTCCTCCTGCTTAAGCCTCCTTTACGTCCACCAGCCCCTGAGTGGGATCTGAATGTGGTCTTACAGCGGATTACTTGTCCGCCATTTGAACCTATGGCTACCTGCCCTCTCCATTTTCTCTCCTGGAAAACCTTGTTTCTGGTTGCTCTTACCTCTGCTAGGCGAGTAAGTGAATTTCAGGCACTAGTGTCTGATCCCCCTTACACTAGGTTCTACAGGAATAGGGTAGTCTTACGGACTCACCCGAAGTTTCTTCCTAAGGTTGTCTCCCCTTTTCACCTCAATCAGGAGGTGGTTCTTCCGACCTTCTTTCCCAGGCCGCATGCCAACTGGGCTGAGATGGTCCTGCATACCCTGGACTGTAGGAGGGTGTTGTCCTTCTACCTTGACCGTACGCGGGAGCATCAGAGGGCTGTTCAGCTCTTCGTTTCTTTTGACCCCAATAAGTTGGGGCTAGGTGTCTCCAAGCGTACTTTGTCCATATGGGTCACTGACTGTATCGCCTGGGCTTATGGGGCAGCCGGCCTCTCGTTGCAGGGTCGAGTCACGGCTCATCGTGTCAGGGCGAAGGCTGCGTCAGTGGCTCATCTCCGCTCTGTTCCGTTGGCAGACATCTGCCGGGCCGCTACTTGGTCTTCAAGCCAGACTTTTGCGGCCCATTACTGCCTTGAGAGGGAGTCCCGCAGGGACAGTGCTTTCGGACAGGCAGTACTCCATAATCTCTTTGGGGTTTAGGCAACTCCTACCCTCCGGCCCTGGTGTTGGGCTACCGGTCGGGGGCATTCTCAGAGAAGATTCCTTCCTTACGTACTGACGAGCTAGAGGGAGCTCATTTTTTCGGCTTGAGGTCTCCGGTACCCTTAAGCTGGGGAGTCCCATATGTGAGGACTGACTTCCTGCTTGGTCCTGGAGAAAGAGTAGTTACTCACCTGTAACAGGTGTTCTCCAGGAGCAAAAGGAATCAGTCCTCACAACCCTCCCTCCTCCCCTTGGAGTTGCAGTCATATGATTTATTTTGCTAATTGTTTTGCTGTCTTTTAGCTATGTCATCAGACTGAGCAAGATGGCACCCTTGGGCGGGAAGGGAACCGCGCATGCGCGCTGCAGTTTCCAAAGGCTTTCTTTGAAAGCTGGAGAAATGCTCCGCACGAGGGCTCCGTCGGCGCCGACATCACCCATATGTGAGGACTGATTCCTGCTGCTCCTTGAGAACACCTGTTACAGGTGAGTAACTACTCTTACAGGCATCATGTGACAGATTATGTGACACTGATTAGTGGACTCTAATCACCTAATTATGTGACTTCTGAGGTTAATTGGTTGGACCAGATCTTATTTAGAGGTTTTATAGCAAAAGGGATGAATACATATGCACTTGCACATTTTCAGTTTTTATTTGTTTTTTTTTATATATACAGGTTATTTTATTGTCACTTCACTTCACCAATTTGGACTATGTTGTTAGGTCCATTACTTAACATCCAAATGAACCTCCATTTTCATTCCAGGTTATAATGTGATAAAACAGGACAAAAATGGAGAGGATGAATACTTTCACAAGGCATTGTAACTGGTGGCCTGAAAGATACTGCAGGAAAAGGAAACATTTATCCACTTGAGGGGTAATCTCTGAATGATAAAGAGAGGAGTACAGTTGTACAAAAGCAGCTGCTATGTCATGGTCCGTATGGCAGGGACCCACCTTCGCACAATTAACAATTATGGCCAACATTATTGGCACCCCATGCATTTTAGGTATGTTGTGTACAATATCTTGCGAAATAATTGGAAATATTCCAGCTGTATGTCATCACAATATTTTAATAGTATGTTCAAAGGTATAGAACAAAAAAAAGATATCTCTGCAACTTAGACATAGTAATTTCTGAGAAAAAAGAATATGACCTGGACAAGATTAATGGCACCCTTCACTAATAGTTGGTTGCACAAACCTTGGCAGTGATGACAGCCTCCAAATGTTTCATGTAGCCCTTCATAAGTTTCATACATCTATCTGCTGATAGTTTCTCCCACTCTTCAACTGTGATTTGTTCCAGCTCATGAATCTTTCCAGGATTCTTTTTACCAATGGCAGATTTCAGCTCTTTCCAAAAGTTCTTGATTGGATTGAGATCAGGACTCATTCCTGGCTAGTTTAAAACAGTCCATTTGTTCCTTTTTAATCATTCTTTTGTACTTTTGGATGTATGTTTTGGGTCATTGTCCTGCTGGAGGACCCGTGACCTTCGACCCAGAACTAGCTTTCTGTCACTAGGTAGCACATTTCGTTCCAAAATACCTTGGTAATTCTCTGACTTATTTATTTTATTTATTTACATTCTTTTATATACCGCGCTATTCTGCATCAGTGTGGTTTACATTGAACAGGGCATTATAACTTGGAGATAATTATTTTACAGGGAACATGGGCTATGGAAGGTTAAGTGGCTTGCCCAAGACCACAAGGAGCACCTGTGGGACTAGAAACCCCAGTCCTTCCGGCCCAAGGTTGCTGTCCTCTAGTGCGATTTGAACCCCCAACCTTCCGGCCTGAAGTACCTTGCCCCAACCACTAGGCCACTCCTCCACGCCAGGACTTCATGATCCTTTAATACGTTCCAGGCTTCCAGTTCCTGAGGCAGCAAAACAGCCCTACAACATTATAGAACCTCCAAAACATTTAACTGTAGGAAGGTTGCTTTTTCCCTTATAAGCTTCATTTCTTCACTTGTAAATGTATCCCTGGTCTGCATTGCTAAAGAGCTGAAGTTTGGTTTCATCTGTTCACAGAACATTATCTCCAGGAACAAGCAGGAATGAGTCTTCACATATGGGTACGTCGGTACAGACGGAGCTTGCGCGGGAACGCTCCCCAGCGTCCAAAAAGAAAGCCTTTGGGAGCATCCCACATGCATGCGCGCTGCCTTCCCGCCTAAACACTTCTCTCTCATCAGTTTTCCGCGGAGCCAGCAGGACGTATTCCTGTCACCGCAGAAAATTCTTCTTTTTATTCTTATTTTTTTGTGGTCGCGTCTGCCTTCCCTCGACGCCATCGGTACCGCTGGTGCTTTTCTTTTGTTTTTTCTGAATAATTTCTTCTTTTCGACAGAAATTTTTTCCTGTTAGTGTCTGACAGTTTCTAGGCCACTAGGCCTCCATTTTTCCGCTATGGAAAAGCCAGCCACTACCCTTAAGAAATGCTCTATGTGTGGCGGTACAAATATTCTTTTAGACACCCATACTTGGTGTCTAAAATGTTTGGGTCCTGACCATTGCTCACTGGAGTGTCTTTCCTGCTGGAGTTCAAACAGAAGAAATCTTCAGAATCGAGCACAGCTCGATACCCGGTTCACATCGCACTTGATGTCACCAGCTAGAAGATCTCCACAGAATCAGGTAACCAAACAAAAGTCTGTAAAGACTAGCCAGTCCTCGAGTGGTAGATCTCCTTTCCAGTATCGAGATTGCTCCGGCTTTGCCCTCGAGGACATTTTGGCAATAAAGCCCCGGCGGGAGTCTTCGGGCTCCAAAGCATTAACGGGGCTTCAGGTCGTTCCCGGGGTTCTCACCTCGGTGAATATACCTGGGCCATGCTCGGTGGTTGTGGCCACTTCGAGCGGTACCGACACCCCGGCATCGGCTATGGCGATGGATGAAACACTCCTCACCGATGAATGTAGTCTAGCGCTCTCGGTTACTTTGGTACCATTAGAGTGGCTGCAGACCGTTCCTCCAGTATCGGTATCGCCTTTGGTATCGGCATCGGTGTCGGCACCGTCCATGCTTGCTTTGACAGACTTTATTCCTTCGATGCCGGGCCTGGAATCGATCTCTAGCATGGATGATTCGGTACCGACTCGTCTCGGTACCGACTTCGGGTGGTACCGAAGACATCGATTTAAGGAAAATCCGATGCTTCATCCCCTCAAGTCTTCCGATACCGATGACTGGGATGAGCCCATCGGTACCAAGGCTGAATCTTCAACAAGTCTAGCCTTTACCCCTCATTTTAGAGGGTCCTCCTCAGGGGAGATTTCTTTTCAAGCTTTTCTGCTTGATATGGCGAGGTTAATTGCCCTTTCTATACCTGGTGAAGAATCCTTACCAGGGGATTCAGAGACCCTGCAATCCCCCTGGTTGCCAAAGGAGCTAATCGTGCTTCCTTTGCATCAGATCTTACAAGATCTACTTTTAAAGATGTGGGAAACTCCTTTAATGGTATCACCACATCCTGAGACACTTGAAACTAGGTACAAAGTGCCACCTTCTCCAGGTTTTCAAAAGACTCAACTTCGTCATCATTCTATTGTTGTAGAATCAGCAATGAGGCATATTAAGAGTGCAAAGAAGCACTCCTCTTATCCACCAGGTCGTGAGTCTAGGACTTTAGATGCCTTTGGACGTCGATGCTTCCAGGCATCCATGCTTTCAGCAAGAATTATCTCATATATTTTCTATATGGGATTGTCTCTTGAAGAGGTCACAAAGAGCTTAAAGCTTTTGAACCTTTTCCTTCAAGAGCATAAGAGAGCAGACTATTTCTTACTAGTCAATCATGCTCAAAATATCTCTAGGTTCCTTAATCGTGCTTCCCTAGACTGTTTTGAGTCTATTAGCAGAACCTCTGCTATAGCCATAGGAGCACGACGCTTGGCCTGGCTCCAAGTTTCAGACTTGGACAGATGGGTACAAGAAAGGCTGGGAAATACTCCTTGTACTGGTGAAAATCTCTTTAACAAGGATGCTTTATTTCAAGCTACTCAGTTAAACACTGATGCTCTTACTGTCAGAGGATTGTCAAAACTTTCCTCTATCCCAGCCAATAAAAACTCTCCTAAAAAGCTTTATTCCCCTAGGGGAAAAAGTTTTATCCATCTCCTACCCATCATGCAGATGTTTCCAAAGACAGGCAACATCAAACCAGGCTAAGAAAATTAAGACCTCAACAGCCTCAGCAAGCCCAGCAGTCACAGGGTTTCTGATATTTCTATTCTCTGTTTTTCTGTGTGAGGTTTAGAACCTCTGAGCCTACTTCTTTTTAACAGAAGCATCTAAGCTTCATCTCATCCATGCTGAGATACCAGTCATACATTGACTCAATCCTCGACTCTGGGCATGAATCTTTTTAGCTCCAAGAGCTATTGAGGACCATCATACCCTAGAGATAACAGGTTTCTCCTTTTAAAAGAAACGGAGAACTAACAACTAACAGCAAGGTGAGCTATACCCTTCACCTTGACAGTTTTTCTGTACGAGGATATCTTATGCTTTTAACCGCAAGGGGACCCTACCTCTTCAAAGACTTACCAAATTGTAAGTCCTCTCAACTCTGTATTACTTTCTATCCTCTTAGTCCAGACTTTCAGTCTCTAAGAGTACTACTAATCAACTGGAGGGCTTATTCTCTAAGCCCATAGGATTTTTCTTCAATACCTACTTCAGTGAGTAGTTTCCATACAGAGTTTTCTTCCCCTTTGTGGTTCATCTTCTTCTCTATGTATCTCAGGTACTTCTTTAAGGCAGCTTATCAGACAGAAATTGAGTATTACCACTCCAAATTATGTCTGTCGGTCCTCTCCAACCTATAGGACCTACTTTTTCTGCTGCTTTAATAACAGATAACTCCAAGAGAGGTTACACTTTATTGTTGCAGGCCTCACGCCTGTCTACTATTTTTAGCCATCTTCATTTCTTTTTGGCTCCAACAGAATAGATTAGGTTGCACACTGGCAATTAAACCTCCAGATCTAACCAACCTACAACATGCTCTCTGCCATTATATAAGGAAGCTCTGCAACTATGGGCCTTGCCAGAGAGCCTAAGAGCTACTCCTAGCAGGTAGCTTCCAGATGGTTAAAAGGGCTTCAGCTGGTAGACTCTGCCCAGCTGGTAGACTCTGCTCCTACATGACTGGTTTGTTCCTACTCTTACCATCTTCCTTAAAAATTTTCTTTTAAGGAAAACTAACCAGGGCTTAGACCACGCGAAGGCGTAAAAAATTACACAACCCCTGGGTTGTTCCACATTTCACTGGAACTCCTACAACAGGGATGCATTCTTTTCACTGCAGTCGGTCCTTAATTACTACTTTCCTTCTAATTCCCCATACTTCATTGTAGCTTATAATGAATAATAAAGATGCATGATACTCATATTACCCTCATGGAGGGGCAAACATGGTATCTCCTTATATTGTGTCTTTTTCTCCAGCTACTACCTGAAGTTATAGAAGGATCCAGACTTGCTGTCTTAAGACTAAAGATCTCCTCTGCACTCCTTCACGTAGGTCTCCAGATCTGGTTATTCAGGACCTAGATCTTTTAAAGAAATCTAGTCCTCTCCTTGTAAGTGAAGAACATAATACCAGTTTCGATGAAACTTTCCCTATAGTTCTTCCATGTTTAACCAAGAAGAGATTCTCCATCAATATTCTCAAGTAGGTCTTAATCCTTCTTGTTATTGAGTCAATCTCTATTGTGACGTAGAAGCCCACACAGAGCCTATGCAGATAGATAAAAATGAGAAATTTACCTTAGAATCTGTTAGCAGCCAGCATATGCAGCTCAGGAGAAGCAAAGGAACAGAGGAGCAGAACTTCCACACCCAAGCTATGACGTAGCAGAAAGCTTGGGGATTGATTATGATCACCTGTCCAAGAAAGCACAGTCAGCTTACAGCGAACAGGGAGATAAAAGCTGGTGGGTGGATCCAGCAAGGGAGAAGGAGAAGGAGAAGGAGGAGGAAGAGAAGCAGAAGGAGAGAGCAGAGGTCAGCAACCAGGGAAGCAGAGGTCACAGAGGGAGAAGCCTGCTGAACAGAGGAAGCACTGGGCATGTCACTGGAACAGGAAGCAGCAGAGGCAAGGCTTCAGAGGAACGTGGCAAGGGAAGTGCTCAGACTGCCGGTAGCTGGAGGTCCTACGAGGAACCTCTTTACAGCCCAGGGAGAGAAGCCAGTGCTCCAGAGAGAAGGAGTGCACAACCTGGGGCTAGGAGGCTGCCTAGACCGAGTGAGCAGGAAAGTCCCCAGTCCTCACTGCCAGAGGAAAGACCTCAACAATTATATAGGTGGGAGCCTAGCACTGTGAGAGGGAAAGCTAGAAGCTCCATTCGGAACGGAGGGTCAGAGCAGTGCTCCAGACCAGAAATATCTGCAGGAAGCTATAAAACAATCCCTAACTAACTGTAGGGTGGAAAAGGAGAGCTGGAGAGGCAACCCTACAGATACAGGTACTCTTAAACATACTTGCACAGAACTGTGTCCCTGTACGCTATCTGAACTTTCAGAGAGGGGTTTTCATAAAAACAGCTGTGAAGGTTTAAACCCAAGCACAATGTATGCTGAAGGTGAGGAGATGCAATGGGAAAGTAACACCAGGGTTCCAGAACAGGCTCCTATGGATTGTACATTATGTCTTGCGGATGATATTGAGTTTTTGTGCTGAAGCCCTATAAAAAGAGCAAAGAAAAAGAAGATATTTTTCTTTGAGAGAAACTGTTTTGTTTTCCTTGTTTTGGTTATGCCCATGATATCCTTGGGGGAAGGGGGATAAAGCCCTTCTTTTGTTTTGCCTTAACCACTTGACTTGAGACTATTTTTGACTACTAGAAGATAGCAAGGCAACTTCAACCTCGGGGCCCTAGGCGAAAGCCTGCAGCCCCGTGACACTATACAATATCTGACTTTGAAAGATTTGTTTACTGTCCATATTAATGCTGTCCCAGCATATCATAAAACTTAATGGACAACCAACTTCTCTGGTAAATTGGGAAATACCTTCTTACTGTAACCTTTTCGGTTACGTCACATCTGAAACTCTTCATGTAAAGTCATTATCATAAGTGACATCACTTATGAAAGATTTTTACTGATCTTCAAGAAGTTGGAGGCCCAACGCCTAATACAAATAACTGTTTTTCTTTTGGATAAAAGGGGTCTTAAAGACCTACCCCTTTTTTCTGTAAGGGGTATTTCTACCTTTTCATCCAAACCAGTCAGATTTATCTCCACTCTTGCCTAGGGCCTTATTCTGCTCCAAGACAAAGAGTTCAAACTTGGACTTTACAGAAGCTTTACCTAGTTCTCTAAAGTCCAACCCCATTAAACTTCCCCACTTCTTATTCTGGGGTTAGTTCTAGCCATCAAGAATTCTTATCCCTTCCTGTATTTCAAAATTTATTTTTCCTCTACTTCACAGTGAGGGAATTTCTTTGAGGATAATATACTGGCTCTCAATTACAGACCCATATTGGCCTCAACAAATGCTTTTGTAATATTTTGAGTAAGATCCACATTAGAAAATTGGGATTCAATTTTTTCTAACAGTTATGATCTACACAAGGGCCCCCCTCTGGATACCTTGTTTAGTCAAGTTGTTCCACAGCACCCTTTTTTCTTTTCTAATTCAACTCCTACCCTCCATCCCTTAGATGCCTGGGGTTCTATAGGATAAGCATTGCCCATCCATCGGATTTACAACATGTTGGGGCCTCCTCCAAGCATCTTAGCTTGGGAGTCCCCATATGTGAAGACTCATTCCTGCTTGTTCCTGGAGATAACACAGTTACTTTCCTGTAGCAAGTGATTTCTGGGAACAGCAGGAATAAGTCTTCACAACCCACCCACCTCCCCTAGGAATTGCTCTCTTTTTCTCTCTCTCTCTGATTTGTCTACTTCCCTCCTTCGGTCTCAGCTACAAACCCAACTGATGATAGGGAAGTGTTTAGGCGGGAAGGCAGCGTGCATGCGTGTGGGATGCTCCCAAAGGCTTTGTTTTTGGACGCTGGGGAGCGTTCCCGCGCAGGCTCCGTCGATACCGACGTACCCATATGTGAAGACTTATTCCTGCTGTTCCCAGAGATCACCTGTTCTCCAGGACCAAGCAGGAAGTCAGTCCTCACATATGGGTGACGTCGGCGCCGACGGAGCTCTCGCGGAGCAATTTCCCCAGCTTTCAAAGAAAGCCTTTGGGAATTGCAGCGCGCATGCGCGGTCCCCTTCCCGCCCAAGGGTGCCATCTTGCTCAGTCTTCTTTTTTCCGCCGAGCCCTACAGACGCTGTTTGTGATCGCCGCAGATAAAGTTGATTTTATTTACTATTCTTTTCTCAGTTCGACGCCGGATCCTTTTCCCACCCGGACCCGCTACGCCGGTATCGGGTCCGTTCTTTATTTTTCGGTTTTTGTCCTTCGTGACTAGCATTTGCGCCATTTTTCTTTTTCACTGGCAGCCCTGTCTTTTGACCTCGCAGGGGCCCTTTTTCCCCCGATGGCTGCCAGCGGGTTTAAAAAGTGTGATCGGTGTAAGAAACTTATGTCTCTTACCGACACACACGACTGCTGCCTCCGCTGCCTCGGACCCGATCATGACCCGATGATCTGTGGTCCGTGTGGCAAGATGTCCTCAAAAGCGTTGAGGAGTCGGCAGCATCAAAAAGAACGAATCTTCTCTGACTCCGCGTCCGGCCGGGCCCGGACCTCATCAGAGGCTTCGACGTCCCGGGACTCCGGTCCTGAGCATCGTCGGAGTTCCTCTGAGTGGGGGTCTCCTGCCCGGGAACAGCATAGGAAGAAGGAACCCGCGAGGGCGGCGTCGGTGGACGCTCCTGGTTCCTCGAGGGCCAGGTCGCATAGCCCCGATAGCCGTCCCGGATCCTCGGAGTCGGAGAGGCCTTCGAAACATCCTCGTCTCGAGATGGAGTCTCCTGGACACGTGAGTACTGTAGTCCTCGTGGACTCACCTCCGAAGGAGCCGACGTCGGGCCCGACACCGTCGGGGCCCGAGTCGGGGGCTGCTGGGTCTCCTGAGCTCGGACTCAGGTTGACGGCCTTGGAGAGCAGTTTAGCTGCCTTCATGGACCAGCAGCGGGCATTGATCACTGGCCTCGCCGGTGCATCTGCCCCAACCACTGGGACGTCGACATCCAAGTCGACCCCGGAGACCGAGCCAATCCTCGAGTCCATGCGAGCTCGAGTCGATCCTCGGTCACGGTCTCCCTCGGCCTCCCATTCGGGACCGAGGTCGTCGACGCCGACACCCTTGGCATCGGGGCGGAGGGCATCGGTGCCCGCCCGACCGGAGCCGCTCAATTCCTCCTCCGAGGAGTCAGCCTGGGAGACGGAGGACGAGGAGTCAGCCGGTACTTTTCGGACTAGGTGCGTCCCATCGGACTCGCCCGAGTCCGAACCTCGGAGACGGTCCCTCCCGGAGGACACCCGGTTCTCGGACTTCGTGCGGGATATGGCCAAGGCCTTGGTATTCCCCACGAATCCCGAGGAGGAGCCTGGAGCCGAAGAGCTCGATGCCCTCCAGTATGACTCTCCCCCGAAGGAGGCCTTTACTGTACCGGTTCCTCCGATTCTGGAGCGACTTCTCTTCCGCATGTGGGAGAGCCTGGCATCGGCGCCGGTGTTAAGCAAGCGGGTCGATTCCATTTATCGAGTCCGCAAGAGCCCTGGGTTCCAAAAGGCACAACTACTGCACCATTCCATGGTGGTGGAATCGGCCATGCATCGACTCAAGAGTCAGAAGATGCACTTCTTGGTGCCTCCCGGCCGGGAGGCCCAGAACCTGGATGCCCTCGGTAGGAAGTGCTTCCAGGGCTCTATGCTTGCTTGTCGAGTCCAGACCTATCAGCTCTATATGGGCATGTATCTCCAAGACCTGGCAAAAGAAATTGCCGGGTTCTCTGCTGGTCTCTCCGAGGAACCTTTGCAGAGGTTCCAGGCCTTGTCCACTGGTATTCGAGAGTGCTCGAAGTTTATCTCTCGAGCAGCCTACGAAGCATCGGCTCGAGTAGCCGGAGCCGGCATCGGTGCCTGCCGACAGGCTTGGCTTCAGTCATCCGACCTCGAGCCATGGGCACAAGACAAGTTGGTCGATGTCCCCTGCAGAGGTGAAAACCTCTTTGGCAAGCCCATGGCTGAAAAGGCTGCACAGATCGAGACCGAGACTCTGACCAGGACTCAGCTGTCCAGAAAAACCTCTGCCCCTTCTCAGAAGAAGAAGGGCTCGAGAAAAAGCCCTTTTACCCGAGGAAGGCGGCTGCCTATAAACACTACCCTCATTATCAGGCCTCAGCAGCTCCCCAACAGGGTCAGCAGGCCAAGGGACTGGGTAATGGGTCCCGTAGGCAGCAGGCCCCCAAGCCCACAACATCGGCCCCTGCTCAGGAGGGTGGGGTTTTTTGACTCCGTCAGCATAGCCTCTTCCCCTCCGCTGGTTTCTCTCAGCACAGGAGGCCGGCTGGTCCACTTTGCCCACAGGTGGTCAGCCATCACATCAGATACCTGGGTGCTTCATATAGTTCAGAAAGGCTATCTTCTACACTTTCACCAGGTACCTCCCTCCTACTTTCCAGGGGAGCCTCCAAGACTCCCTCTGCACAGGGACTTACTCCTTCAGGAGTTAGCAAGCCTTCTTCAGGAACAGGCTGTGGAACCGGTGCCCCACCACCTGAGAGGTCACGGCTTTTATTCCAGGTACTTTCTGATACCAAAAAGAACAGGAGGCCTCAGACCCATCCTGGACTTGCGAAACCTCATCAAGTTCCTGGCAAGGGAAAAGTTCAAGATGCTTACCCTTGGAATCCTGCTACCCTACCTCCAGCAGGGAGACTGGCTATGCTCCTTAGATCTAAAGGATGCCTATACTCACATCCTTATTCATCCAGACCACAGACAATATCTCAGGTTTGTTGTGGGAGGAAATCATTACCAGTACAGAGTACTGCCCTTTGGCCTATCCTCCGCCCCCAGGGTGTTCACCAAATGCCTAGCAGTGGTGGCGGCCTATCTAAGACTTCAAGGCCTTTTTGTATTTCCATACCTGGACGACTGGCTCATCAGAGCCCAGTCTTCCCAAGAGGCCACTCAGGCCACTCATCGCACTGTGACTCTGCTCCAGCACTTGGGATTTGTCATAAACTTCGCAAAGTCCACTTTGCTCCCCTCTCAAAATCTCGAATTCATAGGCACAAGGTTGAACACACTTCAGGCGTGGGCCTTCCTGCCTCTAGACAGGGCACACAGGCTCATGGATCTCGCCAGCCACTTTCACAGCAATTCCCTGATCTCTGCCAGGCAATTTCTGAGACTGCTCGGCCATATGGCTTCCACGGTCCATGTGACCCCCAATGCCCGCCTGAACATGCGACCTGCTCAGTGGTGCCTTCGCACTCAATGGCATCAGGCCACGGGGAGCCTGGCAGACTCAGTACAGGTATCCGACCTCCTGGTCTCTTCTCTGCGGTGGTGGCTTCATCTGCCAAACCTGGTGCTGGGAGTGGATTTTCAATCTCCTCCGCCTTCTCAGGTGCTGACAACCAATGCTTCTCTCCTGGGTTGGGGAGCACATTGCCAAGGGACATGTACTCAAGGCCTCTGGACTCCTTGGGAGTCTGCTCAGCAGATAAACTTCCTGGAGCTCAGAGCCATCCGCCTAACTCTGAGAGCCTTCTCCCACCTCACTTCTCACCAGTCTGTGCTGGTCCAGACGGACAATCAAGTTGCAATGTTCTAAGTGAACAAACAAGGAGGCACAGGCTCCTTCCTTCTCTGTCAGGAGGCACAAAAACTGTGCTCTTGGGCCATCGGCCACGGCATCCTCCTCAAAGCTGTCTATCTCCCAGGTCAGGAAAATTACCTGGCAGAAAAGCTGAGCAGGATGCTCCAACCACACGAGTGGAGATTGGATCCGTTGGTGGTTCAACAGATCTTTCTCAGGTGGGGCCTCCCCACCATGGATCTGTTTGCCAGTCCTCTGAACCGGCAACTTCCTAGATTCTGCTCTCGACACCCGCATCCTCTCAGAGTAGCGGCGGATGCTTTTCTGATTCCATGGTCCACGGGCTTCTTATATGCCTTTCCTCCCATGCCACTAGTGTCTCGGACGCTCTTCAAGGTTCTCAGGGACGGAGCCTCAATGATCCTGGTGGCTCCCCGGTGGCCGAGACAACCCTGGTTCCCGCTTCTGCTGCAGCTGGCGGTGGACACTCCTCTTCCTCTGGGGTTTCAACCCGATCTCCTGCCACAGGATCAGGGGACTCTCCTACACCCCAACCTCCGGTCCCTTCATCTGATGGCCTGGCTGCTGAAAGGGTAGTTCTTGCTCCCCTCCTGCTGCCTCGGGAGGTTGAAGAGGTCGTCTTGGCCTCCAGGCGGCCATCCACCCGGAAGTCCTACGCTCTTAAGTGGCGTCGCTTCTCCGTGTGGTGTGCTCAGCAGTGTGAGGATCCTTTCTCCTGCTTGGTGGCAGTGGTCTTGCAATATTTGCATTACTTCTCCAACCTTGGCCTTAAGTCCAGCTCTGTCAGGGTCCACCTCAGTGCTCTTTCTGCGCATCACGCACCGGTGGACGGCAGGCCTCTTTCCAACCATCCTTTGTTAGCTCGTTTTCTCCGAGGCCTCCTTCTCCTTAAGCCTCCTTTGCGCCTACCAGCCCCAGAGTGGGATGTGAATGTGGTCTTACAGCGGATTACCTGTCCGCCCTTTGAACCTATGGCTACCTGCCCTCTTCGTTTTCTCTCCTGGAAAACATTGTTTTTGGTAGCCCTTACCTCTGCTAGGTGCGTTAGTGAACTGCAGGCCCTAGTGTCAGATCCTCCTTACACTAGATTCTACAGAAATCGGGTAGTCTTACGGACTCACCCTAAGTTTCTTCCAAAAGTGGTTTCTCCTTTTCATCTCAACCAGGAGGTGGTTCTTCCGACCTTCTTTCCCAGGCCGCACGCCAGCCGGGCTGAAATGGTCCTGCATACCCTGGACTGTAGGAGGGCCTTGTCCTTCTACCTTGACCGTACGCGGGAGCATCGGAGGGCTGTTCAGCTCTTCGTTTCTTTTGACCCCAATAAGTTGGGGCTGCCTGTCTCCAAGCGTACTTTGTCCATATGGGTTGCTGACTGTATCGCTTGGGCTTTTGGGGCAGCCGGCCTCTCGTTGGAGGGTCGAGTCACGGCTCATCGTGTTAGGGCAAAGGCTGCGTCAGTGGCTCATCTCCGCTTTGTTCAGTTGGCAGACATCTGCCGGGCCGCTACTTGGTCTTCAAGCCAGACCTTTGCGGCCCATTACTGCCTGGAGAGGGCGTCCCGCAGGGACAGTGCTTTCGGACAGGCAGTCCTCCATAATTTCTTTGAGGTTTAGGCAACTCCTACCCTCCGGCCCTGGTGTTGGGCTACCGGTCGGGTGCGTTTTCAGAGAAGATTCCTTCTTTCTGTGCTACTGAGCTAGAGGGAGCTCATTTTTCCGCTTGAGGTCTCCGGTAGCCTTAAGCTAGGGAGTCCCATATGTGAGGACTGACTTCCTGCTTGGTCCTGGAGAAAGAGTAGTTACTCACCTGTAACAGGTGTTCTCCAGGAGCAGCAGGAATCAGTCCTCACAACCCTCCCTCCTCCCCTTGGAGTTGCAGTCCTATCATTTCGTTTTTGCTAATTTTTTTTGCTGTCTTTTAGCTATGTCATCAGACTGAGGAAGATGGCACCCTTGGGCGGGAAGGGGACCGCGCATGTGCGCTGCAATTCCCAAAGGCTTTCTTTGAAAGCTGGGGAACTTGCTCCGCGAGGGCTCCGTCGGCGCCGACGTCACCCATATGTGAGGACTGATTCCTGCTGCTCCTGGAGAACACCTGTTACAGGTGAGTAACTACTCTTTACAGGTAAGTAACTGTGCTTTCTCAGAAGGATTGTGGTTTCTTAAGGTGGGTTTGGGCAAAGATCCAGGTGTGCCTTTTTATGTCTGTCTTTGAGCAGTGGGGTCCTCCTTGGCCTTCGCCCATGAAGTCCTTTTTTTGTTTAGTGCATGGCATATAATGCGGGTTGAAACCACCACTCCAGATTGCTCCAGGTCAGCCTTAAGCTCTTTCGATGTTATACGTGGTGTTTTTCCAACAGTTCACACTAACCTGAAGACTTCTTGGATTAATTTTCCTCTTCCCACTACTTTCTGGGAGATTCTTTACAAGAACCCCAAATCTTTGGGAATGGTCCTATACCCCTTTGAAGTTTGATTTTTGATGATAATGGCTTTTCTGATGGTCTTAGGCAGCTGTCTTGTCTTCATTGTTGTGAAAATGAAACAGGAAATGAATGTGGCCATTTTAAACATTAGAACCATTATTCATTGGTTGATTCAAGTTAAAAGAGTACTGACGGTTGATTTTACTGCATTGGGAATGTGGTTCTTCTATTCAAACAGATTTGAATTGTTTATAAGGATGCCAATAATCATGTTCTACAATTGTTCAAAAAAGACCTCCAATTTGGCCTACCATTTGTTTTGGGTTTGTGATATGTGTCAATAATCAAGTCCTGGCAATGTCCCATTTTTTATACTATTTCCTACTATTTCCTTTTTAAATCTGTCTTGTTTTATTTGTTTCTTTTATGTATCAAAATATGTGTGCATATATAATCCAAAGCCATTTCATTGCACACTTTTTTAGGAGATATTGGACATTAAGGGGTTGAACTGCAAGCGTGCCAATAATGTTGACCACAACTGTATGAACGGAACATACTGATATGCCCATTACTCTTTCAAGTACTTTGCTAGGAGCAGTCCAGCTTTGTTGTTTGCAGTATAGTAGATGGCATTATGTAAAAACAGTTCCTACTGGGCGGATTTGCTGCACTTACTATTGTAATGATATTTCTGCTGCAACAAACGGGGCAGCACTGAAGGTTCCCCCTCCTATATATGCATATGCTCGAGATCTAAAATCTTTTGCTCTAGTGCTAGCAACAGGGAAGCAACCTCTCTGCATTTCCAGGCCGATAATCTCGCCTCTCGAGGAGACGTTGTAGGCCTCCCAAATAGTCAGGCAGGATACTTCATCAGTTGCATTCCTTGGAAAAAATTCAGAGGTGAAGTCTATGATACGCTGAACAAAGCCGGAATCTGCAAGCAAACTGTTATTTAGCCTCCATGTTACAGACTGAGCCCTCCTCAAATCCCAGTGAAGGATGATGGAGACAGCATCATGGTCCGTAAGGAGTATGGGATGGATCTTGATATCCTGGAGCGATGCCACCAAACCTTTGCTCAACAAAAGATAGTCTGACCTAGAATAAGAGGCATGAGGATGTGAATAGAAGGTGAAATCTCCACCATTCAGATGCCAAGGCCTCCACGGGTTCACCAAAGCTGCTATCTCCATCAAATTGCATTGTTCCCCAGTGCCTTAGAGGGGGAGGCCATACAAGTGGACTGTCTGTCTAAAGTAAGGTCTAGAATTTTATTAAAATCACCTGCCACTATAATTTATCTGTTGCCATGTTCCAATAGAAGAGCTGAGAGGGAGGTGAAGAAAGATGGGTCATCAACATTTGGAGCATATACATTAAGCAAGATGAGATGTCTGCTAGCCACCAGTACATCTAGCAGTAACCATCTGCCCCCCTGGGTCAGCCAACCGATGTGAGATCTGTACCTGGAGGGACTTACAAAAGAAGATGGAGACCCCATATCGTTTGCGGACAATGAGTGCATAAACGTGTTCCCCCAACCAGTCAACTTTTATCTTGGTGCATAAAAAGAGGAGCATGTGAGTTTCTTGTATAAAAAAAAATGTATATCACACCGTTCTTTTTTCAAATAGGTGAAGGCCTTCATATATTTTATGGGATGATTAAGTCCCTTAACTTTATAAGAAATAAGTTTCAAGTTATTCATTACCCAGTTTCAGCTGAAAGCAAAATATTTATTTATTTAGCCAGATTTGTATACCACTTTATCCTTCAATCAAAGTGGTTAACGATACAATTTTGGATTTACATAGAACAGAAGGGAAGGAAGGTCTGGGGGGCGGAGCCTGGTGTCCAGCGGGTTAGACGCTTCGCGCTGAAGCTCCCGAGGGGCCTACTCAGAATCCTGACTTAATATCTGCATAAACTTAATATCTTACTCCGAACTTACCGGGGTGCCTTGGGGGGAATGGCGGCCCACAAACCAGTGCACTTGGACTTCGGGTCTCCCTCTTCTTCACATGGAAAACGCTCCAAAACAGAGTTGTCTTCTCCACCAAAGATGGTTTCACTTCGGGTAAGCCCCGAAATGCAACAGGAGATTTTGGAGGAAATACGTGGTGTGAAGGAACTGGTACAGTCCAACGGAGAAGCGCTCCGAGCCATGCGAGAAGATTTCGGTATGCTTCAGGACCGGCTTGAAGGTCTTTCACTACGGCTGGACAACATGGCGGGGGTCCTCGATTCGCACGCGGTGCGCTTGGTGAATCTGGACAAGGCTGAGCGTCAGATACAGTATCTTCAAAAAGAGTTAGAGGATTGCAATAATCGAGCCCGTCGCAACAATGTAAGGCTCATAGGAGTACCAGAGGGGGCGGAAGCAGGAAATATCAGAGAATTTTTGGTCAAAACTCTCCCCTCCTTGCTGAAGATTACCTTTTGCAGAGATCTGGAAATTGACCGAGCATATCGTGCTCCTACCAACATCGCACTCAATCGGACGACCCCCCGGCCCATTATCTTTCGTTTACTGAGGTATCAGCAAGTTGAGCAAATTTTCAAAGCTGCCCGGGTGATACCACATCTGCAGTTTGAAGCTCATAAAGTTTCTTTTTTCCCCCGACTTGGCAAAGCCCACAGTTGATCGGCGGAAGGGACTCCTTGCTTTTCGACCTAGACTTCAACAGTTACAGGCTCGCTTTGGCCTCTTATATCCAGCGAAGCTCAGAGTGACTCTCCATAACCAAACTAGAACCTTCGAAGATCCTGCTCTGCTAGCAACATTTTTAGATTCCAAAGAGGCAGACCAGATGCGCTAAGTCAACAATTCGGATGGACCCCGCTGGAACTGTCCGCCATTTTGAATGGCCCGATGCAGTGATCATTGCCTGGAATAGAGACTGCCTGGACCTTTCTTTCTTTTATATCTGCCTTTCTTGGTCTCCTTTTCCTCCATGATGTGCACCGCGGTTGGATTCGGAGCACGCACAGCTGTGCCGGTTATATGTTTCAATTTAGGCCTTCTCTGGGGCTTCACCCCGCAGACTTCAGGTCGCCAGTAATTTCTGGGGTTTTGCTTCTTCTCTAAGGCACTTCGGTGCTTCTACTGTTATATAGGGCGCTTCATGATTTTTTCTTGGCTTATTTTCTATCATATCGTGTGTACAGTCATTTATAGTTGATATGAGGGACATTGCGCAATTCGGTGCGCCATCATGTCTCTATCTCAGAATGTTTGACTTTGTTGTATGGCCTTATGTAAGTTCTTGTCACTGAACGTAAGAGGCATTAATAGTCCAATCAAAAGAATGACCATCCTTAGTTATTTTAATCACGACCATACTGATTTAGTGTTTCTTCAGGAAACCCATTTCACCTCTGTTGAACCACTGAAACTTACTGCTAGACCTTATAAGGTGGCTGCCTATTCTCCCGCCGTTTCCAAGCGGTGTGGGGTGGCCATCTTGGTTGAGAAATCTTTGCCAACCACTGTAATGGATACTAACTTTGATGGGAAGGGTAGCTGGGCCTGTGTTTATTTTAAGGTTGGAGATAGTGAATTTACGTGTATTTGTATATATGCTCCGAATGTGGATGACCCTATTACTGTTACTCGGCGGTGACTTCCATCAAGTATTTGATCCTTTGATAGATAGACTGCCGCCTAGAACGAGTGGTCCGCCCAAGAGTCTTTATACCCTGCCAGCTCTGATAAAAGATTTTGTGTGAGTAGATATATGAAGCTGTTTCACCCCTCTGACTCAGAGCTCACCTTTTCTCAGCCCCCCTATCACTCACAATCTCGATCAGATTTTTTCTTATCTCTTCAGTACTGCTATCCCAAGTGGACATATACTCCTGATAGGTTAGCCAATTGGAATGACATCCAGAGCACTTGATGCAGGACATGCCATGTGGCCTTTGGTTCACTAAACTCCTGTTAAGTATGATGGTCCTGCATTACAGTATTACTGGAGTCGGGTCTGGGGTCGTCTTCATTCTACTTTATATTTTCCAGAATCCCTCTCTTGGAAGATTGTGGGGCTCCGCTCAGTTGCGGGGATCCCCTCTCTTCCTAAATTGGCTTACTTCCTCTTAGCCTTTATGCTGGGTATTGCTATTTCCTATTTCCTTAATCACGAAATATTGGGAAAATAGCTCTTTTTTGAGCTCTAATGAATGGTGAATCATATCTGTCTTTCTTGTAAATATGCGCAAATACCTTGTATGTCAGCCTCTTCCGTTTAAACTATTCACTATTGGTCTTGCTAGAAGACGCTCAACGATTATGTTCAAACTATTCAATGCTCTCAGTTGACTGTTTGAATCTGTATTAATCTCTGTCACATACTCATCCGGTATCATAGATTTTACTTCTGTTTGTTTGATGTACAATAATTGTTGTATGTAAGCGCTTATATGATGATTCTTATCAGCTTAGAGAAGAAGCATTGGGGTGGGGGGTAATTGGGGTTGCTTTCTTTATTGTATGTGTGTATTTGTTTCTTTTGGTGTGTTGTTACTTTTGTTTGTTGCAAAATGAAAATAAAAGTTTAAAAAAAAAAGAACAGAAGGGAAGGGGTGACAAGACATACATATAGACATAGATTAATTAGTTCTTTGCTCTATCTCATACGTCAGTGGAGCATGAGTTCTTTATATCCCACAATCATAGACGTCTGTGAATAATAGTGTCTTGAGGGATTTGCGGAAATCCTTGATGTCTTTTATGGCTCTTAATTCATCCGGAAGGGAATTCCAGAGTGCAGGTGCTGAGAATGATAAGGCTCTGTTGGAGGTAGCTTGTTTAGTTTTATGGTGCCCTGAAGGTAGGTGAAGCTTGTTCATACTCTTAGATCATCTGGGCCTTATAGAGTCCTTGGACAATAATCTGTAAAGGACATCCACTGACCATAGGTTAATAATCTTGAATATGTTCATGGTTGTCTTAAATCTCACCCATGCAGTTATTGGTAGCCAGTGCAATTGTTGGAGTATAGGTGTAATATGTTCATGCTTGGCTATGCACATAATGATGCGTGCTGTGGTGTTCTGTACTAATTGAAGTGGGTGTATAGATTTTATGGGCAGACCCTGATATAATAAGTTTCCGTAGTCTAAAATTGGGATAATGACCGCTTGACATATGATGCGAAAATTATTATGGCTGAGGATCGGTTGAAGTCTGCTGACGAGCTTCAATTGCTGATGCGCCTTAGCAGCGGTTTTATTTATATGTGATTGCAGGTTCAGATTTTTATCCAAGATGACGCCCAGATATTTCACTTTGTCTTTTAGAGATATTGTTCTGTCCAGAATACTAATGGCTGAAGGTGGGTTGCAGTTAGAGCTACTGGAAATGAACATGGCCTCTGTTTTGTCAAAATTAACTTTCATGTTGTTGTCAGCGAGCCACTTAATCATTTCTTCAAGGCACCGAGTAATTGGGGTTGTATTCAAATCAAATGCATCTATTGGTGCATATACCATAATGTCAACAGCATATAAGTGGTAATATATTTCATGACTTTTGATAACGTCACATATGGGCTGAATGTTTAAATTGAATAGGATGGGCGAGAGTGCTGATCCTTGAGGTATGCCCTGAGTGATGGGGAACTGTGTAGATTTTCTTTGTTCACATTTGACTTGTGTTCTGTCCATCAGATAGGAAGTGAACCATTTTAGTGTGTTATTATGTAGTCCTATCTCTTGAAGGCGATTCAACAATAAGGAGTGGGACACCCTGTCGAAAGCTGCAGATATGTCCATGAAAACTAGAAGGAAACCATTTCTTGTATTATCTAGGCCCTTGAGTAAGTTGCCAGAGAGGGATGTGAGTAGAGTTTCAACATTGTGTTGTGGCTTGAAGCCATGTTGATGGGGGTCTAATGGGGCATGCAGATCGGTATGATCCTGTAGTTGTCTTTGTACTACTTTTTCAATGATCTTCGATATGAATGGAAGACTAGAGATGGGGCAGTATGACTTTGGGTCAGTGGTGCTTAGCCTTGAGTTCTTAAGGATAGACCGTATCATTGTATGCGTAAGTGTTTGTGGTAAGTATCCTTGTTGTAGGGATTCGTTTACAATTTTGTGAAGGTGAAGACCTAGTTGGTCCTTAGCATCTTTGATCCATTCCAATGGACAGGGGTCAGAAGGAGATGTTGTCGTGTTTAGAGTGTTGATAATGTCCACTATGTGTTTGACTGTTGGTATACTAAAGTCGTTCCAGGGGTGATGGATCTCTGCCCAATTAGAGTAGCATATCAGAAGTGAGTGAGTGATTGTTTGATTGGTGTGTTTGTTTATTATGTAGTTTGCAAATTCTTGGGGGTCAAGCTGATTGGTTGTTTGTTGATGGTTGTCTTTAGTGAGTTTTTGAACAATATTGAAAAGTTCTCTAGGTTTATTTGCTGCTTTCATGATGACTTTAGTGTGATGATGTTGTTGTTTGTGATCATTTATCAATTTGTTCTATTTTTGCTGTTCAGTTCTGTATTGATGTAAGGTTTCTTGTGATTTATTTTGTCTCCATTTCCTTTCTAGTCGTCTGAGTATGCGCTTGGCTTCTCTAATTAGATTGAAGTACCAAGGGGCATTACTACTTCTATGCGTGTATGATTTAACTTTGCTTGGAGCTGCAGCTGCTTTAGATATGGCGTGGTTCCATATATCTATAGTTCGATCTAGATTTTCACATTTCTGAAACACTTGTGGTATTATTTGCTCTAAGAATGCTTCTTTATTGTAGGCTCTGAACCTTCTTGTATGTTTTTTTCTTCAATGGGTTGCTTTGGGGTTGTTAGGTGTAGGGTGACTGCAAGGGTATGGTGGTCTGACCAAGGGACTAGTGTGGAAATTAAGTGTGAGAAATGATTCAATTTAGAGAGTTGAGTTGGAATGAAGATAAGGTCTGGTGTAGTCCCATGGATGTGAGAGGGAGCATTGACCATCTGTCTGTACTCGAGTGCTTCCAGTGCTTTAATAAATGCTTTAGTATCTTTGCCCGGTGCAGAGATAAGGTTGTAGTCTCCCAGGGCTATTAGCGGTTTATGCTTGTAGCTGAAAGTGCAAATTGACTGAAGTATTGCCGATAGGTGTTCAGTTTTAGTATTAGGGGGCCTGTATGTGAGACAAAAGCTGACATAATGGTTTGAAATAATCAAGGTGCTTGATTCAGCTGAGTTGCTCGTGGAAATAACATTAAATTTGTAGTGTTTTCTGGTCAATATAAGTACCCCTCCACCTCTCTTGCATGTTCTGTGGCAACAAAAAGCTGTGAAATCTGATGGAGTAATTTAATTTAGGACGACTTGATCTGTCTCTGTAAGCCATGTCTCCGTATGTAGTCATGGATGGTATATGGCTTATTTTTAATTGATCTGGCATTTATTAATGCACAGTTAATCGCAGAGGTAAGGATGGGGTTACAGTGCCTCCTATCCATGCAAACCTCTTTAGCTCTCATGCATGCTGTCATCATCCAGTCTACCATACACACTAGTCTAACTCTCCCATTCATCTATCCAAAAATACAGAAAGAAAAAATCAGGCCTCTGCAACAGGCAGAGGCCGAAAACAAGCTTCCAATGTTCAACAGGGAAGGAGGGGGGGCAGGGTGGAACCATACCACTGGGAATGTCAACAAGCCACCACCAGGCTCCATCCGCGACCAGAAGGAGAAGGAACACTCCGGCAACAATCCACATACACACCATACATTAACAAAAGCCATTGCCAAGGAGCACAAACACACCACTCAGTCGCAAAGTCTCGTATAATATAACTTGCCCTCAAATGGACAGCTAGCAGATGGGATAGTGAACAAGACCGTCATCTGGAGCAAGTTTGTCCAAATTCTCAAGTTGACGAGTTCCATAGTGAGGGCATGCATTTTGGAACTTTTCTTCATCACGAGCAAAGAAAGTAGTGACCTAAGCCCAGGCACACACAACTGGTTCAAATCATGCAATGGTTCTCAATAAAGTCTTGCAGTTTGGAAGGATGTGTGAACCAAGGTGTTTATTTCTGTAGGTTACTTACATTCATGCAGGATAAACATCCTGTATTGTGCTCCCAGATCACGAAGTAGGCCCTGCATAGCCAGCAGCTGTTTTCTCTTCGAGGCCATAGAGCACACCAAGTCTGGCACAAATAAGATATTATGGCCCTGTATCAGCAACGATGCTTTGACATGAGCGACCCGTAAGATTAGTAAGGTCTGTTGATATCACAGCAGCTTAGCTACAATGGGGCGAGGCTCCTTATCAGGGTTGATAGCCCGGGATGGAACCCTGTACAGTCTTTCAAATTCCAGCAGCATTTGAAATTGAAGGCCTAAGAGCTCAGGTATCATATGTTCCACATAGGCAATGATATCCGCTCCTTCAGAGCCCTCAGGTAGGCCACACATATATTATTGCAACGGTTTCAGTTAGCAAGGTCTTCTAGATCCAGCTGTAACCGGGCTATCGCTGCAGTGTTCTTCTCTATCTGACCGCATTGGGCCTCCAGTTTACCCGTTCTTTCCTCCAGTGCTGTAACTCATCGTTGAGATTCAAGCAATTGTCCATTCAGTGCTTCCAGTTTGTTTTAAATGGATTTGGTCGCATGAGGTCTTTTAACTGTAATATTTCCATCATCATGGGATCAGACTCTGTCTTCATGTCTTTGGGCGCCATTTTCTCTGGCGTTGCTGGACGAGACTTGTTGGATTTAAGCCCAGACACAACAATATAAGTACTTTCATTCTTGGCAGTTTTGCTCGTGGTCATCTCTGCAATAGTTGTAATAACTTGATATCGTTGGGGTAATCCAAACAAAGTGAGAATCTTGGTATTGAGCCTGAAGACAGATGGAACTCACACTGCGTGTGACTACTCTGTTTGGGCTCCACAGTGCCCCTATGCCCTTGCTATCTGCCTTGATCTCACTGCCGCTTTCATCCTGGTAGATCACATCTACTTGCATGCCTTTATGATATTGATCTCTGTTAAACCATTTTTGTTTGGTTCACCTCTTTTCTTAGTAACCATTCTTGCCAAGTCCTCATACATAATTCACCCTCTGCTCCCTACTCATTACCATGTTTTGTCCCACAGGGGTTGGCTTTATCACCCATATTGTTTAATATCTTTCTCAGTCCTCACTCATACAATCCCTGGGTGTTACATTCTACATGTACGTGGATGATATTCTGCTCCTTGCACACATTGAGAGTAAAGCCCCTCATCTCTCCATAATTACTGCTGCGCTTGACACTATCTCCTGTTGACTCCATAACAACGCTTTAAAGCTTAACCCTCAAAAACTACAGCCACTTGGATCACAGGCTGCAAATCTGCACCATCCCTGGCTCCTTCCTTTGGCTCCTCCACCATCACCTTATATTCATCCTTTAAATACCTCTGAGTTTATATGAATATGGAGCTTTTCTTCTGTTCTCACATCAGCCACCTCACCCAATCAGCTTTTACCATGCTACGCAGGTTCCAGGCCCTTTGCCCCCTCTTTGACCAAGCAGCTCAAACTACCCTCCTCCTCGGAACCATTATCACATGACCAATGTAACATCATCTTTACAGGCCTTCTTCACCTTCAACTAAAATGACTTCAAATTATATAGAATACAGCCATCCATGCTGTCACTTCATGCCAGAAAATGTGACCATATAACACCTCTGTTCATTCAGCAACACTGGCTCCCTTTCTCCCAACAGATCCACTTTAAAATTCTCACTCTTCCACACAAGGCCCTACACAACCAAGCCCCACAGTGCTTCTCCTCTCTGACTATTCCTTATGTATCCCCATGCTGTCTGTGCTCTCTCCATGACAATCGTCTGGTCTTCCCCTCCCCATCTCAGGCAAAATATGATTCCGCTCGATGCTTTCTTCTTTGTCAACCCCTCTTTCTGGAACTCTCTCCCCTTCAATATACACCTTGAACCTTCCTTCCCTAAATTCAAAACCCTCCTAAAGACCCACTTGTACACACAGACGTTCGATGTTGATGTAACCAAAGGATGCTGCATGAACAAACAGCCATAATACTGTCCTCAATGTATTTTAATGTTGCATGATCCAAAACTTACTGATCTCTCGCTCTGATCTATTTACCTTCCTCTTTCCTGTCATTAAATGGTGTTCCTTTCCTTTCCTTTTTGATTTGATTAGATTTCTTTTACATTTTGTAAACTACTCTGTTTGCTTTGCCAAGGGCAGTATATCAAACCTCAATAAACGATAAATGATGGTTCTGAGTGTACCGCACATCTAGAGGCCAGCCTTGCAAAGCCAATATCCAGGAGGTAATTTGGCTGCTAGAAACCTGCCCAGACTTTATACGGTTACTACCCAGGAAGTTGACGGAGTGATGACTGGTCTCCACTATCAACCTCTCCCCATGGACGTAAGTGTGGAGGTGCTGGACCGCCCAAACGGTGGTCAATAAGCCCTTTTCACAGTCTGAGTACTTCTTTTCGACCTCTGCCAAAGCTTTGCTGGCATATGCTACAACCTTCTTGTCTGTGTCATGTTTCTGGTACAGGACTGCACTCATGCAGACTTGGATAAATCCCAGCTCTGGGAAGAAGACTTTCCCCCCCTTCGGGGTAGGCCAAACAGTGCGGGTCTAACTTAAGGCCTCCTTTAACTGGTTCATGGCAGTCTCTTGCTCAGGTCCCTACACCCAAGTTTCCCCCTTCCTCAGGAGTTTGACCAAAGGATGAGATATCTCGGTATACTGGTCCACAAACTGCTGGGAATAGTTGCATATCCCTAGGAAAGAGCATAGCTTGAAGATATCCGCTGGTCTCCTGAGCTGCTGCAGTGCCACTATCCTCTTTTTTCTAAGGCTGTGGAAATTTCGTAGCCAAGATAATTGAGGGACTTCCTACACCAGTGGCCTTTAGTCATTAACAGCTTGGCTGTATCTTCTTGCAGCTGCTGGAACACATGCTCTAACTTCACCAAATGAGCTTCAAAAGTTGAGCTTTTAATGAGGATATCATCCACATAGTCCAAAGTCGCTCGGGCGGCTGCATAGGAGAAAGCTTTATGTAAGATATTAAAGTCAGCTGGAGCATTCAGATACCCAAATGGGGTTCAGTCCAGCTTTTCTGCATAGGACCAAAAGTGAAAACGAGTTTGTTGGTCTTCATGAGCAACTGGGACTATCCAGAAACTGGAGACCAGATCCAGGCTAGTGAAATATTGGGCCCCCTTAATGGTGGCTAGGTTTTGGTCCAGATGAGCCATAGATCAACCTATTTGTTCAGGGTGTGATAACCAATCGCGATCTACCAGTTTCCTGACTGTTTTAGCAGGGACAACAGAGGATTATGGTAAATGCTGTTGCACTGTTGAATAATTCCTTGGGCTTCCAAGGTACTAATAATTTACTGTACTGCTTCATAGGAGGCAACGGGAATTTTGTACTGGTGTACAAAGGCTGGTTTGCACTGTGGCTTGGTGGGATACCCTGGTGACATATAAGTCTGTCAGGCCACAATCATAGGCATTGGTGGCAAAGAGGCCCTGAAACCAAAGGAATAGCTCCTTCAACCGGGCTTTCTCCTTTTCCCTGGTACAGGCATCAGCCTGTTCCAGATGACTCTCGACTAAGTCCTCGAACCCCATCTGGGGCATGGGTGCTGGTATGTCTACCTGATCATCTATCCCTTGCGAAACTGTCTGGAGGACGAGTGTCTTTTCCATGATGGTGGTGGCTGCCTCAATCTGGGATTTCCCAGAATCAGATACTTCTCTTGTTAGGACTATACAGTCTGCTTCAATTTTGATTTAGACCTTAGTGTTTTGAGTTTCATGAGACCAGAGGTACTGGAGTGTCACCAGGACTCAAGGTCTGGTCCTGGCGGTAGCAAGAGGCTCATCCTCAGGCCCGACCTCCATTCCAGGATCCCTTCGTCCAATCACAGGTAGATTCAACTCTACATCTGGGAAGGACAATCCAATAAAGAACTCAAAGGGTTCGCTGCCAGGCAAGGTTACAGCCTCCGGGCCTAGGTTTGTAACCAGGAAATACAAAGGATCTCCAGTTACCTCCACACACGGCATGGTCTGGATGGTGAGACCCAACTCACAGGTGCAGCTGTTGGTTGTACCTGGGTTTAGTCAAGTCCGTTTGCAGCAGTACATAAGAAGAACATAAGAAATGCCATACTGGGTTAGACCAAGGTCCATCATGCTCAGTAACCTGTTTCCAACAGTGGCCAATCCAGGTCACAAGTACCTGGCAGGATCCAGCTTCATTGCATGTCCCCTAGTCTTTCTACTTTTTGATGGGGCGACCAGAATTGCACACAATATTCAAGATGCGATCACACCATGGAATGATACAGAGGCATTATAATATCCTTTATTTTATTCTCAATTCCTTTCCTTATGATTCCTAGCATTTTATTTGTCTTCTTGGCCGCTGCTGCACACTGGTCGGAGGGCTTCAATGTGTTATTCATGATGGCACCTAAATCTTTTTCCTGGGTGGTGGTTCCACAGTTTGGGTTGTTCATTCCTAGATGTATAATTTTGCACTTGTCCATTTAAATTTCATCTGCCATTTGAACAATGGCAATTTATCAAAGTCCTCTTGCAGTTTTTCACAAGCCTCTTGGGGTTTTCACAACTTTGAATAATTTTGTGTTATCTGCAAATTTGACTACCTCACTCGTCGTTCCCTTTTCAAAGTTATTTAGACATATATTAAAAAGCAGCGGACCAAGCACAAATCCCTGGGTACTCCACTATTCATTTTCTCCATTGGGGAAAAATGGCCATTCAGCCCTACCCCCTGCTTTCTGTCTTTTAACAAGTTCCTGATCCACAATAGTACACTGCCTCCTATCCCATAACTTTATAATTTCTCCAAGAGTGTCTCATGAGGGACCTTGTCAGAGTCTTTCTGAAAATCCAAATACACTATATCAAATGGCTCACCTTTGTCTACCTGTTTATTCACACCTTCAAAAAAATATAACAGATTAGTAAGACAAAACTTTCCTTAGCCAAAGCCATATTATTTTTCTCCCATTAAACCATGACTATCTACATGTTCAGTAATTTTATTCTTTATAATGGTTTTTACCATTTTTCCTGGTACTGATGTCAGGCTCACTGGTCTGTAGTTTCCCGGATCACCCCTGGAACCCTTTTTAAAAATTGGAATTACATTGGCCATTCACCAATCTTCAGGTACTATAGATGATTTTAATGATAGTTCACAGATTAATAATAGTAGGTCTACAATCTCATATTTCAGTTCTTTCAACACCTTTGGCTATATACCATCCGGTCCAGGTGATTTGGTACTCTTCAGTTTATCAAATAGTTGTAATATATCTCCCTGGCTTATTGATATTTTGGTGATTATCACCGAGTGCTTCAAGGAGTGTTCAGGGTAACCTTAGCACCTGCATCTATCAACCCCTCACGAGGTAAGACCTTCTGTACCTGGACAGGAATGGAGTACTGGTGTCCCTGAGGGTGGAGGTTACCTGAGAAGTACTTGTGCCACTTGATGCTCTCAAATCTGGAGTTGTGGGTTCTTCCTGGATCGAAGAGCTGAGACTGGTATTGGACTCGGTATCGGTGTCAGATTCCAGTGCATCAGGATGGCATATAGGTGATACCTGGTGAGAAGAAACAGCTTTGGTTAGTCATTGATAGCTCCCGGTGGGAGAGAATGCCCTGGACCGGCCTCGGTGAAGTGTGCCAGTGAAAGGGCCATCCTGGATTCTGCTTGCAAAGCTGGGGCACGCCTGGGTTCCAGGATCCATCAGCCCTTGGCGTGGGGAAGTCGGTAGGCTGAGCTGGTCCAGCTGCTGCTGAATAGCTTGCAGCCGGTCCTCCAGCATCAGGTACCAGTGGGCACCCTAGGGCTTCCTACCCCGCCACCATCTCTTATTAGGGCTCTGGTCACCATTTTGGCCCCCAGCTCCCTTTGATGGTGTGGTATCTTTATCTTTATTAGACATTTGATATACTTCTCAGGCAGCCCTGGCATCAGAGCAGTATAACACAGCCACTATGTTATTAAACACCTGCTGTTCCACGTGTTCTGCCTCTGCGATTCGGGGTGTATCTTCCACCATCACTGCACCCCCTTCTTGCCTGCTTTAATACTTCTTGGATCTCTACAACAATTGTCTTGGTCTTCTTTCAGAGCAAAGTATGTAAATACACCACTGTAGAAATAATTGCCCTAAATTAACATTCACTCAACGTGGTAACTATTTCGTCTGTGGAAAATACTCTTCAACCACAAGTTTAATCATATGCTCAGAGCGTCTCAGACTCAGTGGCACTCGAATAGACGATATAATGAATATCAAATCGTAGCGCCAAAATAGCATAAATTACTGCTCTGGCAGGTAACTTTTTTTTGTTGTTGATATAAGATTGTCCCACAGATGAAATCTTTAAATTCTATCAAAAGGATAATGCTTAACTTCAAGTGCTCCCCAACGCCATCTTCTGGCGCCAATCCATGCGTTTCACTCTAAAATTTATTTTATTTATTTATTTTTATTTAACTGCATTTATATACCGCTTTTCACTGGGTCAGCGGTAAAAGGAGTATCTCCAGGAACAAGCAGGAATGAGTCTTCACATATGGGTATGTCGGTACCGACGGAGTCTGCGCGGGAACGCTTCCCAGCATCCAATCAGAAAGCCTTTGGAAGCATCCCAACACGCCTGCGTGCTGCCTTCCCGCCTTCCCAATTATCTCTCCTCAGTTTTCGTTTTTCCGCGGAGCCGGCAGGACGTCCTCCTGTCACCGCAGAAAATTCTTCTTTTATTTTTTAGTTTTCTTGTGGTCGTGACTGCCTTCCCCAACGCCACCGGTACCGCCGGTGTTTCTTTTTTCTTTTCTTCTAAAATTTTTCCTTTTTAAGGAATATTTTTTCCTCCTCAGTGTCTCACGGTTTCTCAGGCCTGTTAGGCCTCTCCTTTTCCTTCATGGAACCGCCAGCCACTATCCCCAAGAAATGTACAAACTGTGGCGGTACAAACTTATTTTTAGACACTCACAATTGGTGTCTAATCTGCTTGGGTCCTGACCATTTTCCTCCAGAGCCCTCTGGCAATAGTATTGTGGGAAGAAGTTTTCAACATCGAGTTCCCCTCGACACGTGGTCCCCATCCAACTTCAGGGCACCGACCATAACTTCTTCTACACAGGATCAGGTAACCCAAAAACAGTCTTTTAAGACTAGCCAGTCCTTGAGTGTCAGTTCTCATGCACAGCATAGAGATGCCTACGGCCTTGCCCTCGAGAAACCGCTGGCTTCACAACCCCGGTGGGAGTCTTTAGCCTCCAAAGCCTGTGTGGGGTTTCAGGTTGTTCCTGAGGTTCACCCCTCACAGAACATACCTGAGCCATGCCTGGTGGTGGCATCCGCTTCGAGCGGTACCGATACCCCGGCATCGGCAATGGTGTTGGATGAAACATTCCTCACCAAGGATCGTCGTCTGGCACCCTCGGTACCTACGGGGCCGTTGGATACGCTCCAGACTGACCTTCCAGTATCGGTACCAGTACCGATACTAGTACCGACGTCGGTACCCTCCAGACGTGCATCGATAGACTCGCTTCCTTTGATTCCGAGTCTGGAATCGATCTCTAGTCTGGAGGACTGGGTACTGACTCGGTACCGACACCATACGGTACCGAAGGCTCGGTTCCGATACTTCGGATCCGCAACTCTCGGTTTCTTCGATACCGTTAGAGTTGCCACCGGCTGGCCTTCCTCCACCGGTATCGGATACGGTACCGAAGTCGGTACCGGTATCCACATTACCATTGCTGTCGGTGCCTTCCATGCTTCTCTCATCAGGCTCGCTTCCCTCGATACCGAGTTTGGAATCGATCCCTAGCATGGACGATGCGCTACTGACTGTTGCTGGTCCCAACCTCCTGTGGTACCGGCCACCATCCTCTAAGGACCACCATTCAGGATCTTCTATTCCTATAAAGTTGAATAGATCTCTTGGTGCCAATGCTATTTCTTCAGCAGATCTAGCCTGTCCAAAATAATTTCCCTCTGGGGATTTTTCTTTTCAAGCTTTTCTCCTGGATATGGCAAAATCACTTACCATTTCTATACCTGGACAGGATCCTACACAAGGGAATACAGAATCCCTGTATATTCCTGGAAGAGCAAAGCAGAACATCATGCTTCCCTTGCATCATTCCTTGCAGGATCTCCTTCTACGAATGTGGGAAGCTCCTTTAAAGGTACCCCCACTTTCAAGAGCAACTGATCTTTTATATCAGGTGCCCCCTTCTCCAGGATTTCAAAAGACTCAACTTCCTCATCATTCCATTGTTGTAGAATCAGCACTGAGGCGGGGGAAAAGTACTAAAAAGCACTCTTCTTATCCGCCAGGTCGTGAGTCTAAGACTTTAGATGCCTTTGGACGCCCAACTTTCCAGGCATCCATGCTTTCAGCAAGAATTCTCTCATATATTTTTTATATGGGCTTATCTCTTGAGGAGGTCACAAATAAATTACATCTTTTGACTCCTTTTCTTCAAGAGCCCAAGAGTGCAGACTATTCCTCACTGGTTAGTCATGCTCAAAATATCTCTAGATTTCTTACTCGTGCTTCCCTAGACTCCTTTGAGTCTGTTAGCAGGACTTCTGCTATAGCTATAGGAGCACGACGTAAAGCCTGGCTCCAAGCTTCAGACTTGGACAAATGGGCACAAGTTAGATTGGGAAATACTCCTTGCACTGGAGAAAATCTCTTTAACAAGGAGTCTTTACTCCAGGTTGCTCAGTTAACAACTGACTGTCCTGTTTCCAGAGGCTGTTCTACGCCTTCTTCTTTCCCAGTTGGTAGGAAAGGTCCTGCCAAAATTTCTTCCCCTAGGGGAAGAAAATTGTATCCATCTTCTGCCCATCATACAGATGTTCCCAAACAGGGGAAACATCACCCTGGTCTGCAGAATCCACAACCTCAGCAGGGTCAACAAACCCAGCAGTCGCAGGGTTTCAAATAGATCATCATTGTCCCTCTTGGTTGGTGCTTGGAGTAGCAGTCTGCTTCTTTTCATTTGCAGTATCTGCACTAAATTTATTCTAACCTTCCTAGATATCTCTTCATGAGACATCTTTTCTTTAACTTTAAGAGTCTTTATGATGATCATGCCCATACTTAACAGGGTTTTCCTCTTCCTCTTGGAGGAAAGAGAACTAACAACTATTAATAAACAGTTGTTTTTACCTGTACTGGCATGTATCATCTCACCTGTCAGAGACTTCCTCCATAGTCAGTCTCTTTTAACTCTGTCTTACCTCCCTCTTACTATGACATTTGGTTTGTAAGAGGGACCCCTTTTACACTGGTAAGCCCTTATGGTCCTCTACCTGTTCTACCGGGGGATTCTCCCTTCTGGAGTTGTCCCCCCCCCCCTTTGTTACCTTAGGGCAGCCCATCAGACAATAGGAAATCCTACCAAGTCTGTTGTTTCTTTTTCCCAATCTAAAAGAGGGAGACGGAAAAGAAGTTTTCTCCGCTGCCCTGGTACGTTGCTGCAAATACAGCAATTCCTACTGGTTAAGCCACTGGTTCTGTCCATCACACAACCATGGATTCTCCTCCACTAGCACTCCTTCTAGCCTCAGTGCTAAGTCCCAAACAGGTTATCAACCTCGTTTGGGAAACCCTCCTATCACAGCCTGGTTGGTTAACTTCTATTCTTCCCCTCCCCCCTTGTCCTTGGCAGAATACTTGGTTACCTGCTGGCTTTCCACAGCCAGTCTTTCTTTTAACCAACCTGCAGCATGTTCTCTGCAACTCTACAGAGTAGCTTTGCACTATGGGCCCTTGCTAGAGAACATCAGTATCTTGCCTAGCAGATAACCCCAGATGGTTAAAAGGGGTTCCCCCAGTCATGTTTCCATGACTGGTGGGTATTTCCTACCCTTACCATCTCATCTTAAATCTCTTTTGAGACATCAGTCTCAGGCCTTTCATTACGTGAAAACCTACAGAAGGGCCAATTCCCTGGCTTGGCCCAAATCTCCTTTGGTCTTCTCGTCAGAGATAATTTTCTTCAATGGCAGCTAGAGGACGCCCAATACCCCTCTTGCCCTCATAGGCAAGTCACTAGGGTATCTTACTCCAATGGCATCCTCTATCCATTCTCCATATGGCAATTCTGGAGAAATTTGGACTCCTGCCTACAGTCTGAAGTTACCATCTGCCTTTTTCATGTAGGCCATCCTGGTTATTCGAATTCTGAAAAGAATCCAGACTTCTTCTTGTCAGGGAGCCCTCTCCTCTGACTCTGCCAATCATAACCAGGAAAAGAGAATTCTCTGTATATCTATTCAAGCAGGTATTCACCTTCTTGCTGTTAGATGAATCTTCCTCTCTCCCTTTATCCCTAGGGGGGATCAGCTTCTATAGACCTCTCTCCTTCCACATACCTGGAGATATGTGTCTATAAGTCTACATATTCATATATATATCTAAACATATATATATATATATATATATATATAATATGTTGTAATGGGGAAGACCCGTCCCTTGATATGGAGCTAGATGAAACTGAGGAGGTTACATCAGATTCTGACAGGCAAGCAAAACACATGGCTACAGGTTGCCAGGGGAGATGTAAACAAACTCAGTCACGAGTGCAGCAGCCCCGCCCAAGCTACAAATTATCCCCGTGCTCTGAGCTCAATAGTAGACACCTGGGTGGGGGAGGGGCGAAGCTAAGCCCTAAGGGAAAGGAAGATAAAGAGCACTCATTTGAATCAGGAACAGGAAGAAGGAGGACAAGAGAGAGAACAGAAACAGGAACAAGCGGAGGCTCGAGAACAAGCCCGGGAACAAGAACAGGAACAGACGTAAGAGAAGGAACGAGAGAGAGGGTGCAGAGGAGCAGAGCCATCAGCAGGTCTGAGAGCAGAGAAGCTGAATCTGACTCAAGCAGCCACGAGGACAGAGCAGAGAATGCTCCAGCTAGGGAGTTACAGAGAGGCCAAGCCCAAAGACCACAGGGAAGCAACTTTCGGTTAAAGCCTTATACTGAGGACCATTGGAGAGAGAAGCCATCCAAAAGGTCAGTTTGGGAGTGCCCAGAAACTCCGGTGAGAGAGAGGCACAGGCCTATGGACTTTGATAATGCTGAAGGAGCACTGCTAAGGAAACCTATTAGGCAGAAGCCTGAAGGTAAGCCCTTTAGAAGGGAATAGGAGAAAACTAGAGATACAAGTTTTCTCTGGGATTGCCACGCTCTCCAGGACTCTCGGTAATAATGATACCTGTTTTAAAGCTCTGTGTGATTGTGTTCCTACGTACCCAGTGGGGGAAGGGCTGGAAGATATGCAAATAGAATCTGTAGATGAAAGTGTAATTGGTGAACCCATGGATTGTACACTGTCCATAGCGGATAACATAGAGTCTCTACGCTGACTTGGATATACAAAGCTATATGCACAGCATTGAAAACAAAGTAAACCTTCGTGTCTTTAAAAGGAGCTGTTTTGTGAATCCTGTGTTAAAGGATGGTGTATTGAAAAGCTAGAAGAAAAAGAAGCTATTTTTCTTCTCTTCCTGAGTTAATTTCCTTATGCCAGAAAGTATGGATATTTTGTCTTAAGTTTTGTGCTTACCAATCCCCCGGGAAGGGGAAATAAAACCTAATTTGCTTTAAAACCACTCGATTACATCTATTTCTGTGCTTGGGGAGTGTGTGGGACTACATCACCCAGAAGGCAGTGCACTACTACGCCTGCATTGCCCCACTTCCCAGCCCAGGATATTCCCCAGCTTGGCCCTACTCTGCATGCCTTAGGACCCAGGGTAGACCACTGGTGACAAGATTGGCGTAGTTGTTGCGGATGTTTGGTGCAAAACAAGGACATTATAAAAAGGAAACTTCAAAAGACGCCAGCTTCAAAAGAAGGAAAAATTCTGCTGTCCTGGGAAGAGGGAAAAGACGGACTGGATTCTTTGGCAGCCTGACCTGGAGGACCCGAGAGACCTTTCTCAGTGCTGGAATCTGCACTGTGCTCAGGTAATAGTAGGTGGGCACGGGCGTAGAAGGATACTGTGAGAAAGGGGAAGAAATTATACTACAGCTAGGAGGCAGAGAAATATTTTTGTGTGCCGCACTTGGTGGGCCTGTCTCTTTTCTTCTGTCCCTCCAGGAATAATAACCCGAGATGGATCCCCAGGAAGTAATGGGCTGGATGAGCGCCCAATGGGAGAAGCAGAGCGAGCTGGCAAGGCTGATACAGGAGCGGAATACTGCAGCGATGCGTGCACAACAGCAGCCACTACTGACACTACTAGAGGCTTTGGTGAAGAAGTCTCAGGACACTGAGGAGACTATTACCTCAAGGGTTAAGGGGGTAGGACTACCCGACTGCAGTGCGCTAGCACTAGGACAGCTAACTGCCCAAGATAATTTTGATGATTTCACTGAGGCATTTGAACGTATTGCTGAGGCAGCTAAATGGCCGGTAGACCAGTGGGCCATAAGGTTCACCATATCTCTTTCGGGAGAGGCTTTGGCATCTAGCATCAAATTATCTAGAGGTGAAAAGAGTTGTAAAAGACAGGTTGGGATTGACACCCACCTATTATAAGCGTATGTTTAGGGAAGCCAAGCTAATGCCGAAAGAAACTCCTAAGGCTTTATTTCAGAGGCTAAAGGGATTGGCTGGAAAGTGGCTTGCTCCAGAGAGGAGATCGGTTGATTCCATAGTGGACACCATCATCCTGGAGCAATACTTAGAAGCCGTACCTCCTGAAGTGAGGGCTTTTCTAATGCTCCAGAACTGCCATTCCACTGAGGAAGCGGCCAACCTCACGGAGCGTTACCTTGAGGCGGAGTTGGCCGTGACCTCAAGAGGAAGTGTGTTGAAGGTGGCTGGAATTAATAACTTATGGAGATCAGAAAAGACCCTGAAAGTTAAGATATCTGGTGAACATATTGCAATGTCTTTTTCAAAAGGAAAATGTTATAAATGTGACCAGGTTGGACATTTCCGTAGGGAGTGCAAGTTGCGGACTGCCCTGGTGTCAGGGGGAGAGAGACACATAAGGGAGGGTTTCCTACTGAAGGTCCAAGTAGAGGGCATAGAGGCACTAGCACTGCTGGACTCGGGGGCAGACCAGAGCATGGTCTCGCAGAAATTATGGCAGACCATTAATGCCCATACCCGGATTGCCCCGAGTCAAGCAGATGGGCGAGTGAAAGTAAGGTGTGTGCATAGAGCGTCTTCCTATTACCCATTATATAAAGTGTCCGTAAAAGGGTTAGGTACTAGCGAGGAGGTGAAAGTGGCCATCGTACCTCGGCTCCCGCACAATGTTATCTTAGGGCGGGATTGGCCCCCATTTGTTAAAGAAATGGAGAGAGGCCTTAGTAAAAAAACAGACCCGGTCCCTATTCAAACCCTGGAAGAGACCCCAAGGACAAATGGGGTGCAGCAAGGGGGCCCAAAGACAGAAGCCCTAGCTAAGAAACTCCCTAGTCCCTTATTCGGAAAACCCCGAAAGACCAGTTTCCCGGTAAAGCCACAGGTGGATGCTGGGTCCTCAAAGGAGAAGAAGTTTGTTTTAAGATTCTGCAAAGTTTATCCCAAGGCTCACGGTCCGCAAAGGGCTTCTGACGCCGCCGCTGGCTATGACCTATTCAGCGTTGAAGACGTCATAGTCCAGAAAGGGGGAAAAACGCTTATAGATACCGGTTTACAGATACAAATTCCTGAAGGCTGCTATGGGCGCATAGCGCCTAGGTCTGGCTTGGCAGTCAAGCATTTCCTAGATGTTGGAGCCGGGGTAATAGACCCCGACTACCGAGGTGTCGTAAAAGTCTTACTCTTTAATTTTAGTAAAGAAGACTTTAAAGTTAAAACTGGCGAAAGGATCGCTCAATTAATTTGTGAGCGGGTAGGCTTCCCCGCAGTTGAAGAGGTGTCTTCACTAACCTCCACAAACTGGGGAGTAAGTGGTTTTGGGTCTACTGGGTTGGGGGAAGTAAAAAGCCTAACAGCTTTGGCTGAAGAAAAAAAGGAGGAAGACGTGGGTCCGCAACCGACTTACTGGAAAGAAAATCCGGAGCCCCGAATAGGCCCGGATCTGTCGCAGCAACAGCGACAGGAGTTAGCTCGGGTGTTGATAAAATTTTCAGACGTCTTAACGACGGTACCAGGCGAAACCCATCTGGTAGCCCACGAAATTATCACTGTGCCAGGAAAAATAATTAGGCAACGGCCATATAGGTTACCAGAGGCCAAACTGAAGGAAGTAACAACCCAAGTGAAAGAAATGATAGAGATGGGAATAGTGGAGGAGTCGAAAAGCCCTTGGTCCAGCCCCATTGTGTTAGTACCGAAGACAGACGGAACCCTCGGTTTTTGTATCGATTTTCGGCAAGTCAATAGTATCTCCCAATTCGATGCATACCCGATGCCCAGAATCGATGACCTGTTGGACTGCCTAGGCCGAGTACAATATTTAACCACACTCGATCTCACAAAGGGATATTGGCAAATACCCCTGACCCGTGAGTCAAAACCCAAAACAGCGTTCAGTACACCGATAGGATTGTACCAATTTCGCCGGATGCCATTTGGGTTACACGGGGCAGCGGCAACGTGCCAACGGCTCGTAGATCAAGTATTAAGGCCCCACCATGAATATGTGCTAGCCTATATGGATGACGTTATCATCTATAGTAGTACCTGGGCTGAACACCTGTCCAGGGTAGAGGCAGTCTTGCGCGCCCTACGGAAGGCCGGTTTAACCCTGAACCCAGGGAAATGTTTATTTGCAAGTAGGAAGGCTAAGTATTTAGGGCACGTAGTAGGAAATTATCGAGCGCCGAGAAGAACTATTCCACTGTAGAGCGGGAATGCCTTGCAATTAAGTGGGCTGTGGAGGCATTGAGGTTCTACCTCACGGGGCACAGATTTATTCTTGTCACTGACCACGCTCCTCTGAAGTGGCTCAGCCACATGAAAAATAATAATGCCCGATTAACAAAGTGGCACCTGGCGTTACAAGCCTTTAACTTTGAAGTGCAGCATAGAGCGGGAAAGTTACATGGCAATGCTGATGCACTGTCTAGGATTACGGGCTGGCAGACTGAGCAGTCAGCAGTCCGTAATATCTTAAGAGGGGGGGATGTGTAATGAGAGAGAGGCACAGGCCTATGGACTTTGATAATGCTGAAGGAGCACTGCTAAGGAAACCTATTAGGCAGAAGCCTGAAGGTAAGCCCTTTAGAAGGGATAAGGAGAAAACTAGAGATACAAGTTTTCTCTGGGATTTCCAGGCTCTCCAGGACTCTCTCAGTAATAATGATACCTGTTTTAAAGCTCTGTGTGATTGTGTTCCTACGTACCCAGTGGGGGAAGGGTTGGAAGATATGCAAATAGAATCTGTAGATGAAAGTGTAATTGGTGAACCCATGGATTGTACACTGTCCATAGCGGATAACATAGTCTCTACGCTGACTTGGATATACAAAGCTATATGCACAGCATTGAAAGCAAAGTAAACCTTCGTGCACAACTGCTAAAAAGACTACTAATAGGAAAGCGTTCTCACATGCAGCTCCCACCCTATGGAACTCCCTCCCTGAAGAAATAAGAGCATTAAATGATGCAAAGGAACTCCGCAAGAAATTAAAAACTTAACAATTCACATCCCATTTTGGCACACTTGAAAACACCTTACCTCCGACAGGTAATGGTTAATAACAACCTAGGGTACACCAACTCTAATTCTCCTAGCAAACTACAATTACAATTAAAATCGAATAAATAACTACTTGTAAATCCTGTATATAAATATATGTAATAAATCAAAATATGTAAATAAGTTCGTTTGTTTTAACAAGTTTACCATATTTAGTCATTCATGATTAATGTATATTGCAAATTTTGTACCAAGTTAACAAATGTTCTATGTAAAACAGCTACTTTGTACCTAGTTTACATATGTTCCATGTAAAACAGACTTGTAAATCTGTTCATTCTTGTTCATTGTAAACCGCACCTGATCTGTGGAAGGTAGCGGTATATAAGCAACTGTTAAATAAATAAAATAAATAAACTGTTTTGTGAATCCTGTGTTAAAGGATGGTGTGTTGAAAAGCTAGAAGAAAAAGAAGCTATTTTTCTTCTCTTCCTGAGTTAATTTCCTTATGCCAGAAAGTATGGATATTTTGTCTTAAGGTTTGTGCTTACCTATCCCCGGGGAAGGGGAAATAAAACCTCATTTGCTTTAAAACCACTCGATTACATCTATTTCTGTGCTTGGGGAGTGTGTGGGACTACATCACCCAGAAGGCAGTGCACTACTACGCCTGCATTGCCCCACTTCCCAGCCCAGGATATTCCAAAGCTTGGCCCTACTCTGCATGCCTTAGGACCCAGGGTAGACCACTGGTGACAATGTATATATATATATATTCATCTATATCTATCTGTGTGTCTTCTGCCCCTACATATCTCCTATAGATATATGCATATATACCCTATATTTGTATATATTCAAGATATATACATAGATATATTTATATATCTAATGAGATATATTTTTAGATAGATATGTATCCATATACTCATCTATCTGTTCTGTTAGGTTCAGATGTTTATGTTTATGTTTATTAGACTTGATAAAAACCGCCTTTCAAGTATAATCAAGGCGGTGTACAATAAAAATAAGTCACATAAAATCTAGACGAAGCTGGAGGGTAAAAAGGAAATATACAATAATAATAAATATAAAATTTACATAAATAAAAAAAAAAAAAAAGGTAAATAAAATTATACTGAACATCAGATATAGGCTATAAAATTATAAAGGACAGAGAGAGAGAGAGAGAAGACAACTGGGATTCAACAAAACAGAAGAAGGGTATTAAATACAGACAGAGAAGGACATCAAACAAAGGGAGATGGAACATCAAACGCTAGGGAGAACAAGTGAGTTTTTAGATTGTGCTTGAAAGTGGTGTGGAGTGGTTCAAGACGGAGGGTGGAAGGAAGGGAATTCCAGAGAGCGGGACCAGCAAAATAAAAGGCAGAGAGGCGGGTGGACTGTAGATGAGCGCGAGAGGGAGGGGGAGGAGAGAGACGATTGAGATGAAAAGAGCGTGGGGTGTACCTGGGAGTGTGAAAGGAAAGTAGGTCAGCTAGATATGAGGGAATGCCAGTATGGAAAACCTTGTGTAGCAGAATCAGCATTTTATATTGTGGATGAAAAGAAACAGGCAACCAGTGAAGATGAAAAAGTAAAGGAGTGACGCGATCGCGAGTAGTGGAAGAGGTGATTAGGCGAGCAGCGGTGTTTTGTATCCTTTGGAGTCTGGCTAACTGATTTTTTGGGAGACCGAGAAATAAAGAATTAGAAAAATCGACCCGAGACATTACTAAAGATAGAACCAGTGTAGTTAAGGCAGAAGAAGATAGAAAGGGGCGTACAGAGCGGATCTGGCGAAGAAAGAAAAAAGAGGTTTTTGGCGATGTGAGAGATATGAGTGCGAAAAGATAGGTCAGAATCAAAGTGAACACCAAGATAACGAAACGTGGAAACTAGGGGAACCGGAGTGCCAGAGAAAGAAGGAGCGAGTGAAGGGGAGGGACCCCCACCAGAAAACCAGATAGCAAGAGTCTTAGTCAGATTCAGGTGGAGACAGTTAAGAGTAAGCCAGTTAGCAACAGAAGAAAGACAAGAGTTCAAAGGAGCCAGATCAGGACAAGAAGAAGAGGTATGGTGAAGCAAAAGAATATCATCAGTGTAGAAGAAAGCTGATATACCGGACTGCTGGATTAGAAGAGCAAGGGGTGCCAGAAAGAGGTTAAAAAGAAGAGGAGCGAGGACAGAACCCTGAGGGACCCCACAGGAAAGACTTTGTGAATCAGACGGGGGAATTAATATCCTTATATTCCCATATGATCCTGACAGATGGGCACTACCCCTATGAATGCTATGCCAGCATACTTCGGGGGCGACGCTTATAGCCACTTCCTGTGGTAATTAACAAAATTTTCCTTACCATATAGGTTGGGTACCCCTGAAGCTCTCCATGTAACTTTCTTCTTTCCTAATTGACCCCATTTAGGAAAGAGATTGCGGAGCTTCAGTTAACCTAATGCTTAGAGCTCATGAGTCTGTCCTTACTTTCTTATCAGATACAGGGGTTTCCATACCCTTTCTCCCTTACATGGACTGATTCCATCCCCAGTCCAGTTGGGTCAGACTCATTTTTTCTTTGGGTCCTAAATTTATACTGGTTTTGAACCTAAACAGCTTAAGCTTTCTTAATACTGCCTTCTGCATCTCCGCTGAAGCCCTACCTCTTATACTACCCCAGTCTTTCCCCCTGGGGCCATTTCTCACCCTGAAGGGTTCTGACCTCCACTTGTTTTTCTCTACTTTTGTTACCTCTACTTCTCAGTGAGGTACCCCTTGAGCACATTCACTGGCTCTTCTAATAGATCCATATGTACCTCAGTGGAATTGTGCAAGGTCTACAAGAGAGGCCCAGATTACAATATTTTACTACAAAATATCCTCTATACAGGGTCTTCCCCTTTAGAAACCCTGTTCTAGCCAGCTGTTCCACAGCTCCTCTTCTGTATTCAACTCCAACCCTCCATCCCCAGGATGCCTGAGGTCTTAAGCAATAGCATGGCTCGTTCTAGACTTGCAACATGCTAGGACTCCCTCTGGGCATCTGAGCTTGGGAGTCCCCATATGTGAAGACTCATTCCTGCTTGTTCCTGGAGATAGCACAGTTATTTACTTGTAACAGGTGATCTCTGGGAACAGCAGGAATAAGTCTTCACAACCCACCCACCTCCCCTAGGAGTTGCTTTTTCTCTATCTCTATCTTTCCCTTCCTTGCTCTCTCTCTCTTTGTCTCAGCTTTCAAACTTAACTGAGGAGAGACAGTTGGGAAGGCGGGAAGGCAGCACGCAGGCGTGTTGGGATGCTTCCAAAGGCTTTCTGATTGGACGCTGGGAAGCGTTCCCGCGCAGACTCCGTCGGTACCGACGTACCCATATGTGAAGACTTATTCCTGCTGTTCCCAGAGATCACCTGTTACAGGTAAGTAACTGTGCTTTCTTCAGTGGGATCTATAGATAAAATAAAAGAAAAAGAAAATAACAGTGTCTTCCCACGTTTGTTTGCTGTCATATAATCTTCAAAAGAGTATACCATAAAATTTCACGTACCATCGAAAAACCTCTGCAACAATGCTGCCAACGTTGTCTTCCATAAAGTATATCAAGCAGTGAAGGTTCCAAAAAATGCCGCGCATGCGGAATGGCTGAAATGATTCCCAGTTATACTCTTTACCCATGACACCACTATCAAATGAAGTTCATTCAGCATTCATTAGCGAATCCTTCCACCTGCCTCTTCATAGATACACTCCCCAATCAATGTAATTATTTAAACCCGCTGGCACTAAAATTCCTAAAGTAAAGATCCAACGTTGATCACGTAGTAACAATGTTTGTTCCTGTGATCTCCCATATTGTGCTAAAGACACCCTTTCAATGCAGAAGCACCGTAAATCATCAAACTCATGGTGAAGTTCTAAACAGTGTGGAACTAAGGGTGCAGTAAGGACTTTGCATTTGAGTTGGCTTCTATGTTCTGCCATGCGTGTTTTGAAAGATCGCAAAGTTTTGCCTATATATAATAGATTACAAGAGCATCTGATTGCATACACTACTGATGCTGTATCACAAGACGTGTTGGTTTTTAAAATATAGACCTTGCCATGATGTGTAAATTCAGTAATTTCGTCAGTTATTGCACAAATCCCACAATGGCCACATCTCTTCTGACCCCTCACATTAAAGTCTTCTCCTCCTCTCTCTTCTTCTGGGGATCGTAAAACCTTCAGTCTCAATTGTTCTTTCAAATTTTTGTCCCTCTGCCAAACGCATCATATACGCTTGCCTTCAAGGCCAGAAACATAATTTAACACGTTACTATGTTTTGACACAATTTTTTTAATTTTATAGCTCAGCGGTGAAAATTTTGTTATCAAATTAACATGTTCTGTATCAAGCACCTTCTCTTTATCCCGAGGAGTTCCGACCAACCAGCACCTCTCATTGAATAGAGCTCGACGATATGCTCTTTTAATCACCTGAGGAGGATATTCTCTGTCACTGAAATTCCTTGACAAGATCCGTGATTGTTTCTTGAATTCTTGCACATCAGAGCAATTTCTCTGAAAACGCAAAAATTGCGAAAACGGCAAATTATCTTTCAACCACATAGGATGTGCACTACTATAGTGTAAAAAAGTGTTCCGATCTATAGACTTTCTATAGACAGACGTATTCCACCCAGATTGTCCTTTTTCTATAGACACATCCAAAAACGTTATAGTCTCAGTGTTGACAATATGGGTGAACTGTATAGCAGTATCAAGGCTATTCAACCATTGTACAAATGAAGTCACTGACTCTAATGGGCCCTTCCATAATAAGAAGATGTCATCAATAAAACGGCACCACATCTTAATGTGGGTTGCATGTGAAGAAGGGAAAACCCACTTATGTTCATAATTCCCCATGAAAAGATTTGCAATCGACGGGGCACAAGTGGCTCCTATCGCAACTCCGGAAATTTGATGATAAATGACTTTTTCAAAAATAAAATAATTATGAAAAACAGTAAATCGTGTCAATTTCAACAAAAAAATTATTTGATCTTCTGACAGATCCCCCGGCCTCTCAACTCATATTTGACAGTCCTGTAAGCTTCATCTTGAGGTATACTTGTATATAAAGCTATTATGTCCAATGTTACTAGGAGTATCTCTGGGTCAACAGCCCAACATGAATGTTGATCCAATCTTTCCAAAAAATGAGAAGTATCACATATGTAAGATGACATATTAGTAAGTAATGGACGAAGATATGAATCAAGAAAAATAGATACCGGTTCCAACAAAGTGCCTCTCGTAGAGACGATAGGCCTCCCAGGGGGATGATTTAAATCTTTATGAATTTTAGGAACCAAATAAAACCATGCTATTGAAGGAAATTTAGCATTTAAAAATTTCCATTCTTTCTTCAAAATTAGCCTGTCTTGGAGGGCCTGTAGCGTTAGCTCACGAATTTGAACTTGGAGGGCCGGTGTGGGGTCTTCCTTCAAAACACTGTAAATGCCCTGATCCGAAAGTTGTCATCGTGCCTCTCCAAGATAATCATCTCAAATTAAAATTACTATGGCACCTCCTTTGTCGGCCCTCCGAATAACTATATCAGTTCTAGATCGTAATTCACATAACACAGACCGTTCTTTAGCTCTTAGAACAATAACAACATCGCTCCAAGGTTTCAACATCTTTAAGCACAAGATCTTTAAAAAAGTGCGGAATGCATGTTAGCAGCATTGTTGCAGAAGTTTTTCAGTGGTACGTGAAATTTTATGGTATACTTTTTTGAAGATTATATGACAGCAAACGTGGGAAGACACTGTTATTTTCTTTTTATTTTCTTTTATCTATAGATCCCCCTGAAGAAACTCATTTTAGAGTGAAACGCATGGATTCGCGCCAGAAGATGGCATTGGGGAGCACTTGAAGTTAAGCATTATCATTTTGATAGAATTTAAAGATTTCATCTGTGGGACAATCTTATATAAACAACAAAAAAAAGTTACCTGCCAGAGCAGTCATTGATGCTATTTCGGCGCTACGATTTGATATTCATTATATTGTCTATTCGAGTGCCATTGAGTCTGAGACGCTCTGAGCATATGATTAAACTTGTGGTTGTAGAGTATTTTCCACAGACGAAATAGTTACCACGTTGAGTGAATGTTAATATAGGGCAATTATTTCTACAGTGGTGTATTTAATACTTCTTGGATCAGAATTCTACTGTCCCAATTCTTGGTGGTATTTCCAGTTGAATTAATTACTGTATCAGTATTCCACTGTCCTAATCTCTGGTAGAACCTCCAGCTGTAAGCCAGTCAGAATAGGTAATGGAATTTAGGTAGCACTCTGGAATTGGTTCTATCCCTTTGGTTTTGAGTTCAGCTTAGGTGTGAGGGCAAATACTGAACAAGTAATACGTTTTTAGAATTTAATTATTGAGGTAACTAAATTCAGGGGCTAATGAGGATACAAAACTAGTTATAAAATGCATCTATGTACAACTTAATAGGAACATTCAAGTATAGGAGAATTATGTTAATAATTGATCCTCACCTTCCCCATCTGCAAGCAAAATACAAACACTTCTGTCTAACTAGTCCTGAGGCAAAGAAGGAAATTCTTACCTAACTGGCACAATGCTTAAGATGGCTTCTTCTTGTAGCAACAGAGATAGGGCACACATACTGACATCGGCTCCAGCCTTCAGTCACAGGCAGAATATTTGACAGCTCAGATAGATAAAGCAGAAGGAGAGGAGCAGAGTATGGCACAGACTCTAATGACCCCCCCCACACACACACACACACACCCAGGCCAGCTAGGTGGGTAGCCCTCAACCTCATGCAGTGCAGCAGGCCTCTCTCAAATAGGCCTTCTTGGTCAGGCAGTTGGTGGGCTAAGAGCCAACCTTCCTTCAGCCCATCCATCTGACTCTGCCAGCTATGTGCAGTCATGTATTCTCTTGCCAGCTGCTATACCATGGCCTACACAGGAAACAATTTTGGCATTTCCATGTATGACTCACGCCTCTCCTGTGACTGAGCTGCACATCACCACTCCTGCTCAGTCATCCTTTTGATGCACACATCGTGACGATTCTGGCTCCACAGGGGTACACATCTTCCTCATCCTATGCCACATACTGACATTGCAGCTTTTTACATGGCACCCCTCAGTGAATCCATTCTGGTGTCTACTACATGCTCATCCCACTTACTGACTGCCACGTAGGATGCCCAAGGATCTGATAGATCCATCAGCTTCCACCTGTCCTTCCATCCATCACCTTTACATTGCCTTTTGCTGAGACACAGAAACATAGAAACATGACAATAGAAAAATACCACATGGCCTATCTAGTCTGTCCTTCCATATCAACCACTACAGTAGTCCCCTTTTTTCATTAGAGATCCTCTGTGTTCGTCCCATGCTTCTTAGAATTCAGATACTTTCCTCATTTCTACCACCTCCACTGGGAGACTATTCCATGGATCCACCACTCTTTGCGTAAAGAAATATTTCCGCATATCACTCCTGAATCTATCCCCTTTCACCCTCATACCATGTCCCCTCGTAGCAGAGCTTGCTTTCAATCGAAAGAGGCTCTCCTCCTGTGCATTTATGTCACGGAGGTATTTAAACATCTCAGTGATATCGCCTCTATCCCGCCTTTCCTCTAAGGTGTACCTATTAAGATCCTTAAGTCTGTCCTCATATGCTTTATAATGAAGACCACTAACCATTTTGGTAGCCATCCACTGTACCGATTCCAGCCTGTTTATATCCTTTTGAAGGCGTGGTTTCCAGAATTGCACACAATACTCCAAATGAGGTCGCACCAAAGACTTATACAGAGGCACTATCACCTCCTTTCTTCTGCTGGCCATTCCTCTCCCTATGCACTTAAGCATCCTTCTAGCTTTTGCCGTCGCCTTTTCTACCTGTTTAGCTACTTTAAGATCATCAGACACAATCATGCCTAGGTCCCGCTCTTCTTTAGTGGACAAAAGTACTTCACCCCCTATACTACATTGCTCCCTTGGATTGCTGCAGCCCAAATTCATGACCTTGTATTTTTTTACATTAAATCTTAGCTGCCAAATTCTAGACCATTCTTCAAGCTTAGCTAGATCCCTCCTCATGTTATGTACACCTTCCTGGGTGTCTACTCTATTGCAGATTTTGTATCATCTGCAAAGAGGCAAACCATACCTGACAGCCCTTCTGCTATATCACTAACAAGGATGTTAAAAAGAATCGGACAAGGACAGATCCCTGGGACACTCCACTGGTAACCTTCTTCTCTTCAGAGTGAGCTCCATTTGCCTGTACCCTTGGTCGCTGCCCACTCAACCAATTTCTAACCCAAGCAATAATTTTAGGGTCCATCCCTAGGGTGCTCAGTTTATCTATAAGTCGCCTGGGCAGAACGGTGTCAAAGGCTTTACTGAAATCTAAATACACCACATCTAGGGCTTTCCCTCAGTCCAACTCCCTGGTAGCCCAGTCAAAGAAATCAATCAGATTTGTCTGACAAAAGCTGCCTCTGGTGAATCCATGCTGCCTCAGATCCTGTAATCCGCTGGACTCCAGAAACCCCACTATTTTCTCTTTCAGCAGCACTTCCAATAATTTACTCACCACCGAAGTTAAACTACTGGGCCTGTAGTTTTCAACCACATCCTTACTTCTGCTTTTGTGTAAAGGGACCATATGTGCCTCTCTCCAGTCCTTTGGCACCACTCCCGACTCCAACGAGGCATTGAAAAGGTCAGTCAGTGGAGCTGCTAGAAGGTCCTCAAGTTCCCTCAGTATTCTAGGTTATATCCCATCCGATCCCATCGCTTTATCTTCTTTAAGTTTAGCTAGTTTCTTACGAACAAATTGTTCAAGATGCCCCTCGCTTCTGTACCTGTTTGTGGGTGTTTTCTGAGGTCCTGCTCCTGGTTCTTCATCTGTGAACATAGAAAATAAATATTTGTTAAGCAGTTCCGCTTTATCCTCCTGAGCTTCTACATATTCCTCCCCTTCATCCTTGAGTCTGACAGTTCTACTTTTGCCCTTCCTCTTCTCATTAACATATCTGAAAAATATCTTATTCCCCCCCCCCCCCATTTTATTGCATTGGCTATTTCCTCCTCTTTTTGAATCTTTGCTTTCCCGACTACTTTGCTAGTTTCTCTAAGTTTTTCCAAATATAGATGCCTGTCTTCCTCTCTCTGTGATCTCTTGTATTTTATGAAGGCCTCCCTTTTTTTCTTCACCTTTTCAGCTACTTCTTTCGAAAACCATAGTGGTCTCCTTTTCCTTTTACCTTTATTTACCATTTTAGCAAAAAGGTTGGTTGCCCTTAAAATATCCCCTTTCAGTTTTGCCCACTGTTTTTCTATATCCCCCAGCTGTTCCCATCCTGCTAATGACTCCCTGAGGTATTGACCCATCTTAGCAAAGTTAGTTTTCCTAAAGTCTAAGACTCTCACTTTTGAATGGGTTCTAACAACACTAGTCCTAATACTGATCCACACCATCTGGTGATCACTGGATGCAAAATGTTCTCCAGGAACAAGCAGTAAGTCAGTCCTCACTTATGGGAGACGTCGGCACCGATGGAGCCCACTTGGAGCAATTCCCTAGCTTTCAAAGAAAGCCTTTGGGACTTCTGCCACACATGCGTGGTCCTCTTCCCGGCCAAAGGTGCCATCTTGCTCAGTCCACCTTTTTCCACGGAGCCCTTCGGATGCACGTCCTTGTCCCTCGGAAATAGTTTTCTTGACTTCGGCCTTTTGGCCTTTTTTCCAGTAGCACCAGTTCTCTTCCATCCTCCCCTTCTCCCCTGCTTCAGCTGTGGGCTAGGGGATCAGTTTTTTGACTCAATTTAGTGTTTTTTCTTTCGGGCCCTTTTCGCACCCTTATTTCTCCAATTGCTGGCCTCGAGGGTTTTCGACCTTGCATGGGCCCTTTTTGCCCCCATGACACCGGCTTTAAGAATTGTGACAGATGCTCCAAAAATATGTCGCTCACGGACACCCACGACTGCTGTCTACGGTGTCTGGGGGCTGACCACAACCTGGAGCTCTGCTCTCTCTATTAGAAAATGTCCGCTAAGGCTTTGCTAAGCCGCAAGCAGAGGTCCGACGACATTCTCTGCAAGGCAGCCCCGGGGTCCCCGGTGACACCTCGCCCCGCCGATCCACCACTTGCAGAGTCCCCCACAGTGACCCCATGGCCCCGGCGTCACTCCAATCAGGGTTCGCCCGAGGTGTAACGGTGAAAGAAGAAGATCTTGAAGTTGCTGTCGGGCACTCTGGATAAGTGCGAGCGCTCTCGTGCTCGTTCCCTTAGCCCTCCCCGGCGTTCCCAAAAGTCAGAGAAGGAGCGGCCTCAAAAGGTAACTTGTATGGACACGGAGGCCTCCGGCGATGGCGCCCGGTCTCCTGAGGGTTGTCCCGGCGAGGACCCCCTCTCCTCCTCCACCCCAGACCTGGTAACGTCAGGGTTGCAAGGACCCTCTCCCGAGTTGGAGTCCCATATGCTGGTAGTGGAGCGCAGCATTTCTGCCTTCCTCGCTGCCCAGCAGGCGCTTTTACCCAACACGGCTGGCTTGTGCCCTGAGACCGAGGGTCACCTGACTGGGGACCCGAAAACTGCCTTGGGAAATCCCCAAGAGCCACGGACATTGTGAGGGTCCTCAGCAGCGGTCTCGCTTGCCGTCCACTTCCTCGGGGGTGAGGTCTTCAAGAGTGTGTGACCCCGGCTCCCAGCCAAGTCTCTTCCACAGGGCACGGGGATCAGCCTGACTCCGAGTCCTTCTCGACTTCTCGGGCTGGCAATTGGATGGGGACACTTCCCCGGAGACCCGCGCCCAGAAGGTTCTCCCCTCTGACCCATCCCCACCTGCCTTGCAAAGGCGGTCGCCTCCTGAAGACACCTCTTTCCTGGCGTTTGTGCGTGATATGGCTCGAGCCCTCAATCTGCTGGCGCAGACGAGGAGCCGAGGGCAGAGGAACTTGACATCTTGCAGTACGAGTCTCCACCCAGGGAGTCTCTTACGGTTCCAGTACCGTCCATCTTATCCCTGCTGCTTCTCTTCATGTGGGAAGTACCCGCCTTGGTCCCTATTGTCTGTAAAGGACTCGATGCCATATATAGGGTCCAGCGCTGCCCATGGTTTCAGATGACCTAACTTCCTCATACCTCCATGGTAGTCGAATCTGCAATGCGGAAACAGAAGAGCTCAAAGTCTCACTCTTCGGTCCCACCTGGTAGGGAATCCCTGCCCTTGATGCCCTCGGGTGCAAGGCTTACCAGGGATCCCATGGTGGTGTGCCGCATCCAGACATACCAACTGTATATGGGTATGTTTCTTCACGACCTTGCCAAAGATCTCGGTGGGTTTTCCGCAGGCCTTGGTGGGCCCCGTCCAGGTATCTTGTAGCCTAGTCGAGTTCCTAGTCTGGTGGCAGGACCCCCAGACCCTCCTTCGGGGCATGCCCTTCCAGACTCGACAGCACGAGCTCATCTGGATGACGGACACCTCGCTGTTGGGCTGGGGAGCCCACTGTGGCCACCAATGTACCCAGGGGCAGTGGTCACCCGAGGAATCTCGACAGCAGATCAACCTGCTCGAGCTTTGAGCAGTCCAGTTGGCCTTGAAGGTCTTCGAGTACCACCTGAAGGGCAAGTCGGTGTTCGTGACCGACAACAGAGTCGTGATGTTCTACATAAACAAGGAGGGGGGCACGGGCTCCCTCCTCCTCTGTCAGGAGGCAGTCCTCCTCTGCTTCTTTGCAGTGTGCCAGGGCATGACCCTAAGAGCTGTCTACCTCCCAGGCCAAGACAATGTCCTCGCAGACAGGCTCAGCAGACTCCTCCACCCTCACGAGTGATGCCTGAGTTCAGTGGTGGTTCTCCACCTGTTTCATTGCTGGGGGACTCTGTCCATAGACCTATTTGCCAGCCCGGCGAACGCACAGCTTCCCTGTTTTCTGCGGGCCGATGCCACACCCGAGCAGGGTGGCCCCGGATGCATTCCTCCTGAACTGGGCCTCCGTGCTTCTGTATGCATTCCCTCCCACTCCTCTCCTTGCGAGGACCCTCCACAAGATCCAGTGCGACCGAACCTTGGTGATTCTTGTGGCTCCTTTGTCAACCTTGATTCCCACTTCTACTGTGGATCTTGTCGGAGCCTCCGGTCCCCCTGGGCAGTACCCCAGGTCTGCTGACACAGGAGGAGAAATGGGTGCTTCACCCGAACTTGGTGCTTCACTCGAACTGACAGCCTGGTGGCTGAATGGATCTCTTTAGCCTCACTGCACCTCCCAGTGGAGATCGAGAACGTCTTCCTCGCATCGAGGAAGGACTCGACGAGGCGGGCCTACGCCCTGAAGTGGTGACGGTTTTTGATTTGGTTCTCCGAGCTCCAGATCGATCCATTTTCCTGCTCCACCCATTGGGTTCTCCAGTATCTTCTCCACCTCTCGCAGATGGGATTGTAGTCCAACTCGGTCAGTGTTCATCTGAGCGCCATCTCGGCCAACCACTTGCCCGTTGAGGGTAAACCCCTCTCGGGCCATCCTCTGGTCTCCTGCTTCATGCAGGACCTCTTGCTTTGCAAACCCCCCATCCGGCCTCCTCCGACAGAATGGGACCTGAACATTGTGCTCATGCAGCTGACATGGCCGCCCTTCGAGCCGATGGTGACGTTCTCGCTCCGGCACCTCTCCTGGAAGGTGTTTTTTTAGGGGGCACTGACCTCGGTGCGGCAAGTCAGCGAGCTTTAAGCCCTCATAGCTGAGGTCCCTTACACCACGTTTTACAGGAACAAGGTGGTTCTTCGCACCCACCCCAAGTTCCTACTGAAGGTTGTCTCAGATTTCCATCTTCGAGACCTCACGCCGACGGGCATCGGAGGCCCTCCATACACTTGACTGCAAGAGGGCTCTCGCCTTCTACCTGCAGTGCACCCAAGGTCATCGCAAGTCCGACCGGCTCTTCATCACCTACGATCCCAACCACCTGGGGCTGGCAGTCACCATGCGCACTCTTTCCATCTGAGTGGCAGACTGCATTGCCTTCGCCCAGTCAAAGGCAGGCGCCCTGCTGGATCGTCGGGTCACCGTGCATGGTGTCTGCACCAAGGCAGCGTCGGTGGCTTAGCTGTGCTCAGTTCCACTGACAGACATCTGCCAGGCTGCGACCTGGTCTTCAGCGATTACCTTCGCTTCGCACTATTGCCTAGAGAACGCCTTTGGCTAGGCTGTACTCCATAGTCTGTTCGGGGTATAAGCAACTCCTGCCCTCTGATCCTTCTTCTGCGGCTACCGAGAGCTTGTCCCGAAGGCGCGAGGACTCAGGCTTCCTTCTGACATCGGCTTCTGCTCACGGCTTCACGAAGGCGTTTTTTAGCTTACAGGTTCAGTAGCCTGTAGCTTGGGAGTCCCATAAGTGAGGACTGACTTCCTGCTTGTTCCTGGAGAAAGCGTAGCTACTCACCTGTAACAGGTGTTCTGCAGGGACAGCAGGAATCAGTCCTCACTACTCTCCCACCTCCCCTTAAGAGTTGCCGTTTTTGTTTTTCTTCTCTTGCCATCTGCTTAGTAGGGCTCTAGCTCTGGGACCTGACTGAGTAAGATGGCACCTTTGGGTGGGAAGAAGACCACGAATGCGTGTCAGCAGTTCCAAAGGCTTTCTTTGAAAGCTTGGGAATTGCTCCGCACGGGCTCCGTCGGTGCTGACATCGCCATAAGTGAGGCCTGATTCCTGCTGTCCCTGGAGAACACCTGTTACAGGTGAGTAATTACGCTATCTCCCACTATAACATCAGAAACACTTTCACCATTGGTAAGCACCAAGTCCAGTATGCCCCCTTCACTTGGGGGTTCTGTTATCAGTTGCCTGAATAGTTCTCCCTGTAGAAAATCCAGGATCTCCTTACTTGTAGATGATACTGCAGCAGGAATGTGCCAATCAACATCTGGCATATTGAAATCCCCTATCAGTAGCACTTCCCCTTTCCTGGCAATTCTGTCTGTGTCTTCAATGAACTCTCTATCCACCTCTTCCTTCTGTGAGGGAGGTCTGTATATCACGCCAATGCAAATAGATTTCTCTTTCCCTCTTTCTAGTTTTACCCGCAGTACCTCCTCTCTCCCTTTTAAGCTCAGTAGTTCCAAAGCTTTAATATTATTTTTTTACATATAGTGCCACTCCTCCTCCCCTTCTTCCTACCCAGTCCTTTCTGAATAAAGTATAGCTTGGTATAGTTACATCCCAGTCATGGTGTTCTGTGAACCATGTTTCTGTAACTGCCACTAAATCCAAGCCAGCCTCTCCCATTAAAGCTTCAACATCTGGGATCTTATTTCCCATGCTACGGGCATTTATACACACTGCTTTCCATATGTTGTCCATTTTCCCATTTCCATAAAGGTATTTAATGTTTCACTTACCTGGGGGCTTTCTTCACCCATCCCCAACGAATCTAGTTTAAAGCCCTTTTCAGTAGATTAGCTAGTCTACTACTGAAGACACATCAACGTTTCTTGAACAGATGGATGCCATCTCTGCTCTGCAACCATTGGAACAGCATCCCATGGTCCAGGAAACCAAAATGCTCTCGATGACACTGTCCACGCAGCAATGCATTCATGTCCAGGATGCAAGCTTCTTGCCTTGGCCTTTACTCTCAACAGGGAGGATTGAAGAGAACGCCACCTGTGCCCCTATCTGCTTCACCCTCTGTCCCAGAGTCATGAAGTCACTTTTGATATGCTCAGAGGGATACCTGGCAGTATCATTTGTGCTGACATGGATTAGCAACATCGGGTAATAATCAGTGAGCTTGATGAGTGTCGGCAAACTCTCCGTAACATCTCGGATTATGGCATCTGGCAGACAGCTTACCTCTCTGGACATCAAGGTTGGTCAGCAGATGGACGCCTCAGTACCCCTCAGAAGAGAGTCACCAACCACCATTACCCTCCGCTTCCTTGTGATCACTGATTCTGTAAGTTTGGCGTGCTCGAGCTTTGATTCTTCCCTTTCCAGGGATGCTTTCACCTCCTCCACTTCCAGAGCTGCATAATGGTTTTTCAATTCAAGGGCTGGAGAAGTTGGATTGGTGATTCTGCAGGCCTGGTGACTTGTGTCCAATCTTCGTCATTCTGTAGGCACCCATCTTCTCCTCTGCTGGAGAGCTTGGATGTTGCAAGAAACATCTCATCAATGTACTTCTCACTGTCTTGAATGCTTCTCAGCCTCACCACCTCCTCTGAGTTCTTCCACTTGTTTCCTGAGAGCTTCATCATGCAGGCATCCTGCACATGGAACTGGTCCTTCAACTGGCATTGGCACCTCTGTCTGGACAGAGGCAGAAGCTGTAATGGGGACAACAGCTTTAGTGATATGATTTTTCCCAGCCATTATTCAGTTGGTGGAGCTTAGGTATCTGTTAAAGCAAAAGAGAGAGAGACCTACCAAAGAACCAGCCAATTTCCCAGCTGTTCTTTCAGAGAAAAAGCAGTTAAATCTCTTTAATTGTGTTCAAAATGTGCTGTTCCAAGTCTTTGTGTGTAGCTAATTGGGGAGGTGCCCTATAAAGCAAGACTGCTCACTAGTGGTGGGTAGGAGTTGGGGGGGGGGGTAGAGAGGGAACTAGCACCTGATGAGGTGTCAGTAGCTTCAAAGAACTGAAGAAAGATACAAAAGAAGGGTTATAAACCTACCTCACTAAAGAAAATATTTCCCCTTTTAAACTGAAGCACCAAAAAGAATGTAACTTTGTTTTAAAAATGTACCAAACTCCTTCTAAGAGCTTCCAGATAGAGAGCTAGTAATTAAAAAAGCCACAAACTCTTACCTTTGCTTGAAATGTATAACCCCTGTTATTAATGTCTCAACAGTGCAAGGCTCTGAAGCCTTTTATGCAGGCCTCAGCTGCTTTCAGTTCTTTCACAGGCTAATCCAGCGTTAAAGTGACAGCCATTTTTGGGCATCAAGGTGCATGCTTGGCATCTTAATGTCCGGTATCCTGTTAGTGCATGATAAGTGGGCCCCTGCACCCTTACCGCTGGAATGCCTACTCTCCACCCTGAGCCTTTATCGCGTGCAAACACCCTTAATGCTGCCAACGTTCAATATCCACTGCTCCCTTAATGCTCTATACCCCATAGTGTAATTGGGCTTTCGTCAACTATATTAAAAGAACTGAATCCATCAGAAAATCTTCACAGCTGTTTGTCTCCTTCGATCCTACAAATTGGCATTCCAGTAGCCAGCAAACTGGCAAATTGGCTAGCATCCTTGTATCCAATTTTGTTACAAACTGGAACTTCTCTAGCCTGTAAAGTTAAATCTCATCAAATCAGAGTCACTGCAACTACCATGATTCTCTTGAAGTTTGCTTCACTGAATACCATAGAGAAAGCAGCAATTTTGTCCTTGCTTCATATATTTACGTCACACTGCTATTTGGCTTTGCCCAGAGTCGGAGACAGTGTGTTTGGTTAAGCTGTGCTAGCCAACTAGTCTATGGGATTTTGTAGCTGTCCTATCTTTTCTTCATCATCAACTCCTGATAAATGTTAAGATCATAGTCAGATCAGCAACTCTGAGTTTAGGAGTCATGCACTTGTGTGCTTGAATCAATCCTGCTTGTTGACGGAAAAAACATTTGGGTCAATATTCAGCCATAGTGATCGGTAGTTTTTTAAAATGCTGGCTGCTGCAGCTAAAATATATCGGGATATTCAGCGCTAGTATCTGGATAGTGATTGGTATAAAATATCTAGATAGAGCAGCAAATGCTGTTGCTGTCTGGATAACAGAGGTATTTAGTCCACTATCCAGATAGTTTGGATAACTTTAGGATTATCTTTATGCTGAAGATCGCTGCTATCCGAATAACTTAAGGGTCCGCTCATGTCTCTTCCTGTACTGCCCTAGTATTATCTGGATTGTATCAAAGCAGTCTGGAAGAATATTCAGGATACTATCAAAATAGTGCCACTGAATATCCTGGTCAGCAGCACATCCAGATAACAGTACTTGTGCTGGTGAATATTAACTTGACTGTTTATCACCTATAACATGATTTCTCCATGGACTAGCAGGATGTGTCAGCCACACCTGGTGATGTCATCTGATGGTGCCGACGACGGACTGCTCTCCTATAGCTCAGAAAGGTAAACCTGAGCATGTGCTTTGTAGTCCCTACCCCCCGGCCCGCCCCTACCTGGCTCAGTCTCATTTCGTCCACCCAGCCAGCTGGACGCAACTCTGCTCTCCACTTCATTATTACTGAGATGGAAAAAGATAAGAAGAATTCAGAACCCAGCAAACCTGGTTTCAAGAAGTGCCCAGTATGCTCCAGGAAGATGAATGCTGAAGATTCTCACAACCGACAGATCCGCTGCCTAGGGGAAACCCACTCCACTGCACCCGCATGTCTCCAAGGGCCCAGCGCTCCTGTAGCCACACTCTGTAGGATTTCCTGAAAGAATCCGAGAGACCCAGGGCGGGTTCCCCCCTCTTCAAAGCAGCAGGAAGAGTAGAAGAAAAATAAGAAAACTCGGCTCCCAGATGGCAGAGGCAAGGAAACAGGAGACATCATGGCCTCCAACAACATGGCCGCCCTCAGGTCTCCGTCTCCAGGCTCCCCGGCCACTACAGCACCACCTACTGAGGCCCCAAGGAGTGTGACTGCTTCCTCAGCACATCGGCATTCAACTCAGGCAACCTCTTCAGCTTCCAGCTCCTCTTGGCCTCCACCGGCTGCAAACCCAGCATCCACCGATGCGACCACAGCCATACTGCAGGAAGCCCCACCCCTCATCAGCGCGATTGGACAGCAGGACAATGATGCAAGCTGTTGCCACGCTGATGGGGGAAGCCCCCACCACCACTGCGCCAAGGGGAAAAGCCTCTCTCCAACAGACTCCCGCACTGTCAGGATTCCCCCCCCCCCCCGGCAGACTGCACCGGCACAGAGAGAGTGTCTCCAGCTCCAGCAGCAGCAGCAAATGCACAGAGAGCAACAGAAAGCGCCAGTACAGCCCTGCCTCCCACTGAAGACCGAGGAACTCTGACTCACGCTCCCCGGACCTTTCCCTACACCAAAGGTCTTATGACTCAGGCTCCCTGAGCCTTCTCTGTGCCGAAGAGCGCAGCAGCACCTCTGAAAGAAGCAGAAACACTCGAAGCAGCACACCAACAAGCTCTACTTCATCTCCTTTCCTGCCTGCTAAACCAAGAAAAAGACAGGGGCAACAAGCGACACAGCACCCACAGGTCCAGTCCCTCCTCGCCAGGAACCCCTGCCCCAGGACTCAGGACACCATCGCCATCGAGGTCACCGACACTCAGAGATTTCTCCCCGGAGCCCTGCATGGTCAGTGAGGAGGAAGAAGCAACCGGGACAACACCTTTCAGCAGCTGCCGCAGTAGCTCACGGGAGAAGGAACCACCTTCACACCCCACTACCACACCGCCACCTCTTCCACCTTCGTCACCAGAGGACGTCACCTACCCAAAGTTCCTCCAAAAACTTGTGAATCGCCTGTCAATGTCTTCTGTGGACATTCCAGACCCCAGGAATGAGGTACTGGGCTTACTAAAATACCTCAATACAACCAGATCCATCATCTCTATCCCAGTGTACAAAATGCTCCTGGACAGCCTTACTCAGATCTGGCAAACACCAGCCTCTGGTCTGACCATGTCACATAGGCTTGAAGCTAAATACCGGGTACAACCCGTCCCTGGCTTCGATAAGACCTAACTGCCACACCACTCTATCATTGTGAAATCTGCGCTAAAACAAAGAATTCACTCTATCCCCCCCCCCCCTCCCTGGGCAAGGACCACAAGCTCCTGGACGACTCGGGAAAAAATACCTACCAAGCTGCGATGCTGAGTGCAAAGATAGCATCCCATCAGTTCCAAAAGGTTCTCTACCTAGACTCAATACTGAACTCTCTCAAGAACGCAACGGAAACATTGGATGCCAGCGCCAAGACGGCCAAACAGCCCCTCTTATCGGATCTAGGGGAGTGTGGGAAACACTTGATCTGCTCTACCTTCGACTCCTTTGATTCAGTAGCTAGGACTGCCGCCACATCTATCGCGTCCTGGCGCTGGGCCTGGCTCTGCGAATCAGGGCTGTATGAGGACACACACAAGCGGCTAGCAGATCCTGTACTGATGACAATCTGTTCGGTGAGAAGGTTAAATAGAAAGCAAATAACATGAAAGACCACTGGAACACCCTCCAAACCCTAGCCTCTGACGACCTGGACAGGAGCAGCTCCCGCAAGACTCAAGGGTCATACTACCAGAAGTCCTACTCCTAATTCTACTTTGCACCCAAGTGCCACCAGCCTTATTGCAAATGGCAAGCACAAGGCCCTAAGCAGCAACACTACCAGTCCTACCAAAAGCCGTGCCAGAGAGACCTCAGACAACAGAAACAAACCAATGTGCGTTCGGGGAAAGGCAACCCCTCCTTTTGATACTTTGACCAGCAGTCATCTCCCAGTTGAGGCTGCTGCTTCTCCTTCAAGAAGGCCTGGACAGACATCACCACAGACAAGTGGGTGCTGAAGATAATCAACTCCGGGTACAAGATGCGGTTCTCCTCCACCCCACACCAACGGACACACCCAACCTCCCACACCCCAGACCACCTCCTACACATCAAAGAGGAGATTCAGGCTCTTCTAGCATCACGGGCGATAGAGCAAGTGCCCCCAACACAGAAGGGGTATGGATTCTACTCCAGGTACTTTCTCATTCCCAAGAAATCTGGAGGACTGCGCCCCATCCTGGACCTCAGAGGCCTCAACAAATTCTTCCACAAGGAATGCTTCAGAATGTACTCCCTGGGATCCATCCTTCCACTCCTACAACCCTACCACTGGCTAACCTCACTCGACCTACAGGATGCCTATGCACACATCCCAATCCATCCCGCACACTGACAGTTCCTGCACTTCTGCATCTTCAATCAGCATTTCCAATACAGAGTTTTCCCATTTGGTCTCTCACCGGCCCCCAGAGTCTTCACCAAATGCGTGGCGGTGGCAGCTGCACACCTCCGATGATCCGGGGTCTGTGTCTTCCCCTACCTGGACGACTGGCTCATAATTGCCTCATCCAAAAAGCAGACATAGAAAGCAGTCCAGGACACTGTCTCCTTCCTCAACACCTTGGGATTCCTGATCAACCACAATAAGTCCCATCCTCAACTGATGCAGAGCCTGGATTTCATTGGGGCCACTCTCTGCACCCTGCAAGCGAAAGCTTTCCTCCCGGAGCAGAGGGCAGACACCATCATTGCACTAGCGCGCTCCATTTCCATTATCAACCAAGTCTCGGTGCAATCACTTCTGTGCCTTCTGGGTCACATGGCGGTCACAACACAAGTCCTACCCCATGCCCATCTTTGCAAGCGGCACATACATTGGCATCTGAGACGGCACTGGAGGCAGTGATCCCAACCTATGTCCCACAGAATCCCCAGCGACCAGGAAGTCCAAACCACCCTTGACTGGTGGCTGCACAAAGAACACCTTATCCAAGGAAATCTTTCCAGACACCCCAGCACGATCTAGTCCTCACCTCTGAAGCCTCCAATCTAGGCTGGGGAGCCCATTTCCTGCACCTTCGCATGCAAGTCACGTGGTTGGAACCCGAAAAACGACTACACATCAACCATCTAGAGCTCCAGGTGATCAGCTATGCCCTACATGCATTCTCAGAGAGGATCCTCAACAGGACAGTCATGATTCAAACAGACAACCAGGTCGCCATGTTCTACATCAACAAGCAAGGGGGCACAGGATCCCTGTCCCTCTGCAGGGAGGCCCTACGGACATGGGACTTGGCGCTCAACAATAACTGCCACCTCCAGGCGGCTTACCTACCAGGCAAGGACAACCTCCTAACGGACAAACTCAACTGCCAACTGCAGCCACACGAGTGGTCCCTCAACAAAGAAGTGGTGGAATCTCTCTTCCAACTATGGGACTGGCCAGAACTGGACCTCTTCCCCATCCATCCAATGCCAAGTGCCCCTTCTTCTGCACCAGACATCTGAGAGAAAATATTTTTTCACTCAACATGTAATCAAACTCTGGAATTTGCTCCCGGAGGATGTAGTAAAAGCTGTTAGCGTAGCTAGGTTTAAAAAAGGTTTGGACAAGTTCCTGGAGGAAAGATCCATAAACCATTATTAAAGGGGACCAAGAATATCCACTGCTTGCCCCAATACAAGCATTGTGAAACCTGTGTCTTTTGGGGAAACTGCTAGGTACTTGTGACCTAGATTAGCCACTGTTGGAAACAGGATACTGGGCTTGATGGACCTTGGTCTGACCCAGTATGGCATATCTTATGTTCTTAGTTGTACTCCTTCCACCATGTCTCTGAGATACCAATCATATCTAACCTCTCATGTAGTGCTATATATTCTAACTCTCCCATCTTATTTTTTAGACTAGCAGTTGCATACAAACATTTTAGAGGTTGCATTTTATTCATATTAATCTGGCTATTGGTAGACGGGGTAATTTGGAATCTTTAAGCTCTGTCTGCTCTGTAGTCAAGGGCATTTGGGCTACTTTTGTCTTTATTGGAACCTCTCTACTGATATGTCCTAACTTCAATCTTTTGTTAATATCCTTCAAGGATACATTGTTCCGAACCATGTGCTCATGGGCGACTGCCAGCTTTCCTCTTTTATTTAGTTTAAAAGCTGCTCTACCTCCTTTTTAAAGGTTAATGCCAGCAGCCTGGTTCCATTTTGGTTAAGGTCCTTTCCCCAGAATGTTCCCCGATTCCTAACAAATTCAAAACCCTAATCTTTGCACCATTGTCTCATCCACCCATTGAGACTGCGGAGCTCTGCCTGCCTTTTGGGTCCTGCGTGTGGAACGAGAAGCATTTCGGAGAATGCTACCCTTCGACTTCTGGATTTCAACTTCCTACCTAAAAGCCTAAATTTAGTCTCCAGAATCTCCCTACCACACTTTCCTATGTCATTGATACCGACATGTACCAAGACAGCAGACTCCTCCCCAGCACTATCTAAGACCTTGTCTAGGTGGGGCATGAGTTCTGTTACCTTCGCACCAGATAGGCATATTACCAGGCGATCCTCACGTCCCCCAGCCACCCAGCTATCTACATGCCTAATGATCAAATCACCAATTATAACGGCTGTCCTAACCCTTCCCTCGTGGTTCATGAAAGGCCTAGCCAACACCCGACCAGCAGTACAGAAACCCATTCTCCCAAGGGACCTCTCCACCATCCTCCACCAACTCAAAAAGGAACCGTTCGAACCACTGGAGACGGCTCTCCTCAAATACCTCTCCTGGAAGACCATATTCCTGGTTGCCATCACATCGGCCAGGCAGGGCAGCGAATTCCAGGCTCTGGTGGCACACCCACCTTACATGGTTCTCCACACAGACGGTGTCTTGCTGCACACGCACCCCAAGTTCTTACTCAAGGTGGCATCGCTCTTACATTTCAACCAAGCCATAGAGCTCCTCACCTTCTACCCAGACCTGCACTCTTCTGAGGAGGAACGCCATCTGCACACCCTGGACTGTGTGCGGTTTCTATGTACCTACTTGGCAAGGACAGAAGTGATGCGCAAAGGGTCGCAACTGTTCGTCTTCTTCGACCCTACCAGGCCAGGATGACCAGTTACAAGGAGAACACTCTCCCAGTGGGTCTCCGCATGCACCTTCTGCTATTCCTGGGCAGGCGCTGACCCCCCCCCCCTCTCCAGCCCACGCACACCATCTGTGAGCCATGGCAGCCACACTGGCCAACCTTCGTTCAGTATCCATTCAGAGCATCTTCCAAGCAGCGACGTGGGCCTCTGTACACACCTTCCGCAAACACTACTGCCTAGACCAGTTTGCCCGAGTGCAGAGCTCCTTCAGCCATGCTGTCCTGGATGTGGGCACCGGTGCAATGGTAGTGGGCACTGATGCAGAGGACATGGCCCAGAACCCAGCTGGGCCCAGCAGGGGATAATAGCCACAGGAATATGCACGGTAAAGTAGGCTATGGTTATCGGAACTCCTATCACAGTAGAAATGACTCCTGATACTGTAAGATATGCCCGAAGTTGTTTAACTGTTATCATGTTCTTATTTCCCTACTATTGCTTGCGACTACCCTGTTGTTAAAGGTCACGCGACTGTTGAGTCACACACTGTTACTGCTGTTGAAAGTTATATGCTGTTGTATTATCTGAGGGCGCACCCCACCCTGCAATAAAGTTTGCTGCAAACCATGACAATCACGTCTCACCCTATCTGTCCACAACGAGCCTAGTGGCTGGCTAGAGTCACCAGGTGTGGCTGATGCATCCTGCTAGTCCATGGAGAAAGTAAGATTACTTACCTGTAATGGAGGTTCTCTGTGGACAGCAGGATAAGTCAGCCACACAATCCCGCCCTCCTCCCCTACAGCTGTTGCGGAGCTGTGCAGCATTAGAGGCCAAACAAGCCTGCCCCTCACCCTACCTGCAAAGGGGGGCATTAGCTTGTAACTGACTGAGCCAGGTAGGGGCGGGCCGGGGGGTAGGGACTACCTTTCTGAGCTATAGGAGAGCAGTTCATTCACAGCGCCGTTGGATGACATAAACAGGTGTGACTGACATCCTGTTGTCCACGGAGAACCTCCGTTACAGGTAAGTAACCTTACTATCTGTAGACAGCAGGATTGATCAGGCATACAGTTCTTCCCACCACCCAAGAGTTGCAGTCCTTTTTGATCTATGGAACTAAGATACTAAGGAGATTACTGCGCGCAGGATGGACTATGCATGCTCAAAGAGAGCTGTGAGAACTGCTCCATCCCAGTAATGTGTGATGATGTCGCCCACTCGCATGCTGATCAGTCCTCTGAGAAACAGTGTTTTCCCTTTCAAAATTACCATATGGAAAAAACACACACATATTTTTTCACCTGCTGTTTTTTTAAACTGTACAGCTGACAGACAACAAGTTTAGAGTCCAAATCACACTGCAAACAATTTCTGCCCCAGTCTCAAGGGGGTCAGTCGATCAAGCTAAGTACACACAAAGCTAGTCCGTCCTAACACTATGATGAGTCGGCTCCTTTCACCATCACCAATACTTAGTCCAAATCATATTATAAATGTCAGTATTTTCCTTTAGCAAATTTGAAAGCTTTTCCAATAATGTAATCTCAAATACCCATACATCCCATGAGCAGTGTTAGGGGTCACCTTACAGAATGTTGCTACAGCATGTCTTGCAGCATGCATCATGTTATTTTCCAACTCTAATTTTTTGGAAGACAGTGCCACCCCTTCCAGATAGCCCAACAAGAAAATGACCACAGTACGATCTATGCCTTCCTCAAAGTAGCCCCACTCCCTTCCCACCTGAACTGAATCCATCAGAAAATTTACACAGCTGTTTGTCTCCTTCGACCCTACAAATCAGCATTCCAGTAGCCAGCAAACTTTGGCAAATTGACTAGCATGTCTGTATCCTATGTGCAGGTAGTCTCCTTGGGCTCTGCACCTCACCAATACAAGGATGATCCAGTACCAGTTACCCGAGCATAGGAAAGTAGATATCTGTAGATGTGACGCAATAAGCGCACATAGGCAACACTTTCAAGAAAGTCTACCATAAGATGAGGACAATTCGACATCTTCGACCCTTGCTACAACCAGAGGACTTCCAAACAGTTTTCCAGGTACTAGTAACCCCCCACTTTGACTACGCCAATGTGATCCTTCATGAACTCCCTAAGAACACACTTAACCCACTACAGTTAGCAATGAACGCTGCTGCCCGATTCCTACACGGGGCCTCTAGAAGGGAGCACATCACTCCAATCCTAAAGGACCTGCACTGGCTACCAATTTACTGCCAGCTCATCTACAAAGCTGCACTCTTAACTTTCAAGGCCATTAACAAAAGAACCTCCAGCTCCTTGATAAACCTTATCCACTCCACACCAGCATCCAGAGTAAGAAGGTCCTTCACCACCAACACACTAATAACCCACAGTGAAGTAACAAAATGTACCCAGGCAACAAAAAACAGAGTATTCATGTTCTACGCACCTACCTGCTGGAACGAGTTCCCAGTGACCATCCACACGATCACTGACCTTGCCCAATTTAGAAAGGCACTAAAGCACCACGTTTTTCTTCTACACTATGCCCAGGCCAACAATACATCCTCACCTGACACAGCCCTGCGACCTAACCATAAAGAACAGTCAACCCAATAGATAATTTACATCCCTGTATATAGCTCTCAGGGCAAGCCATGTTGCTATAGTCACATAGCGACTTCCCGTCCACATTGTATATAGTCTGTATATAGCCTGTATATACTCTTCCCTGTTATCAATCCAAGTTGTATTACCTGATCTCCAGGAACAAGCAGGAATGTAGTCTTCACATATGGGTACCGTCAACACCGACGGAGCCTGCGTGAGAACGCTCCCCAGAGTCCCAAAAAGAAAGCTTTTGGGAGCATCCATCACGCATGCGTGCTGCCTTCCCTCCCAACTACCCCTCTCACTTCAGTTCTTCGTTTTCCGTGGAGCCAACAGGACGTGTCCCCTGTCACCGCAGAAAATCTTCTTTTATTTTATATTTTTTGTGGTCGCGTCTGCCTTACGTCAACGCCTACCGGTACCACCGGTGCTTTCTTTCTTTCTTTTTAAAGTAATTCATTTTAGTGCTTTTCTCAGGGGTTTTTGATTTTTTTCCCCTGCTCTGTTGCTTGGCGACATTTTGGGCATTAGGCCCTCTTTTTCCTTACCATGGAAAAACCAGCACTGGATTGAAAAAATGTTCAAAATGTGGCGGTACAATTTCTATTACCAACACCCATGACTGGTGTCTTAAATGTTTAGGTCCTGACCATTGCCCAGCAGAGTGTCTCTCCTGCAGGAAGTTGACTAAAAGAAGTCTTCAAAATCGAGCAAATCTTCTCGGTGCCCTATTTGCTTCAGACACAGCGTCTGTAGCATCGATGTCTTCCAGGGCTTTGACGACTTCCCTGGGATCTCAGGTAACTAAACACAAGTCTTCTAAGACTAGCCAGTCCTCAAAGGGTAGATCTCCCTCTAAACATCGAGATGCCATTGGCGTTGCCCTCGAGGACAATTTACCGGCAAAACAGCCCCGGCAGGAGTCTTCGGGCTCCAAAACTTTTATCAGGGCTCCAGGATGTTCCAGAGGCCTCAACCTCGATGGAACTACTGGTGCCATGCTCGTGGGTTGTGGCCGCTCCCACTGGTACCGACACCCCGGCATTGGCAGTAGCGGTGGACAAAAGACTCCTTGCTATCGAATGCACTCTAGTGACTTTTATAGCTACTTCGGTACCGCTAAAGTCGCTGCAGACGGTTCTGCAGGCACCGGTACCGATGCCGGTACCAGTGCCAGTGCCTTCGGTACCTGTTTCAACAGGCATGCTTCCCCCGATGCCGAGCTTGGAATCTCTCTCTAGCATGGGGGATCAGGTACTGACTCGTGTCGGTACTGACATTGAGCGGTACCGACGCCATCTGCTCGTGAGAACCCGGTGCTTCCTCCTTTTGAGTCTTCCGATTCCGATGACTCAGATGATTCCACCGGTACCAGAGCTGAACTTTTGCAAGATTCAACTCTTTCTCCTCAATGCAGAATGTCCCCTCCTGAGGACATGTCTTTTCATGATTTTGTACGTGATATGGCAAAGGGTCTTGCCATTACAGTAGTACCTGAAAAGGAGCCTAGGGCAGAAGCATTGAGAATTCTTCAATATCCTTTGGCTCCAAAGGAGGCAGCTATGCTTCCTATACATCAGATCTTACATGATCTAATATTAAGGACGTGGGAAGCTCCTTTAACAGTATCTCCACATTCTAGACAACTTGACACTATGTATCGAGTACCACCTTGTCCAGGGTTTCAAAAGACTCAGTTACCACATCATTCTATGGTGGTAGAGTCCGCCATGAGACGGATTAAGAGTGCTAAGAGACACTCTTCCAATCCACCAGGTCGTGAGTCTAGAACACTGGATGCCTTTGATCGTCTATGCTTTCAGTCCTCCATGCTGTCAGCAAGAATCAGTTCCTATATATTATACATGGGAATGTTTCTTGAAGAGGTTACAAAAGACTTAGAACTTTTGAACCCTTTTCTTCAAGAGGATAAACGGACAGATCATTTGACTTTGGTCAAACATGCTCAGAATGTCTCTAAATTTATGAATTGTGCTACCTTTGACTGTTTTGAATGTATTAGCAGAACCTCTGCTATATCCATAGGAGCACGTTGTATTTCCTGGCTCCAGGCTTCAGACTTGGAGGAATGAGTGCAAGATAAGCTGGGAAACATTCCTTGCACAGGAGAAAATCTCTTTGGCAAGGATTGGCAGCTCAAGGCTAACGAAATTGACACTGATAATACAACTTTAGACAGATTGTCAAAATCTACAGCTAACCCAGCCAAGAAAAAGTTTTTCAAAAACCTTTTTCTCTAAGAAGAAGACATTCTATCCATCTTCCACCCAGCAAACACATGTTCCCCAGAAGGGGCAACAACAAACTAGACAGAGAAAGGCACAACCTCAGAAGGCCCAGCAAGCTCAGCCTCCTCAGGGTCTTTGACTGTTGTCTAGAGAACTTAGCCATTCTTCCTGTTCTAAGCCCAGAACCTTTAAATATTCCAGGCCGTATCTGCCATTTTGCCAAAAGATGGCAACAAATCACATCAGAAAATTGGACTCTATCTATTGTGAGTCTGGGATACAAGCTTCATTTCCTCAGCTTGCCCCCATCCACGTTAATAAAGCAGTTCAGATCTCAACCACCAGTCTCAGACCTGTTGTGGCAAGAGGTCACCACTCTTCTGGCTCAAGGAGCTATAGAAGAGGTTCCAATGTCCCAGCAGGGCACAGGATTCTATTCCCCCTATTTACTCATTCCAAAGAAATCAGGGGGACTAAGACCAATCCTGGACCTCAGAGAACTGAACAAATATCTAGTCCGAGAAAGGTTCAAGATGATCTCCCTCGGCACACTTCTTCCATACCTCCACGAGCAAGATTGGCTATGTTCTCTAGATTTAAGGGACACTTACATGCATATCCTTATTCATGCAGATCACAGAAAATTCCTTTGATTCCTAGTCAAGGGAAGACATTTTCAATACAGAGTCCTTCCTTTCAGACTGGCCTCTGCTCCAAGGATCTTCACAAAATGCATGGCAGTAGTAGCAGCATTTATGAGGACTCTAGGAATTTTTGTCTTCCCTTACTTAGACGATTGGCTCATTTGAGCACCGTCAGCTCTAGAGGCAAGTCATGCTCTTTCCCGAGCAATGCAAATTCTCCAGTACTTGCAATGGGTCATAAACCTTCCAAAGTCCCAGCTCACCCCATCTCAATCCCTCGAGTTTATAGGGGCTCGCTTGGACACACAGCAGTCAAAGGCTTTCCTGCCTCAGCCTCGATGTCTCCGCATCATCGAACTAACATCTCAAGCAGTGCTGCAAACCTTCCTCACTGCTCGACAGATGCTTCGGCTGCTAGGACACATGGCATCTACAGTCCATGTGATTCCTTATGCACGCCTTCACATGCGAGCGGCCCAGTGGACCTTAGCATCCCAATGGTCCCAAGCCTCAGGATGCATGTCAGACAAGATCAGGGTTACCACACGCGTGATTGTGTCTCTGCATTGGTGGCAATCTCTGGAAAACCTTACAGTAGGCTCTCCTTTTCAGCAACCCCTACCTCAGGCTATCCTAATGACAGATGCAGCCAAGTTGGGTTGGGGGGCCCACTTGGGCGATCTGTCTACCCAGGGTCTCTGGACCCCACAGGAGGCTTCTCTACAAATAAATCTCCTAGAACTAAGGACCATTTCCAATGCTATTCGAGTCTTTTGCTTCCATCTCATAAACAAAACAGTTCTGGTGCAAACCGACAATCAAGTGGCCATGTTTTACCTAAAGAAACAAGGCGGAACAGGCTCTCTGCAATTATGCAATGAAGCTTTGCAACTGTGGGCCTTTGCCAGAGAGTGTCACATTCATTTATTGGCAGTATACCTTCCAGACATTCAAAACGCTTGGGCGGACAGGCTCAGTCGAGTCCTGTTACCACACGAGTGGTCCCTCCACTCAGTTGCTCCTCAGCAGTCAAGGTGTGAGGACCTATCCTGCAGAGCTCCTGCTGGGGGCGGAGCCTAGCTGTGTGCCTGAGCTCGGATGACGGATCCTGGGCCACCTCCAGCGGGAGAGGCCCAGGCCCAGAGGCCTACCAAGCCTGGTAGGCCTCCTTTGCTGCTACCGGATGGGGAACCTGGAAGCCTGGTACAGCCGGTGCCCCGGGAGGGGGACTCCCCAGGTAGGACTGCACATGGCCAGGGAGGAGGGACCCACACGCCCGGAGGTTCGGGCCCGCTGCCCCAGGGAGGAGGCTCCCTTCTCCTTCCCAGGCAGGGTGTAGAGGCTGGGTGGAGGCAGGGAGAGGCCCTGGGGAGGCCTTGGAGGACTGTCTCGTACGGTACTGGGGGAGGCGGGTTCCCCCCTCCGCCTCGGGTCCTGGAGGAGGCCTCTACCTCCTCCAGTGAGGATGAGGACGGAGGGTCGGGCCTGCCGTCCTTCCAGCAGCCAGCTAGGGCCCCAGACGAGATCGTGGCGGCAGCTCCGGGGTCTCCAGGAGGAGGCGGCCCAGCTGCAAGCCCAGCTCTCCCACCTGGAGAGCCTGCAGGCCACCATTCCCGGTGAGGAGTGGGGGGCATATAAGATCTATAGGAAGGGGGTACAGCGGGCCTTGAAGGCCAAGTATCACGAAATCACCTATCTAAAAAGCCAGGGTTGTGGGTCCCTCGCTGAGGTGTACCACAATTATGATCGTTGGAGTGTGCCTGCAGTTCAGGGGAGGCCCCCGGGGGTGGGTAGGCCGGTGGGCCATTGCCAATCCAGTTGTTTGCCCTTCCACTTTTCAGCTCCTGGGAGGGCTACAGCACGTTCACTGCCTTATCCCTCTACAGTGTTTACTGGGTTCAGTGCTCCTTACCTGGAACGGGTTGCTGGTCCTGACGCTGCAGATGTCCTGTCCCAGACTCCTGCGGAGAAGATGCCTGCCCTGCTTGATCCTGCACCCCCCCCCCCCCTTGGCGCTCTGGTATTCCTGGGAACAGATTTGGCTCGCCCGGGTTTGGTGGATGTGGCATCAAGATCGCCCTTTTTACAAGCGATACCTCTGCTGGCTCCCTCTAGCACTGGTCCGGGCTCCGTGGGGGGGTTCAGCGGGCCTCCTCTGTCCCCTCTGCGGGTCTTTCCCGCCATTTCTTCTGCTCTCCCGACGTCCTGCATCGATGCTGGAATCCCCCAAGATGGCCGCCGGGGAGTGCACAACGCTGACGTCAGGTTTCCAGAGAAGGCTGCTTCGCTGCTGGACGGGTCTGTCTGGCTTCCCCCAACTCCATCGCATCCCCAAGATGGCCGCCGCGAGCTGGGTGATGTCACTTCCGGGTTCTCCCGGAAGTGTGAAGATGGCTACGCTCTTCCCTCTGCACTGCCGACGGAGCACCGGCAAAGATCGGCGGAGGCAGTATGGGACCGTTCCTGTTGCTCCACCGGAGGGGCTCCTGCAAATCGAGATGGTTTCCCGGATGCTGTTCTTCGCCGTCGGGGGTCCGTGGATGCTGTCGTGGGTTGTCGGCTACCTGAAGGTCCAGCCTTTGCCGGTGCTGAGCGCCCTGCGGTTGTGCAGGGGGCTGTTAAAGGGGGTGCTGCTTCTTCTTTCCAGGATCCCCGGAGGCTGCAGACTGGCCGGCCCCAGTTCCCTGAGGTGGCTGTCTGGCGCCGGAAGGGTGCTGGAAAGGGGAAGGAGCAGGGTAGGGGCTGCTGTTCTTTTTCTGCAGCCCCCGGGGGGGGCCGGAAGACTGCTGGTCAGCTGTCCCTGCAACCCGGGTCAGAGGAGCGGGATGCGCAGCTGCCTGTCTTTTCTGTTGGTGTGGCCGAGGGGGGCCTGGCTCGCAGGGGGGCGTCCGCCCTTGCTGCTGGAGCCCTGGCTACCGGCCAGGATGTTCCTGACCCCTGTGCCACGTCTGGCACCGGCAATAAGGTAAGACCTGGGAGTGACGGGGGGCAGGGGGGCGGAGGTACGGGGGGATTGGTTATGGGGGGATCTGCCCTGCTGTCTCGGGATGGTCATGCCTTATTGCCGGTAGCCTTACAGGGGGTAGCGGAAGGCGGGTTAGGTGAGGGTCTGGCGTCCTCAGTGTCTGCCGTCCGTGGGGAAGTGCAGGGTACCCCGGTAGCTGGCAAGGAGAGGGAGGGGGAGCGGACAGCTGGTCTACCAGTGGGAGGGGGGGTAATGGTTTGTTCTGATGGGGGGAAGGGATTGATGTCTGTGGGGCTGGGGGATGGGGTGATGCCCCTAGATCCCGGGACTGGGGGGGAGCGGTGTCCGTCCCCGGTGGTAGTGGCGGAAACGCAGGAGCCCTGTGATGGGTTGGGAACGCAGGGTAAAGGTACGGGGGGGCTCTCTGGTCCTCTGGGTGTCACCGAGCAACAGGTCCGTGATGCCATCAAGTTGGCCTTGGAAACCCCGGAGGGCCCTCAGGGGGCCTTTGATGCATTTCGGCGGCCGCAGGGTCTTGCGGATGGGGGTGCTCCGGATTTTCTCGGTGGCACCCAGGGATCCAGCAGGGATAGTATCCCTGACTCGGTTTTTGCTGAGCTGGTCCTGCCCAGCCCCCAGGTCGCCCCCATTGAGGTGGCTGCGGATCCTGAACAACAGCAGCAGCGTCCCTCGCAGGTAGCTGCGGGGGAGGAGAGCGGAGGGCAGGAAATGGGAGCTGGGGGGTCGGTTCCCCCCCGTACCTTCGCAGAGGCTCTGAGGGGGTCCGGTACTACCCCGGGGACTTCAGGCGGGGTTGGGGGGAGGGGGGTTTCCCAAGGGAATGGTCCTGTAGGAGGGGGAGGAAGTGGGGGAGGGTTCCGAGGGGTAGGGGGTGAGGTCAGATGGCGCAAAGTGGCGCAGATCCGGTGGGCTGGGGAGGGGCCCCCTCCAGCCAGGGAACAGGTCTTGAGGATGGTCCTTGGGCTGGGGTTTCTCCCGGGAGATCTCTACGCCTTCATCCACATGAACAACAACATTGAATATGATGTTAGTTTCATGCTGCGACGGGGGCTGGAGATTTTCTGGGACCGATACCAGCAGCAGAGGGGGCAGGGCGGGTGGGCTGACTTTCGTGTTGTGCCTATCTCTCACCAGGGGACAGTACCTGTGACCATCCTGGCCAGGAATGAGTCGCTCCCAGGGCAGGACATCCAGTTTTGGTTGTCACGCCATGCGGTGCTCCTCGCACCCCTGGTTAAGGGCGCTGGGCCCCTAGGGGTGTGGGACGGGTCGTGGAAGGGTAGGATCCGTTTGCGTGAGGTGGGAAACGTGGTGCAGCACGTGCCCTCGGCCGGTTTCCTCGGTCGGGATCGCATCTTGTGCTATTACCCCGGGCAACCTCGCGAGTGTCACCGCTGTGGCTCATTCCGTCATTTGAGCATGAACTGTCCCGAGCAGGTCTGCACCCGTTGTGGTGGACGGGGTCACGCCTCGGCCGGGTGTTTGCTTATTCGGTGTAACCTTTGCGGGGAGTTGGGCCACCCCTTTGCCCGCTGCCCCTCCGCATCACACAATGGACCGGGGGGGGGGATGCCGTCGCCCCACCTCGGGCTCCTGTGCGGGAGGAGGTTGTGGAGGACCCTCTCCCTCAGGAGGAGTCCGGGGGCCCTAGGGTGGAGGAGTCCATTGAACCGAGGGAGCCACCAGGGGGAGGGGATTTGGGTAGGAAGGAGGAGAGGGTTGATGTGGTGGAGGTTGCTGTTTCACGACAGGATAGTGGGTTGAGGGTGGTGCCACCTCAGGAATGGACCACGGTCCCTTCTAAGGGTGGCAAGTCCAAAAGGAAGAAACGGGAGACATCCCCATTGCCGGATGCAGAGCCCGTGTTGGACATCAACCGTTTCGTCTTTTTGGCTACTGATGCGGCTGAGGCAGATGAGGGCTTGCCTGTGGAGGCAGGGCCCCCTGTGCGGCGCTCGGAGCGGTTAGCGGTGGGGGCGGCCCCTCTTCCTCAGCGGCGGCCTCCGAAACTACCGAAGGCGCGCCGCGGTCAGGGTCCTCCAATTAGTGTGGATACTGGCACCCGACGGGTGAGGGAGGACGGGCTTTTGCCCCCGCAGTTGGGTGCTGGGCCTTCGCAGGAGCCCCCTGCTGACCCAGCCGTCCCGGCCTCCCCCGCGGGGGTGGGCACTGGTCCGTTGTCTCAGTCTGTGTCCGGGGAGGGGGGGCGGCACCGGTGGTGGACCCCACGGAGGAGATCATTCCTCCGACCCCTGACCTGTCCGTGCCCCCTCGCCCCATGGGAGCTGGGTTAGCCCCTGCGACAGCTTTGCCTGGTGGTCTCGGGGGCACCAGCACCTCCTGGGGTGACAGGGTCGAGCAGGAGGAGGAGATCCTCGAGGTGGTCAATGTGGACCGTGAGGAGTTGCTCCAGCTTGCGGGCTTGTCCTGCAAGCGGGATTCCGGGGATCCAGGGTATGGTGAGAAGAGGAGGAAAGGGTCACTGCACGAACTAGGTATGGCGTGCACTCCTGCGTTCTCGTGCGCCACTCTCAACGTGGCCAGCATTTTGACCGACCAGGCGCGGGCTACGGCCTATGATTTTCTTTCCACGAGCGGGCTGGATGACATCTTTTTGCAGGAGACCAGGCTCACCTCGCTCGCTAGCCTTCATCGGGCGAAGCGGGAGTGGAGGTGGGGTCCTTCGTACTGGTCACTTGCGGCCCAGCCCTACGCAGGAGTGGCGGTTTTGTTCACGTCTAACCGATTTCAGGTGCAGTATGTGTGGGAACTGGAGCAGGGACGGTGCTTGCTCTTAGACGGCTACTGCGGGCCCCATCGGTTTCGTTTCATGGTGGTCTACGGCCCCCAGTCTAAGTTGGCGCGGAAGACCCTGTTTCGGGTCATCAGCCCCTACTTACACACCTCCCGTTTGGTGGTCCTCGCAGGGGATTTCAACACCACCACCCTGTTGCAGGACCGAGGGGGGGAGCGTTGCCCACCCAGTTACGAGGGCCTCTTTTTGGCCGAGATGACCCGGACGGCTGACCTAGTGGATGTCTTCCACCGGGCTTTTCCACGGTCACCGGGGTTCACCTACTACCATGGGACCTGCAGGAGTCGTATCGATCAGATATATGTGAGTGCCCGGGTGGAGTGTTCCCCTCCGCAGTTGCAGGCGGTTGACTTTTCGGACCACTGCGTCCTCTCCGTGTCCTTCTTGGCTAACCACGAGGAGCTCAGCAGGGGTCCTGGCCTGTGGCGACTGAATGTGCAGTTGTTGGCAACATCAGAGGTGGTCCAGGAGTTCTTGGCCTTTCTCGCAGACCAGGAGACCCTGTTGGGTGTTTTTCCTTCCCATGGCACTTGGTGGGATGAGGTGAAAACGCGTGCCCGTCAACTCTTCCGTTCCTGGGGTACCTCCATGGCTCGATCCCGCTACCTCACTTACACCGTCCTCCGGAGGTCGCTGGATTGTTTGGTATCCCGAGGGGCAGCGCGGGAGGAGGTGGAAGAGGTGCAGGTCCAGCTCCGTGGCCTGCTTTATGATCGCCATGCCTCCCTATGCTTCGAGGGGGCGGCCGGTGGGGTCGCCACCCCAGACCCTTTCCTGAATTGCAAGGAGAGGGTTCGGCGTCGGGAGGTCATGGCCCTGCGGGGCGAGGACGGTACCCTTCATACCTCCCAGGAGGACCTTTTGCGGATGGTAGGGGAATACTTCTCGGACCTGTTTGGGGATCGCCCCGTGGACCTCACCCATATCCGAGAGTACCTGGGCCTTCCCCCGGAGTATTCGGCTGTGGTTCAGGCACAGGTTGATGCACTCGCTGCTCCGATTCAGCAGGTGGAGGTGGAGAGGGCGATTCGTGCCATGCCGTTGGGGAAGGTGCCTGGGCGCGATGGACTCCCGGTGGAGTTCTATCGCACTTTCATCTCCCAGCTGGCCCCCTTCCTGACCTCCCTGTTTCAGGAGATCATGGACACGGGGTTTCTCCCGCGGTCATTTCGCGAGTCTGTCCTGCTGCTGCTCTCCAAGGGGAAGGACGATAGCTCCTTGGACTTTTGGCGGCCGCTCTCTCTTCTGAACGCGGACCGGAAGATTCTGGCCAAGTGTTTGGCCAACCGACTGGTGGAGGTGTCGGGCGTTTTGCTGTCCCCTTCCCAGTATTGTTCCGTTCGGGGGAGAGGGGTTCTGGACGCTGTCGCCACAGTCCGGGAGGTGGTGGAGAGAGGCCGGTCACTCCATCGGGACCATTGGTTGGTCTCCTTGGACCAGTCCAAAGCCTTCGATCGAGTCAGTCACCGGTACCTGTGGGTGGTGCTCCAGCACTTCGGCCTCCCCGCAGGTTTCCTCTTCGTCTTGCAGGCGCTGTACCGAGGGGGGGTGAGCTTCCCGTTTATTAACGGGTGGCTCGGACGGCCGTTTGGTGTCGCCTCGGGGGTGCGGCAGGGGTGCCCTTTGAGCCCCCTGCTGTATGTCTTCTCCCTCGACCCCTTCCTCCGGAGATTGTCCTCAGGTGGGTTGCGGGGCCTGGAGGCGCCTGGTGCACCCCCGGTGACTGTCGTTGCCTATGCTGACGACATCTCAGTTTACGTGGACGGCACTGCAGGGGTAGAGGCCCTGCGGGAGGCCGTGGAGGAGTACTCGGAGGTGGCCCACTCTGTTGTCAACCACAGCAAGTGCCAGACGCTGTGGTTGGGCCCCTCGGAGGCCTCCCCGCCTTCCTGCGCCCCCTTTCCTCCTCCCGTGGGGGAGGTCCACGTTTTGGGCCTCGTCTTCGGGTCAGAGGACTGTGCGGAGTCCAATTGGGATCGTTGTCTTGAGACTGCACGGTGTCGGGTGCTGCGGTGGAGGGGGTGGAGGTGTACGTTCGAGGAGAAGATCAAACTCCTCGGGACGTTTCTACTTCCCCTCTTTCTGCACGTGGCCACGGTCTTCGTTCTTCCGTCGTCCCGTCAGGCGTCTGTCAGTGCCGTCTTTTTCTGTTTTCTGTGGGGTAACCGCCTGAACCCTGTCCAGCGCAACATCGTTTGCCTGGATTGGGCACAGGGCGGTTTGGGTATGTTGCACCCCCTTGTTTTCCTGTCAGTCTTGTCTATGGCGTTTCACTTAGGTAGGATGCGGGAAGAGGGTGGGGTTTGGTGGGTGGCCTCCTATCGGGAGTGGTTCTCCTGCTTCTGGGAGCAGTGGGAGGGGGCGTCCTCGGTCCCACGTGTGCGTCGGAGCGGGGAACAGGCTCCATCGTACGTTTTTGCGATGGTGGGGCTCATTCGGCGGTGGGGGGTGGCCGACCCGCTCGCCCAGTCCTTAGGGCGAAAAGGATTGTACCGGATGGTACTCACCTCTCACTTTCAACCACGGTGGGCCCTGCGGGACTGTCCAGCGGATGTGATGCAGCGGGGCCTTCGGCATTTGAACTCCCCTCGGCTGCCGAAGAAGGTTCGGGATGTGGCCTGGTTGTCTTTCCACGGGCGTTTGTACGTGAGGGACAACCTCAAGTACAGGTCACAGGCCGAGCGGGTCTGTCCGAGGGCCGGGTGTGAAGGGCAGACAGAGACCATGGACCATTTCCTCCGGCAGTGCCCCTTTAATGTGGAGGCCTGCCGGTTGGTGTCCGCTGCTCTTCACCTGCGCGACCTTTCCCTCCTCACGTATGCGGAGTGGGTGTATGGGGCCTGGTCCTTTCCTCTAAGGCAGGACTCCGGGACCCTCTACCTCGTCACGGCTGTAGTGCGCTACCACATGTGGCAAGCGCGCTGTCATGTCTCGACCCGGGGGTTGGTCCTGCCCCTCGACGAGGTGGTGCGGGACATTTTGGAGGAAGTGTCCAGCATGGCGCAACGCGAAAGGCGGGTGGTGGAGGCCCATCGTTGGGAGCGTCTGTGGCGTCACCTCACCCTCCACCCCCCGTGAGGGGGAAGGGTTCCCTGGGGTTTTTCGTCCTTGGTAGGGATTTGGGTTTGCTTTGTCTCCCGGGGGGGGGGGGTGAAAGAAGGGGGAGGGTTCCCCTCCCTGGGGTCTGTTCCTTGGTAGGACTTTGGGGTTGTTTTTCTCCCGGGGGGAGGGGGTGGGGGGTGCGCTGGTGCTGCAGCGGTTTGACCACTTGTCTGCTCTCCCTCTCTCCTTGGGGGTTGGATGTCCCACTTGTTTTTGGTTTGGTGTAAGTCTTTTGTGTGTTCTGTGCATCCCGTTCCGCTGCCTGGGTTGCAGGGCAGCACTGGGTTGTGTTTATCCTTTGCTTTGTATCTTTGGTTCTGTTTTTGGTGGGATTTTGTTGGGGACGGGCTCGATGTGCCCTTATGTTTTTGTTTGGGGGGTGGGGGCGGGGAGTTTACCTTTGATGTATTTGCTTTGTGGGGAGGATGGGGAGGGGGCAGGGAGTGGGGTGGGGGTGGGGGAGTTGCTGCTCTCTCTGAAGGGAAGGGGATGGGGACAAGGGACTATGTAGTTTGGGCGGGTTTGGGGGGGGATTCTGGCAGTCCTCAACCAGTGGACAATATGGACATTTGGACTGGTATGGGTTGTTGTGGGGGGGAGGGGTTTGGGGATGGATATGATTCTGTATGGATTGCTATGGGGTGTTACGGGGGGGGGTTGGGACGGACATGGACAATGGACATTGGACTTATGGGGGGGGGTTGGGACATGGACATTGTTTGGGCTGAGGTGGGTGTGTTGGGGGTGGTGGGCACGTGAGTTGGTTGCTGGGTTTGGTGGTGGGTTTGGGGCGGTGGGTCACGGGGGGGGGGTTTGATTCTTGTATATGCTATGTCGGGGTGGGTGGGGGTTTTTGGGGGGTGTGGGTCTTGGTTGGGTTGCTTGTTTTTGCTTTTTGTATGTCTTTTTGTTGCTTGTATAATAAACCAAAATTTCCACTCATATCAACTTGCTCGAGTTTTTCAAGTCTGGGGAACTCCAGACATAGACCTCTTTGCAAGTCCACAGAATGCCAAACTTCCCCGGTTCTGTTCCAGACTTCCAGCTCAAAATTGTAAGGCGAGGGATGCATTCCTTCTCCATTGGGCCAGGATTTTCTCTATGCCTTCCCTCCAATTCCCCTAATCCCCAAAACCCTATTCAAACTCCAGAGAGACAGAGGTCGCATGATAGTCATAGCTCCCTGTTGGCCAAGGCAAACATGGTATCCTCTTCTTTTGGGTCTCTCTCGAGTCACTCCTCTGGAGTTGGGGAGTGCTCCGGATCTTCTGTCCCAGGATTACGGATCCCTTCTGCACCCCAATCCTCAGTCCCTTCATCTCAAGGTCTGGCTTCTCAAGGCATAGAGTTTCAAGATCTAGGCCTTTCACAACAAGTGAAGGATATTCTTCTAGCTTCCAGAAAACCTTCCACAAGGTGTTCTTACGCTTTTAAGTGGAAGAGGTTCTCCGTCTGGTGTTCCCAGAGGGGACGTAATCCACTGTTGGTACCAGTAGAGTCCCTTCTGGACTATCTCCTTCACTTATCAGCTTCTGGTCTCAAGACCAATTATGTTAGAGTCAATTTTAGTGCTATTGCTGCATCTCATAAACCCTTCAATGGACAACCAATTTCCTCTCATCCTCTTGTTTCAAGGTTTATGAGAGGTCTACTTTTAACAAAATCTCCCATCAAACCACCTCTGGTGGCATGGGATCTTAATCTTGTTCTGGGTCAACACATGAAGCCACCTTTTGAACCTTTAGCTACTTCGGAGCTAAAGTTTCTTTCATAGAAAGTCATTTTCCTAATTTCTGCAAGACGTATTAGTGAACTGCAGGCTTTAGTGGCTGACCCACCTTATACGAGGCTTCATCATGATAAAGTAGTCTTCAGGACTCATCCTCATTTATACCAAAGGTGATATCACCTTTTCATTTAAACCAATCGGTTTATCTCCCAGTCTTCTTTCCTAGGCCTCATGCCTCCAGCGTGGAAAGAAATCTGCATATCTTAGATTGTAAATGAGCTCTGGCTTTTTATCTTCACCGAACTCAGCCATTTAGTAAGTCTTCTCAGCTCTTTCTGGCTTTTGACTCTAGTCACTTAGGACTTCCAGTCACTAAGAGGACTCTCTCTAAGTGGATTGCAGACTGTATTTCCTTTACCTATCAGAGTAAAGGAATCCCTCTTGAAGGCCATGTCACGGCTCACAATGTTAGAGCCATGGCAGCCTCAACAGCTAATCTTCGGTCAGTTGCTATTGATGAGATCTGCAAAGCTGCAACTTGGGCTTCTGTTCATACTTTCACTGCCCACTATTGTTTGGACAAGGACTCCCGTCGGGATGCCTTGTTCAGTCTGGCTGTTCTACAGCATCTCTTCCATTCCTAGTTGAACTCCTTCCCACCATCTTCTCTTGGATGCCTGAGGTCCCTGGGAGGAAGCATGGCCCATCTTACTTAGATCCGCAACATGCTGGGGTCATCCCTAGGTATTTTTAGCTCGGGAGTCCCCATATGTGAAGACTACATTCCTGCTTGTTCCTGGAGATAGCGTAGTTACTCACCTGTAACAGGTGATCTCCGGGAACAGCAGGAATAAGTCTTCACAACCCACCCACCTCCCCAAGGAGTTGTTTTTCTCTATCCTCTATTTTTCTTCTACTTCTCTCCTTTGGTCTCAGTTTTCAACTCAACTGAAGTGAGAGAGGTAGTTGGGCGGGAAGGCAGCACGCATGCGTGGTGGATGCTCCCAAAAGCTTTCTTTTTGGGACGCTGGGGAGCATTCCCGCGCAGGCTCCGTCGGTGTTGACGGTACCCATATGTGAAGACTTATTCCTGCTGTTTCCGGAGATCACCTGTTACAGGTGAGTAACTACGCTTTCAATGTAAGTGCAAAGCAGGCTCTTCCTACTCTGCACAAAATGTTATCTGTAAACCGCACTGATTTTAAAAAGCGTGGTATATAAAAGCATTAAATAAATAAATAAAATAAGCAAATCATTAATTCCAGCCGCCAACCACATACAGTATAGAGACTGAATGTGCCACTTATCAAATAACAGTCCAATCAGACTCATCCAGTTTAGTGTGCAGCTCAGTGTTCCATTTGTCTGTCACTTTTAGTATTTTGCAAGGTATTCATATGGATTAGAAATTATTTTGTATAGGGTACAACCTCTGAAGTAACCAGCACAAACATGGCCTGTAATAAGGTAGATTCTTGACACAAAATTTACATGTATTTATTTTATCTATACTTCTTTATCTAGAAGTCAAAGTGGTTTACAGAGGACACTTTACATATAATTTTACATGTATAATTTGAAAGTCCAGATGTAGATAAATTCAAACTCTGACCCTGGGAACACCTTGGCTCTTTGCAGGTGAAGTATGTGAGAAATGGCATTACACTCATTTTTTTTAAGTGCCTTGTTTTTTTTTTGGCAAATTATGACCTAAAGTAGATTGACAGGCCTTTTCTTCAGAGGCAATGGTGGGTAAAGTGACTTGCCCAAGGCCACAAAGAGTGCTAGTGGGAATTGAACCCATATCACCTAGGTAGTAGGCCACTCCTCCACTCACTTTCCTCATATATATTCTGGGTAATTTACCAACCATTTAGGTACATGACCTATGCACGGAAATGGTTTATTATAAAACTACCCAGAATATATATATTAAAAAAATTCCTCATATATATTCTGGATAATTTTATAATAACAAATTATACTATAGTACTGCACTAAGGGATTTTACAATTAACCACAACCACACCCGTAGCCTCATAAATACATTAACTGCATATAAATATATCCCACTCCCAAACTCATTACAAACATGAGGCGGCAATGTGGTTAGAGGGAGTTGAAGAAGAAGCTGTTTAGAGGAGCAGCACTGAACACTGAAGATGAGGAGGGCAGCGCTGACAACTTAAAGATAAATAGAATTTTTTATCTATGGCTGTAAGGGAAAAGTGATTTGACTATGAAACTTTGTGTTCTTTTCAGAATATAGTGCTGTGTTACCTTCTGATGTGGTGTACAATTTAAAGGAATATGAGCTTCTTGTGAAGATAGATAAAACCTTTGTATTATATATGTAATTTAAAAAAAATGAAAAAAGTACTTTTTTTGTATGTTTATTAAGCAGTATATAGGGGAGTTTTTGGGACTGATGATGCGTGACGCTCTAATCCCCTATGGTGATTTGTTTCGCCACATAGGTAATGCATTAGTCTGAGGTCTTTTCTCCCATATAAGAGACTCAGTTCCATGTTTGTAATGAGTTTGGGAGTGGGATATATTTATATAAATATGTAGTTAATGTATTTATGAGGCTAAGGATGTGGTTGTGATTAATTTTATAATAAACCATTTCCATGCATAGGTTATGTGCCTAAATGGTTGGTAAATTATTCCTATTTTGAACAGAACTGGACTGATGACCAAGGCACTCTGTTAATTGCCTTTTTGTTCTCAGAAGATTCTGATACTGTTAAGATATATTAGGTTCTTTTTATGAAGGCAAATTAAATTGCATAAAAATGAGCAAGCAAAGGGCATTTGGTAAATTAGAACTGAGTGCTTGATAGGGATAGAAGAGCTTAAGACAGTTTGCTGAAAACCTTTAAAACTGTTCTCTTAAAGAGAGGAGGAGATGATAAACTTATTTGGATGATTAACCAGCAGAATAAATTAATTGTGAAAAACCACAAAGGTGCTAATACTAAGAATTTACCTGGACTTCACATTTTCTTTTCTCCAGGAGCTGGAGTTTTTCTTTCCCTCAAGTGGAGGATGTGGTCCATCAAACACTGCAAAATTAACAAACTGTACCTGTTGCATTATTAAACCTCATGCAGTTTCTGAAGGTAAGGTTATCCCCTGCATGCAGAAAGCAATATGTTAATATGAATGAAGAGTTCTTAAAAAAGACATCAGCTGGTTGTGTCAGGTTCAGCCCAAGGGTATCTGATACATAGAAGTATAGAAACATGATGGCAGAATAAAAACACATGGCCTATCTAGTCTGCCCTTCCATATCAACCACTACAACGGTCACTTTTTTTCCTTTAGAGATGCTCTGTGTTTGTCCCATGCTTTTTTGAATTCAGATACTGTCCTCATCTCTACCACCTCCACTGGGAGATATTTCCACGCATCTGCCGCTCTTTCTGTAAAGAAATATTTCCACAAATTACTCCTGAGTTTGTCCCCTTCCACCCTCATCCTATGTCTCCTCGTAGCAGAGCTTGCTTTCAATCGAAAGAGGCTCTCCTCCTATGCATTTATGCCACGGAGGTATTTAAATGTCTCAATCATATCACCTCTATCCCACTTTTCCTAAGTCTGTTCTGTACTGGTGCAGAGTGTCCGGTGATTTGTTTCGTCTCCATTTCCTTTCTAGTCTTCTGAGGGAGCGCTTTGCTTCTCTGGTTGTGTTGGAGTACCACGGGGCATTGGCTCTCCTGTGGGTAGATGGGTTTTCTCCAGGACCAAGCAGGAAGTCAGTCCTCACTTATGGGTGACATCGACGTCGATGGAGCCCCCGTGCGGAGCAATTCCCCAGCTTTTCTAAGAAAGCCTTTGGGAATACTGCACGCATGCATGGTCCCCTTCCTGCCTAAAGGTGCCATCTTGCTCAGTCTTTCTTTTTCCACGGAGCCCACCGGATGTCTGTCCATGTCACCCGGAAAAATTAACGTTTTTTTCTTGCGATTTCATCATGTTTTTTCTCCGGTTCGACGCCAGTTCCCCTTCCCGCCGGGTTCGGTACACCGGTATCGAGCCTGTCTTCTATTTTTCGGTTTTTGCCCTTCGTGGCTGGTGTTCGCGCCCTTTTTGTCTTTTCCCTGGAAGGCCGGTCCTTTGACCTCGCGGGGGCTCTTTTTTCCCCGATGGCTTCCAGTGGTTTCAAAAAGTGTGTTCGGTGCAAGAAACTAATGTCTCTCACCGACACACACGACTGCCTTCGATGCCTCAGACCGGATCATGATCCTAAGGTCTGTGTCCCGTGTGGCAAAATGTCCACTAAGGCACTACAAAGCCGCCAGCATCAGAACGGATTTTTTCTGATTCTGCCTCTGGCCAGGCCCGGACCTCGTCCAAGGCCTCGACGTCTCGGGAGTCTGACCCCGAGCATCGCCGGGGTTCCTCGGACAGGGGGTCCCCCGATTGGGAACGCAAGAGGAAGAAGCGGCTCGTGAGGGCGGTGTCAGAGGAGGTCCCTGGATCCTCGAGGGCCAGGTCTCAGACCCCCGACCGCCATCCCGGGCCCTTGGAGCAGGAGAAGCCGTCCAAAATGCCCCGTGTGGAACCGGAGCCCGCCAGACATGTAAGTCCTGTTGTCCTCGTGTACCCTCCTCCTAGGGAGCCGACGTCGGGCCCGGCACCACCGGGGCCCGAGTCGGTGGCTGCTGAGTCTCCTGAGCTTGGACTCAGGCAGACAGCCTTGGAGTGCAGATTGCCTGCCTTCATGGATCAGCAGCGGGTACAGATGGCCAGCCTCGCTGGTGCATCTGCCCCGAGCACCGGGACATCGACGTCTAAGTCGACCCCGGAGACCGAGCCGATACTCGAGACCATGAAGGTTCGAGGTCGTCCTCGGTCATGGTCTCCCTCAACCTCCCTCTCGGAACCGAGGGCGTCGACGCCGGTGCCTTCGGTGTCGGAGCGGGTGCCACCGAGGCCCGCGCAGTCGGAGCTCCTCGACTCCTCTTCGGATGAGTCTGCATGGGAGACGGAGGACGAGGAGTCCCCCGATACTTTTCGGACTCGGTGCGTCCCTTTGGACTCACCGCAGTCCGAGCCCTGGAGTAGGTCCCCTCCAGAGTCCTTTACTGTGCCTGTTCCTCCGATGCTGAAACAGCTCCTCTTCCAGATGTGGGAGGCACCCTCCTCGGCGCCGGTTTTGAGCAAGCGGGTCTATTCCATTTATCGACTCCGTAAGAGCCCTGGTTTCCAGAAGGCACAGCTGCCGCACCATTCCATGGTGGTGGAATCGGCCATGCATCGTCTGAAAAGCCAGAAGATGCACTCTGCGGTGCCTCCCGGCAGGGAGGCCCAGAACCTGGATGCTTTCGGCAGAAAGTGCTTCCAGGGCTTGATGCTTGCTTGCCGTGTCCAGTCTTACCAGCTCTACATGGGCATGTACCTATGGGACCTGGCGAAGGAACTTGCCGGGTTCTCTGCTGGCCTCTCCGGGGAACCCTTGCAGAGGTTCAAGACCTTGTCCTCGGGAATCCGGGAATGCTCAAAGTTCATGTCCCGAGCGGCCTATGATGGCTTCGAGGCTTCAACCCATGTAGCGGCGGCCGGCATCGGGGCCCGACGCCAGGCATGGTTGCAGCATCGGACCTCGAGCCCTGGGTGCAGGACAAGATGGTCGATGTCCCTTGCCGAGGTGAAAACCTTTTTGGCAAGCCCATGGCCGAGAAGGCGGCTGAGCTCAAAACCGAGCACCTGACTAGGACAAGGCTGTCCAGAAAAACCTCTGCCCCTTCTCAGCGGAAGAAGGGCTCGGGTAAGAAGTCCTTTTACCCGAGGAAGGCGGCTGCCTACAAACCTTTCCCTCAGTATCAGGCCTCCCCAGCTCCCTAACAGGGTCAGCAGGCCAAGGGGCAGGGACATGGGCCCCATAGGCAGAAGACCCCCAAGCCTCCGGCTCCTTCTCCCACTCAGCAGGGAGGGGGGTTTTGACTCCCACAGCATAGCCTTTCCACCTCTGCTGTCCCATCTCTGCACAGGAGGTCGTCTAGTCCTGTTTGCCCACAGGTGGCCACCCATTACAGGAGATGCTTGGGTATTGAGCATTGTCCACAAGGGCTATATGCTCCATTTCCAGCAGTTGCCTCTGACCTATTTCCCCAGAGAGCCTCCAAGACCTCCTCTGCACACAGACCTCCTCCTTCAAGAACTTCAAGGTCTGCTTCTAGACCAGGCGGTGGAGCCGGTGCCTCCCCACCTGCAAGGTCACGGGTTCTACTCCAGGTACTTCCTCGTACCAAAGAGAACCAGGGGCCTCAGACCTATTCTCGACCTCAGGAATCTCAACAAGTTCTTGGAGAAAGAAAGGTTCAAGATGCTTACTCTTATTTATTTATTTATTTATTTTTTATTTGCAAATCTTTTATATACCGCCACTTCCTAAGATCAGTGGCGGTTTACATCAAACAACATGAAATACATAAAACAGTGCTGTGATAAACAGGTACATTGAACAATAATCAAAACTATATACAGGTAGTTAAAATCAAGTACAATGAACAGTAATCAGTACTTATATATAGGTAGTATTGGCAATATTTGGAACTATTTACATATATACATTAAAGTTTTATCTTAAGTTCTCTTTAGGTAGTAGCATTGCAAGTATTAGGGCGAGTATATCATGGAGATCTATGGAGGATGGAAGGACTTGTCCAAATCATTATCTATGTTCGAATAATATTGTGAGAACAAGTAAGTTTTTAGATCTTTTCGGAAATGTTTTAGGTCTTTTATTTCCCTTAGTTGATCAGGGAGATTATTCCATAGTGAAGGTGCTACAAATGAGAAGGCACTGCTACTTGTTATGTGTTTAGTTTTTCTTATTGAGTCGGGAACTACAATAGTATGAAGGTTCCTTCTACGTCTTATTCTATTTTCTATAGGTCTATGAATTAGTGTAGACAGGTATGATGGGGCAATTTGGTTTATCAGTTTGAAAGTGGTCAATATTATTTTATATTGAATCCTACTTAGTATAGGTAGCCAATGCAGAGAGTAGAGTATCGGGGTGATGTGATCGGTCAGTTTGGCTTTGGAAATTATTCTCGCTGTAACATTTTAAGCCATTTGTAGTATTTTTAGGCTCTTTTTAGATACACCTGTTAATATTCCATTGCAGTAATCAAAATGGGGAGTTATCAGTGCCTGTGTGATGGTTCTAAAGTCATTTGATTTCTACTCTTGTAACACTTTTGCCCTACCTCCAGCAGGGAGATTGGCTATGCTCCTAAGACCTAAAGGATGCGTACACTCACATCCTCATTCATCCAGACCACAGAAAGTACCTCAGGTTCATTGTGGGAGGAAACCATTGCCAGTACAGAGTACTACCCTTTGGCCTGACCTCCGCCCCAAGGGTCTTTACAAAGTGTCTGGCGGTGGTGGCGGCCTACTTAAGGAACCAGGGGGGTTTTCTCTTCCCCTACCTGGATGACTGGCTCATCAGGGGTCAGACTTCCCAGGAGGCCCGGCAAGCCACCCTCAGAACTGTCTCCCTCCTTCAGCACCTAGGCTTTGTCATAAACTTCGCAAAGTCCACTTTGCTCCCTTCCCAGAACCTCGAGTTCATAGGGGCAAGGTTGGACTCCCTGCAAGCAAAGGCTTACTTGCCAAGAGACAGGGCTCAAAGACTCATAGACTTGGCAAGCCAGTTTCTGAGCAGGCCACAAGTCTCCGCCAGACTCTGTCTGCAGCTCCTGGGCCACATGGCATCGACGGTGCATGTGACCCCCAATGCTCGCCTCCATATGAGACCTGCACAATGGTGTCTCCGAACTCAGTGGCAGCAAGCCACAGGAAGCCTTGCAGACAAAGTGCGGGTGTCCAAACCATTCCTGGACTCCCTACAGTGGTGGCTACAACCCCACAATTTGTTACAGGGGGTGCCTTTTCAGGTACCTGTTTCCACGGTGGTGCTGACCACTGATGCCTCCTTGCAGGGCTGGGGTGCACATTGCTTAGACAGGTGCACCCAGGGCCTGTGGTCTCCATGGGAGGCCACACAGCAAATCAACCTCCTGGAACTCCAGGCTATTTGCTTAGCCCTCAAAACCTTCTCTCAAACCTTGGCTCACCAGTCTGTTCTGGTGCAGACGGACAATCAAGTGGCCATGTTCTATGTGAACAAGCAGGGCAGCACGGGGTCCAGGCTCCTGTGTCGAGAGGCACAGGCCCTGTGCTCTTTTGCTCTCAAACACAACATGTTTCTCAAGGCTGTTTATCCCCCTGGCCAGGAAAACTTCCTGGCGGACAAGTTGAGCAGGATTCTGCAACCCCACGAGTGGCAACTGCACCCCTTGGTGGTTCAGAAACTTTTCCTGAGATGGGGACTTCCATCCATAGATCTCTTTGCCAGTCCCCTGAACCGGCAGCTGCCCAGGTTCTGTTCCAGGCAACCGCATCCCCTGAGGTTAGCAGCGGATGCTTTCCTGATTTCTTGGTCCCAGGGCCTCCTGTATGCGTTTCCTTCCAGGCCTCTGGTGGCCCGAACCTTGTTCAAGATTCTAAGGGACAAGGCCTCGGTACTTCTGATAGCTCCCAGGTGGCCAAGGCAGCCCTGGTTTCCACTTCTACTTCAACTGGCAGTAGAAACACCTCTGCCTCTGGGGTTGCAACCCGATCTTCTCTCTCAGGATCAGGGTTCCCTTCTGCACCCCAATCTCAAATCTCTCATTTTGATGGTCTGGAGGTGCAAGGGTAGTGTTGGCTCCCTGGGGCCTACCCCGAGAAGTGGAGGAGATGGTCTTGGCCTCTAGAAAGCAGTCCACCAGAAAAACCTATGCCCTAAAGTGGAGGATGTGGTGTCAGCAGCGCAAGGAGGATCCTTTCGCCTGCACCGTACCAGTAGTGCTTCAATATCTGCTGCACTTGTCCAATCAAGGCCTTAAGTCCAATTCTGTTCGGGTCCACCTCTCTGCTCTGGCAGCTCACCACTCTCTGGTGGAGGGACACTCTCTGTTGGTTCACCCTTTGGTGTCCAGGTTTCTCAGAGGCTTGCTTTTGCTCAAACCTCCTCTCCATCCACTGGCCCCTGAGTGGGAGTTGAATGTGGTCTTGCAGCAACTGACTCGCCCACCTTTTGAGCTGATGGCTACATGTCCTCTCCGCTTCCTTTCTTGGAAGGCTCTTTTCCTTGTAGCCCTGACTTCGGCCAGGAGGATGAGTGAGCTTCAAGCCCTGGTCTGTGACAGGCCTTACACTCACTTCTATAGGAACAGGGTAATCCTTCAGACTCATCCTAAGTTCTTCCCTAAAGTTGTCTCCTCTTTCCATCTCAACCAGGAGGTGGTTCTTCCAACATTCTTCCCTAGGCCCCATGCCAGCTGGGCTGAGACAGTCCTGCATACCCTGGACTGTAGGAGGGCCTTATCCTTCTACCTTGAGCGTACGCAGGGGCATAGGAGGGCTACTCAGCTCTTCGTATCTTTTGACCCTAATAACTTGGGGTTACCTGTCTCCAAGCGTACCTTGTCCATCTGGGTGGCTGACTGTATCACCTGGGCTTACAGGGCAGCTGACTTTCCTTGCAGGGTCAGGTCACGGCCCACCGTGTCAGGGCAATGGCTGCCTCAGTAGCTCATCTCCGCTCTGTACCATTGGCAGACATCTGCAGGGCTGCAACTTGGTCCTCAAGCCAGACTTTTGCGGCCCATCACTGCCTAGAGCGAGAGTCCCGTAGGGACAGTGCTTTCGGTCAGGCAGTGCTCCGGAATCTCTTTGAGGTTTAGGCAACTCCTACCCTCCAGCCCTCTGGTTGGGCTACCGGTGGGAGTGTGTTTCAGTGAAATCCTTTCTCTGATGCTGTGGCTAGAGGGAGCTCATTTTTTCAGCTCTGGGTCCCCGGTAGCCTGAAGCCGGGGAGTCCCATAAGTGAGGACTGACTTCCTGCTTGGTCCTGGAGAAAGAGTAGTTACTCACCTGTAACAGGTGTTCTCCAGGAGCAGCAGGAATCAGTCCTCACAACCCTCCCTCCTCCCCTGGGAGTTGCAGTTGTACATAGTTTATTTTTTCCATTTTTGTGTGCTGTCTTTTAGCTATGTCATTGGACTGAGCAAGATGGCACCTTTAGGCGGGAAGGGGACCGCGCATGCGTGCAGTATTCCCAAAGGCTTTTTTAGAAAGCTGGGGAATTGCTCCGCATGGGGGCTCCATCGACGTTGATGTCACCCATAAGTGAGGACTGATTACTGCTGCTCCTGGAGAACACCTGTTACAGGTGAGTAACTACTCTTTATCCCTGCTTGGTGCTGATGCGGCTTTGGATATGATGTGGTTCCATTTGTCTTGTTTCATCTAAGTTATTGCATTCTTGTTGAATGTGCGGCATTATTTTCTTCAGGAAGGCTTCTTTGTTGTAGGCTTTGAATCTTCTTGTTGTGTTATTCTCATCGTAGGTGTGAGTCAGTACCTCTAGGTATAATTTGAATGTGAGGACATGATGATCAGACCAGGGGACTAGCGTGGGTGTTGGGTTCGTGAATTGGTTCAGCTTGGACAGTTGAGTTGGTATGAAGATAATGTCCGTGGTAGTCCCATGTTGGTGTGAGGGTGCATGGACCATCTGTATGTAGTTAAGTGCTTCTAAGGCTTTATGAAAGGCTCTAGCATCCTTTTTTGGTGCAGAGGTAAGATTGTAGTCCCCCAGGGCAATAAGCGGTTTGTGCTGGTTGTTGATTGCGCATATTGACTTAAGTATCACCAATAGATGTTCGTCCTTGGCTTTGGGTGGCCTGTATGTGAGACAGAAGCTGATGTAGTGGTTGGCAATGATTATAGTGGTTGATTCAGATGAGTTGAATGTGGATATGAGTTTAAATTTGTGGCTTCTCCTGGCCAATATTAGTGTTCCTCCTTCTCTTTTGTTTATTCTGGGACAACTGAAGGCTGTGAGGTCAGGCGGTGTAACCTAGTTCAGTATGACTTGATCCATTTCTGCAAGCCATGTCTCAGTGATGCATACTGTGTCCAGCTTGTGGTCCGAAATGTAATCGTTGATGGTATGTAGTTTGTTCCTAATGGATCTGGCATTCAGTAGTGTGCAATTAACATCAGTGGCGAGTATGGGGTTGCTAGTCGCTTTTTTCAATGGTGGTGTCCGACCAGCTCTGTGCTTTTTGCTCGGTGTTTGCTGCTTGGAGTATTGATTGAAGTACGGTGTCATGTAGCAAGGTATATATGGTGGGTGTGCCAGTAGGTATGCGTTGGATGATGGTTGTGTGTAAGATCCAGTTTGTGTCGCTAGG